>OV049924.1:208719907-209067976 GCA_920104205.1 Eupeodes latifasciatus | reverse complement strand
AGAGTTGTATATATACCCTTGCTTGATAAGGAAATTGAAATCAGCGAAGTTCTTGCAGCTATTACTACGGCAAAGGATAATAAAGCTCCCGGAATCGATGGAATTCCATTTGAATTTTACAAAAATGCAACGCCCAACTTAATCTTAGAAATTCACCGTCTATTCAGCGATACCTTTCGCACTGGTACAATTCCTAACTCGTTCAAAAGATCAATAATATTCCCTCTTTTTAAGAAAGGAAATCCCAAGGATGTAGCCAACTACCGTGGTCTGTCTTTTATGGACACTATATATAAGCTGTTCACAACTGTTCTTCTGAATAGAGCAAATCATATTTTAAACGAATTCCAAGCTGCATACAGAGAAAACTACTCAACCACGGACCAAATCTTCAATCTCTCCTGCCTTATAAGCCTTCAGCTTAACCGGAAAAATAAACTGTATGCGTTTTTCATAGATTTGAAAGCTGCGTTCGACAATATTAACAGAAACGCATTGTTCTACAAACTGACTCAGCTAGGTATATCTACAAAAATGGTATTGATTCTTAAAGCACTCTATACCAACAACACTGCTACAGTATGGAACGGCACTCATATCAGTGACTTCTTCTCTATTAAACAAAGATGCGTTCTAAGCGCTCTGCTATTTATCTTGTTCTTAAACGACCTTGATTCTGATTTGCCGTGTGGAGTTACTATGAAAGGAGTATCGGTAAAAGCTCTACTTTACGCAGACGACATAGTGCTACTCTCAGATAATCCTGCTTCCTTACAGATAATGATAAACAGCTTTGCAAATTATTGTTCCAAATGGCAACTGCATGTGAACCTAACAAAATCAGAAATAGTTATTTTTCGAAATGGTGGACGTCGAACAGCTGAAGAAAAATGGAAGTACAACGACACCGAGATCAAAATATCTAACAATTTCAAGTACCTAGCAGTAAATCTCACATACAATATGTCGTGGACGGATCATCTTACAAAAAGGCTAGTAATGTCTAAGAATTCAATTAATGCTACTTGGTCAAACTTTATCAGAAATAAGAACATACAACACTCAGATAAATTCAAAATATACGAAGCTGCTTCAAAGTCTATAATGAATTACTGTGCCCAAGTTTGGGGATATTCGGAGAATGACGAAGTTAAAAAGTTGCAAAGGTTTTTCATTAAAAGATGCTTCTCCCTTCCTAATAACACGCTAAACTATGTTCTCAATATTGAAACTGGACATAGAAAAGCTTATATTACGACACTAAAACTCCACTTTAAATACATCCAAAGGGTAAGCACGCTCCCTGAAAACAGACTGCCAAGAAGACTTATGGATATCATCGTGAGAAAAAAGATCTACTGGGCTGACAAATGGTCGGAACTCTTTAACGATCTGAACATTCAGTTTGACTGGAACACTAAGTCTGAATGGAAGGCACTGCACGCAGAAACTTGCGAAAAACTTGTAGTAAGGCATTGGTCGGAACACACTAATAGAGCTCTACAATCACGATTCCATGATGAATATTGCAACTTGAACTATGCTGAGGTACCAAACAATTTCAATGATAGTAACTCGCGTGAAATGATAAGTATGGTATTAAAGTCCAGGTGTGGATTGCTCAACCTCAATGCACGAGCATTTAAAAATAATACAGATGGAATTTGTACGATCTGCAACCTTGACGCTACTGAAAATACGTATCATTTTGTAGGAGTGTGTCCTTGTTTCCGAACTTACAGAAAAAGATTCCTTGGAAGCGAAAAACTTAACCGTGATCAGTTCCTAGATATCCTGAATGGCCAAAACTATTTACAACTTTACAATTATTTAAAAAACGCTCTAAGGTATAGAAAACTAATAATTAATGAATATTCTTAAAAAATACACCAATCCAACGCTGAACTTACTTAAGTAAACAATTTAACCTGACAGGCAACATAATATGTTATTGTCATTCATTTAATTTATATTATTACGAAAACCATGAAATTGTTAATATTCAGAAAATAAAATTTTTTATCTATCTATCTATCTATCTATCTATCTATCTATCTATCTATCTATCTATCTATCTATCTATCTATTTGTCTATGTAGTACAAGGTGCCGCATCAAGTTATCACTCAAAGAAAAATTTGTTACCATCGACGACTCATGTATTTAGTGAGGTTGACTTTTATTTGTATTTGTTTATTGAAGAAACATAAATTGATTTATTTTTGATTTCAAATTGAATTTGAAATTCAAAATTGTTCAACAGATTTATCCCTCTTTAGCATTACCAATTCAAAGATCAAAATTATTTCTTAATGTTTCGACAAAATTATATTTTATTAAGATTTTGTATTTTTGAATATTGTACAAATATCAAAATGTGTTTAACGGTTTATGAGGGCAAAACAAAGTACATGCTGTCATCAAAAAAGGACCTACAACGCCAACGTCTCGGTTAAAACATCACCATCGACGAAGGACCTCACCATATCCGTTCTGCTATACGGTGCAGAAGCATGGACTATGACAAAAGCCGATGAAAGCACCTTGGGTCGTTTTAAGAGGAAAGTTCTTCACGTCATTTATGGTCCCGTAAGCATAAAAGATGAGTGGAGGAGAAGATGGAACGACGAGCTGTACCGACTGTACAGCGACGTAGAGTTAGCCAGAAGGATAAAAGTCCAACGACTGAGAAGGCTGGGTCACGAAGAGCACATGGAAACCAATGCTTGGCCCGGAAAGACTTCGAATCCAAGCCCACAGGACTCATGCTCAAAAGCAGGACAATAACTTCTAGCATGAGAAGTTTTACTACCAACAGATCGGTGAATCGAGGTACCCCCCAAGATGGGGTCCTTTCGCCTCTCTTATGGAACATGGTAGTAAACGACCTACTAACATCATTGCAAGCAGAGGGTTTCAGGGTGATTGCCTATGCTGACGACGTTGCAATATCTGTATCTGGGAAACACCCCAAGTTCTCTCGTAACTCCTACAAAATGCCTTGAATAGGCTAACAAAATGGGCAATGTGGCTTGGACGTCAATCCACATAAAACAGAACTAGTACTCTTTTCGAGAAGGTACAAAATTCCTCAGATCAGCCCACCCAAGATTAAAGGAATACCATTAAGGTTTTCCGACCAAGCTAAATATTTAGGCCTCATTTTAGACAAAAAACTAAATTGGAAGGCAAATATTGATGAAAGAGTAAAAAAGGCTACTGTAGCGCTTTTTACTTGTAAAAAGGCCATAGGATCAAAATGGGGCTTCTCCCCAAAAATAACCCACTGGCTATACACTTCGGTAATCAGACCGATACTCATTTATGGAGTTGTCGTATGGTGGACCGCACTGGACAAGATGGTAAATCTAAATAACTTCATCAAAGTCCAGCGGTCAGCAGGTATGTGCATCACAGGAGCACTTCGCTCAACACCAACCGCAGCCCAGGATGTGCTTTTAAACCTAACACCTCTTGACATCTTCTCCAAAATGGTGGCAGCCAACTCATGTGTGAGGCTTAGAGCCACCTCTCAATGGAACAGTAACAATACTGGACATACTACCATTCTAGACAATTTCAGATCTATCCCAGATCGCTTAGACTATACCACCCCTAAAATGGTATTCGGTAAAAGCTTCCATGTGTCCATCCCTTCAAGATCCTCCTGGGAAGAAGAGAGACCCCTGGAAGACAATGCGGTACACTTCTATACAGACGGTTCAAAGACCGATTACGGAGTTGGAAGTGGTATCTATTCGGAACAACTGAATCTCAGTCTATCATACAGACTTCCCAATCAATGTAGTGTATTCCAGGCAGAAGTAATGGCGATTAAAGAGGCACTATCCTGGCTCAAAGAAAACGTTATATCTTGCAAGGATATACGAATCTTCTCGGACAGCCAAGCCGCTCTTAAATCTCTCGCGTCTGTCTCCACAAACTCTCAAGTAGTCCACGATTGTCGATCATCTCTGAATGAGATGACAGAACAGTTTAATATTCACCTCATTTGGGTGCCGGGCCACAGGGACATTCCGGGAAATTGCAAAGCCGATGAGCTCGCCAAAAACGGAACATTTCTGCCTAATGTTAGACAAAAACATAACATAGGAACACCACTTGCTACATGCAAATATCTTCTCAAACAATATGCTCTAGAAGCAACAAATGCTAGATGGTCACAGAATACCACCTGCCTAGCAACCAAGCAAATATGGCCAAGCATAGACTTAAATCGGTCAAAAGGCTTGATATCCCTGAACAGACAAAATATAAGCTCTACAATTGGAGTAATAACAGAACACTGCCTCATAGGAAGACATGCTCTGAGGCTAGGGGTCTACACAAATGACTTCTGTAGAAGCTGCATGGACGAGGAGGAAGAGGAAACAGTCCAACACCTTCTATGTACATGTCCAGCACTCTCCATTAGAAGGAATAGCTTTCTCGGTAATCCCTTCTTCGATAATACCAGTGAACTGGCAACGATTGACACAAAATGTCTCTCTAACTTTATTAAAAGCACAAAATGGTTTAAATTCATTACTCTCCCATGAGTAACCTCATTAGTGGTATCACAATGGACCCTTGAGGTCTAAGTGAGTCAATGACATCTAGACAGCCACTCCAACCTAACCTAACCTAAGCCCACAGGACAGCGCAGTAGAGGAAAACCGCGGATCAGGTGGTGCGCACAAGTGGGAAGTGACCCCAACCAACTTGGAGTGCACAACTGGAGACATCTAGCAAGGAACGAACTAAAAGGTGAAGTTTGTTGGATGAGGCCCTAGTTCACACAGGACTGTAGCGACGACTTATGTAAGTACATACATATATTAAAATGTTGTATCACCAAACATCAATTTTATATCACTATATGTATGTATTTTTAAAAATTTTAGTTTTGAATATTTTTGCTCCGTAATAGTAACTTTCTTTGAAAAAAAAAAAAAAAAAACTATAGATTGAATACCTACATTTTTAAGACACTCATCATCCCGGTTCTCATTTATGGCTCTAACTCTTAACCCTTGTCAAGGAAAGTTGAGATCTTCTTAGGATGCTTCGAGACAAAAGTTCTTCGACTGATTTTTGGTGGAGGAGAAGATACAACGATGAACTGTACAGCCTGTACAATGACACTGATCTAGTTAAAAGAATAAAAGTCTACCGACTTAGATTGCTGTTTCATGTAGAACAAATGGACATTAACGCACCATCCCGGAAAGTCTTCGAATCCAATCCCGAGGAACGGAGCAGCAGAGGAACACTGCTACTCAGGTGACGCACGCAGGTGGGTGAGTACCTTAAACAATTTGGTGTTCGAAACTGAAGATAGCTAGGGACCGAGCCGGCCGAAGATACATGTTGGTTGAGTGCCACTCCCCGTCTCGAAAAAACT
The DNA here is from genome assembly GCA_920104205.1 of Eupeodes latifasciatus. Taxonomy (NCBI): domain Eukaryota; kingdom Metazoa; phylum Arthropoda; class Insecta; order Diptera; family Syrphidae; genus Eupeodes; species Eupeodes latifasciatus. The sequence continues at coordinate 209,062,573 of OV049924.1, read as the reverse complement.
TCTTATTTTATTTGTTTGTAAAACATTTAATTCAAAATATTAAAATACAAAATTATGGACCAGTAAGGAGGTAGGTTTTAAACAAGTTAAGTCAGCATCATCTTTTTCTTCTTCAACGCAAACATTTAACTGCAAGACTGACTGTAAAATGTTACCAATAAAATAAAATGTCTACTAAATGAATGTTACGAAAATAGTAACAATATGACAAATTTGTTTTGAAAATAAAAAATGTACCAATGTATGTATGTATAAATATATGTAAGTGGAGATTGCAAATTTTAATGTGTATTTTTTTTAGATTTATCCAATGTTTTAATCGTTTGTAATAATTTATTGAACAATGGGCAATATTTGTTGGTAAATAACAAACAGAAATTAGGTACTTGGGAAAAACATGTCTCCAAAACATGGTAAACATTTCAAGCTATTAAGTAATTCTAGTCAACTTTAAATATTTAACAACCATTTTGTTGATTAATAGAAAATTCTAATTCATAGCTTAAATTTTATTCCATAATTCGGAAACCTGTGGGTCTTAAAAATTAAATATTTTTAAGACCTAGAATTAGTCTAGCTCATACATAGGTTTATTTAATAATGTTCAATGAATTATTTACAATCATAAAAATTAGTTCAACCAATATAATAAGTGTTACTCAGAGATATGTTTGGTTTGACTTATAAACTTACTTATGAACTAATTAAAAAGTGCTTTTAGATTCGATGGTGGAGGTATCATAAATATGGTTCGTTCAACGTCGATTATTGTCTGCATGAAATCATCGAAAGGTGGCACTCTTAATTTTAATGTATACAAGTATTTATGTAAGTCATAACAAATTATAACACTAGTTTTATAGATAATTTTGGATCTTAGTTTGTTATTTACAGTTAGATTGTTTAGTTTTTTAGTTGAATTGAAAAATCGTCATCGAACATGGATAAAATACTTATGCCAATTGGAGCAGTATAATATGTTTCTTCAATGTACAAATAGACATTTGTAGTAGATGTTACTTATTTACGGGTTTTTGGTGGTAACTGTAGAAGCTTTATTTCTTCAGAATAGTACGCAAGAAGAGGTTTAATTCTTGATTTGTTTCAGATTACTTTTTTTAAATCGTTTTCCGTTTGGTCTTTTGGCAGAGAAATAATCGTTCAAAGCCCTTTTCTGATATTTCCCTGACTGCTATGTAAAGTCCGCGAGGGGAGACATTTCTGTAACATATAACTGATTAGTTTATTATGTTGTGGGCTCACAGAAAAGCAAAAAAAAAAAAGCAAAAAAAAAAAACTCTTGATATACTTAGCAAACAAATAGCTGCTAGCTCTGTTATTCGTCTTAAAACTTCATTGCAATGCGTTAACAACAACATTGGCCACTCCGTAATTCTTAAGTGTTTAGAATCAATTCCAGACTACACTATTTCCTAACTGAAATTCGACAGAACCTTCCAGATTTCTTTACCTTTCAGATCTTTTTGGGAGGATAGGGCATTCGTGGAAAAGGATTCAATCCATTTTTACAAAGATGGATCAGGTGTATACTCTTAATGACTGAAATTAAATCTCTCATTCCGTCTTCCTAATCATTGTAGCGTGTCAGGCAGAACTTTTAGCGATAAAAGATGTCTTGGTCGGCTTAAAGAAAACGTGATATCAACATCTGATATCCGTATTTTCTCAGGTAGTCAGGCCGGCTATTAAATCTCTGGACTCTGTTTTACAAACTCTTTAACAGTCGATAACTGTCGATCATCTCTAATGGAGATGGCACAACAGTTTAATATTCACCTTTGCTGGGTGCCAGGCCATAGAGACATTCCAGGAACAATACAATACAACCCATTCTACCACGTTTGGCTAAAGATGGCATACCAATCGCTACATGTAAATATTGCTAATACAAGACGCTATGAAAAAAGCAAACATGAGGTGGGACAGGATCACCACATGTCAGGCCACGAAAAATATCTGGCCATAATCTGTATTGATAAATCGGTGTCATAACCGGGCGCTGTCTTATAGGAAAGCACGCCACGCGGCTAAGCGTATTCTCAAATGACTTTATCGGCCATTAAACTGGCCTAAATGTGTCCTACTCCATCACAAACAGCTACTTTAACCTAACGTAACCCTCTGTGAGGAGCATCCCCTGCGCTCCTCACTTTCCCAAAGCTAAAGTTAACGAAAACTCGCTGTAATGATTTTTTGGATTTGCTCATATTCGTCCGAGGCTGTCCTTAACTTGCGTCGCATTTCGAGATATTCAACTCCGTTTTCGTTTTGACTTGGAAGAGGTTTTCCATTTTAACATAACTCTGAACCAACAGCTGATTCAATTACACATCATCATATATTTAAATTTATAAAAAGGTTGTTTATGCAAACTTTTGCACAAAATTATCTTTTTATACAATTTATTAGTAATCTTACAAAGTTGCATGAGTATTAAGCCCCTATAGTGTCAGCATTTCGTGAAGGTGAAGAAAATAAGTCTAGGTTTTGTAATTTCAGACATATGGTGCAAGAATGTACAAAAGAATTCAACTTAGATTTTAAAACTTATCAAAACATAATCAGAAATCTTACTTTATTTAAACTTCTTTTAAAACGATAAAATAAAACTCAATCCTCTTTAATAGATTACAACATAATAATCCATTGAATAAAACAAAACGTGTGCCAACAATAAGCCAAGGGTAGTCCTTTTGAATTTGAATTGCATTATTTTGAGTTTAGCCTTGAAAGACACTTTAAATTAATTACTTAGCAATTTTTAGGAGTTTATTCTTATTAGCTTATTATTATTTATGCTTGTTTGATGAAATAAGAACAATTAATAACAAAATGTGACTTTAAGTCTCGTTCTCCATGTTATGGCAACAAAAATAAAAAAAAGTGTAAATATAGAGCAGAACATAAGAGAAGGCACAACAGAAATTAAAGCACCCCAGTGACCATGTTAAAAAATCCAAAAAGAAAGAGGTATAACTATAACTATGTAAGTAGGTATGTAATGTACGTAATAAAGATAAAAGGAGGAATAATCTTACCCGCAGCAAAGTGCAATGGAGTAGACTTCCGCCCAGCAGTATCTCTGGCATTGACAGTCTGCGAAGTAATCAGCTTCTTGACTTTTGTTATGTCTCCAGTCTTACAAGCTTCGAACAGCTCCCGCAGCGGATCGTTTGCCATGGCAGCGTCCAAGTTCACATTCAGTATTGTCCTATTTCGACTGGACATTTTCTATTTCTACCCGTTTGTTCCTTTTTTGTTTTTGATAATTCAAGTCTGCGTTAATACTTTGCTCTCTATATCCTTATTCCACTCTCTGACAATGTGGTTCACTCACATTTATTTACGGCTTGTGGGCTGTTATGCGTTTGGTGTAGCTACTTCCTTTATCGAGTGCAAAACAATTGCAAGGTACAAGTACACAACAATCAAGCATACAAAAGCAAAACTACAAATTTCACACACGAAATATTTTCAAAAGCAACACAGTCGATTGGGGAGATTTGGGTGGTAATGGGCGGGTGCAGTATAACCAGCAGAAAAGAAATTATAAAAATTGCATTTTTCTTATTTTCGCACATCTATGATGAATCACACACGCATTAATAAAACAAAATTCTTTCAAAAAGAGAACTAGCCAACAAAGTTGATGGTTCAAGCTCACATTGGAGTTGGCAACAACAGCAACAGAAGCAGCAGCACCAAGGGAATGGTATTTCTTTGTGGCCATTACTTTATATTTTCACTCCATATTATCACTTTTTTCGTATGCACATTTTTGCGAAAAAATAAAGAAACGAAATATTCGAGAAAATGTATCGAAAGTAGAGCCCAGAACTTTTGTTATTGCATACTACAATCCCTAAGTATACTTTGATATTATAGATTAAACTTCTTTGGAAATTTGGTCTTGAATTAATTATAGTTGAAAATCCGAGACAAATTTTCCAAGTTGAAAATTTTTATGGAACACAAATCGTATTCGTATGGAAGAAAAAACCTTGAATGGGCGAAGAAAAAGAAAACACTGTTTTTGACATTTTGCTTTATTCTATTTTGTTATGTCGTGGTGAAAAGAGGTTAGTTTGATAGGTATCACTAAAAATGATGCCAAAAGTAACGAAAAATGTTGAATTTATTATGTGAGTGTGGCACAAGAATTGACATTCATGGGGACTGCTTTATAAGTGATTCCACCAGTTTAGATATTCCATTCTTGAAGGTCTCTCTTCTTGGCATCAATAAGCTATTTTTCTTCAAACTTTGACAAAATAAACAAAAATCAAGTACCAAAGTTTCTCCATATTTCCGTATACCTACAGAAGGAATAGTAGCGTAAAGGAGTAGATTGCGCGAAGTTTGCTAGAAGATGTTCATAAATGGGCACATTGGTTTTGAATAATTGTTTAGGTTAGGTTAGGTTATAGTGGCTGTCCAAGATGGAAACGGACACACTTAGGCCAGTTTAATGGCCTATTGTGATACCACATGAATCTTGAGGTTTCTTCCTGAGCTCAATGGAACCAGTTTGAGTTTCTTACGAAACGTGAGAGACTGATTATGCCGATATGATTTAGATCAATAAAGAAGAATTCTCCTAGGTAATTCTTGTGTTTTCGAGCCAGAGCAGGGCATGTGCAGAGAAGATGAAGAACTGGGGTGACATTCTGTATCGCACACACGAACGAACGTTTTCGCGAAACAAAATAAACGACAGCATTTTCTTTGACGTTTTTCTTCTTAAGATGATTAACTTGTATCATTTTACTAAAAATAAAGGTTTTTTATAAAAAGAGACATGATACGTGAATATTTTGCATTTTTGAGTGATACAGAAGAGTAAAATGAGGAGTCTTTAAACTTTCGAGATGTAAGAAATCTTAAAGATTTTTCGGAATCATTTACGTTGCATTTATGTAAAAGGTACAGGTACAGTATGTATGTATGTACATTTATCAGAAAACAATAAAAAGAAACAAAAAATAAAATCTCTTCATAACACAAACAAAATAATATGTAATATTTTATTAAAGGTCACAATGGTATTGAATCACAAAAACGAACTAAGATTAAACACGTTGTTTTCTTTTTTGGTGAGTAGGGCTGCCTGAAGCTTGCTTGAAGTCCTTTACAGAAAATAAAAGAAAATTATTTTAATTTTATAGAAATACTTACATTACAAGTCAAGTAAACAAATATTTCTTTCAAAACAAATCATTCAAAAACAATCTGTCACAATAATAGTGATGAGTCTTCTTAATTTATTCAATTTTACTTATATCGATAATTTACATATATTTTCTTCATATTTGTGTAGTTTTACTTAAAAATCACCGAAATTAAAGTTGAAATACTTAAAAGATAACCTACGTGCTTTTTTTCTTAGTTTTTCTCCAATTTATATCTTAAATCACTTAATGTCTTACTTATTTCTATCGATTTGCTCAAGTTTTACATATCGATAAAATTTTATATCCCATCTTTCGAGATATTTGACAGCTGTCGACATCCAAGAAGTATGCAATCAAATTTTGTTGAATTTGAAGCAGAAACGAACAAATAAACAAAAACGAAATGCGATACAGAATGCCAAATATCGTTTTCGCACAATTTCTTTCGTTTTTGAAAAACGAACGATCGCTTTCGTTTCGTTTATTACAGAATCTGGCCCCTGTTTCTTCCTCTTCCTCGTCCATACAGCTTCTGCAGAAATCATTTGAGAATACGCCTAAATCTCGTGGCGTGCTTTCCTATTAGACAGTGTCCGGCTGTGACACCTATTAGCGAGCTTATATGCGATCTGCTTAGAGAGAGCAAGCACCTTGAACGTTTTAAATCCAGGGGCCAGATTCTGTAACAAACGAAACGAAAGCGATTGTTCGTTTTTCAAAAACGAAAGAAAATGTGCGAAAACGATAATTGGCATTCTGTATCGCATTTCGTTTTTGGTTCTGTGTTCGTTTATGCTTCAAAATCAACAAAATCTGATTGCATACTTCTAGGATGTTGACAGCTGTCAGATAACTGAAAAGATGGGAAATTAATTTTAATCGATACATTAAACTCAAAAAAAATCGATATGTATATGATTAAAGACATAAAATGAGGCAAAATTAAGAAAAAGAAGGTACGTTTAGTTAACTTTCTAAGGATTTCAACTTCGATTTTGGTGATTGTTAAGTAAAAAACAAAAAAATAATAATAAAACATTACATTTCGATAAAAGTAAAATTGTATAACTATAAATAGTTATTAAGACTCATCACTATGATTGTGACAGATTGTGTTTTGCCGGAAAGGAAATGTTTTAAAGAATTTCGCTTGGAAGTTGGAATGATAAAAAAGAACATCGCTTGCAATGTAAGTATTTCTACAATTAAATTTTACAAAACAATAATTTTATTTCCCTTTCTATAAAGGACTTCCAACACAACACCTGCCCAAAAAGAAATCTTACTTGCTTACATGCGCAAGTATACATCAATGGCAACAAATAGCCAAGCAGAGAGCTCAGGCAGGGATCAGAACAACAAACGGTGGGAAGCACTTACCTTAAAGCTTAACACGAATGGGCCTCCCATCAAAAATTGTAAAGCCTGGAAGAAAGTAAGTAATGTTTATATAGTTTTTTTTATTATCATCATAAACTTCATTCTTTTTTAGACATGGGCCGACTATAAACACCGCACAAAACAAAAACTAGCGGAGAATAAAAACTCTCTAAGCAAAACTGGTGGTGGCCCATACAAGAAAAAGGAACTTACTCCGTTCGAGGAAGCTGTAGTGGAACTAGCAAAAATACGGACAGCAGTATATGGGATAAGTGACATAAGGACATTTAGTGCCGATATTCCACCGCAACCGCCTATCAGCCAACGACCTGCGAGCCAACCACCTACGAGCCATTCGTCGTCCTCATCTTCATCATGGGAGTCAAAGGACAGTTTGGAAAATCTTGTCAGAGCCCTTGTGAGTTCAGACACTGAGGAGCCTGTTCCTGCTCCTGTTCCTCTTGCAGAACAAACAAAAACTGATAAAAACATTCCACAACCATCTGCATCTAGAGGAATGATGGACAAGCTGGAAATGTTTAAGAACTCGGCAAGTTCCAGTGAAGACTTTCACAAAAAAGTCGTGGACGTATTGTTAGAAATACGAGATCTCAAACGGGAGGAAGTTGAGATTTTAAAACAACAAGTTTTAGACAACGCTACCAATCAAAAAAGAAAATTATTTATAAGAGAACAGGAGCTAAAGGTTGGTATAAGAACCAACGAACTAAAAGAATATGAACTAGGATTAAAAACCCAACATTAGTTGGTTTTAGTGATACCACCATGACTGATTGACCATTGTGACCTTCATTTAGTGTTTAATTCTTAATATTTTGTTTTTTATCGTGAAGATATTTAATTTTTTGTTTTTCATTGTCTTCTGATGTGTACATATTTATGTACATAGGAATTGATCTCAGGAAACTACCTAAGTATTATTTTCGTTTCGTTTTGTTTTGTTAAATGTTTATAACTATATTTATGAAATAAATAGTTCAGTTAATTTATTTAAAATCTATTGGTTTTTATTACATTCTATTTCTTTGAACTAATGAACGTTTAATTCTGTTGCGAATTTTTTCTGCAGTTTTTTTTAAGGATAATCTGTTACTATCCTCCGCCTCCCAATGGTATTGTGCTTCATCCTCACTAACTGTTTCGATCACAGGAACTTTATAATAGATGCAAATGTTGTGAAGTGCAGCACATACATTGACACACTGAGAAACTTTTTTTGGACTGTATCTACTTTTCCTTTCAAGGAGCAAGCACCTCCACCTGCCTAAGAAAATTAAAAAAGCTTAGTATAATTTTTTTGATTAATAATAAGTTTTGAATAACACCTTTCAGAATACCTATACATCGCTCATTTATGTTGCGTGCTCTAGCGTGAACTGTGTTAAAGTGTATTTCGTCATGACCTCTTGCCTTTCTATACGGTGTTAGTAGCCAGGGTTCCAAAGGATACCCACTATCACCTTGAAGCACAATTTTAAAAAAATGATAGAAAGATTTATCTATATAATACCTAGTAATTTAGAATTTCTTCTAATACGTTGATTATATCTTGATTCAAGTTTATTTTTAATACCAGAGCTGCTCCATACGAATGAATCGTGAGCAGCACCACCATATTTAGCAGAAACTGCGATTATTCGGTACTTGTGATCATTTATCTGTGGAAAATTATATACCAAATATACATACAAAATTGATTTAAATTTCAGGTAATATCTACTATTTTTACATACAATCATCGTATTTATACTGTGGTATCCCTTTCGATTGTAGAACATTTCTTCGTTCTCAGTTGGCCGGATTAAACTTATTTGGGTGCCATCAACACAGCCAATAACTTTAAAATTGAATAAGTTGGAGATCATAAACATATACTAACATATCTGTGGTGTTTACAAGAAACATGAAAACTCCAAAATATATGTTAATATGCTTACCGCCGGGAATCTTATACTTGTTGAAAAAGTAACTTTTTGTTTCGTCCTCTTCAAAATCCGATGACCATTTGATCCATTCCGGACAAATTTGATCTTCCAAGGATATCAAGTACTCGCCAAAAACTTTTGACAGAGTACTCTGTGCAATAGGGCAAACGAAATCATTTCCAACTGACCATTGGTAATTTCCTCCACCCAGTATCTCTAAAGTAGAGCAAAGTCTCAAAATTGGAGGAATATATGTTACTCGTGTCCCTGTTTTTATGCGTATATTATCCAACACGTATTTGAAGGCTATTTTACTCAACCGAAATCGTTGAATAAAGCTATAATTTTTAAACAAATATTTTAAAACAATAATTAGCAACAAATAATTAAGACAAACCTTTGATCTTGCAAAGTAAATGGATCCGAAAAATCTCTAAGATTTTTTCTTACACTTCGCAAGTTCAGTAACTCCGAATCCTCATTTTCTTCTTCACTGTCGGTCAAAAAGGCAATATATTCACGTATCATTTCTTTTTTTAATTTATTAATAACTTTTTCTTGACAAAAATAATAAAACTAAACAATTTTACAAGAGAAACGTCAACGAATAAGCTGTCGTTTTTTTTCTTTCGCGTGTGCGAACGAAAACTTTCGTTTTTTATGTTACATGAAGCAAATCGTTCGCACAAGCGAAAACGTTTATTCGCTTGTGCGATACAGAATGTCACCCCAGTGTTGGCCAGATGTTTTTTGTGACTTGACACGTGGTGATGTTGTTCCACCTGGTGCCTGCCCTCCTCACAGCGTCTTGCATTAGCAACAGTTTACAAGTAGCGATTGGTATGCCAGTACGTGCCAAACGTGGTAGGATGGGCTGTACTGTACCGTTGCTGGCGAGTTCATCTGCCTTACAGTTACCTGGAATGTCTCTATGGCCCGGCACCCAGCAAAGGTGAATATTAAACTGTTGTGCCATCTCCATTAGAGATGATCGACAGTTATGGAATGTTATATAGTTTGTAGAGACAGAATCCAGAGATTTGATAGCGGCTGACTATCTGAGAAGATACGGGTATCAGATGTTGATATCACGTTTTCTTTAAGACAGGACAAGACTTCTTTTATCGCCAAAAGTTCCGCATGGAACACGCTACAATGATTGGGAAGGCGGAATGAGAGGCTTAAATTCAGTCGTTCAGAGTACACACCTCCACCAACCCCTTCTTTCGTTTTTGACCAATCTGTATAGAAATGGATTGACTCATCTTCTAGGAATGTCCTATCCTCCCAAAAAGATCTGGGAGATATAGAAATCTGGAAATTTCTGTCGAATTGCAGTTGGGGGATGGTGTAGTCTGTGTGCTTTGGAATTGATTCTAAATAACTAAGAATTACGGAGTGGCCAATGTTGTTGTTAGTCCACTGCGACGAAGCTTTGAGGCGAATAGCAGAGCTTGCAGCTATTTGTTTGCTAAAAATGTCAAGAGGTGTTAGGTAGAGTAAGGTGTCCAGTGAGGCAGATGGGGTCATGCGAAGCGATCCGCTTATACATAGGCAAGCTGAACGTTGGACTTTATTTAATTTATCTCGGTTTATACCTTTTTCTAAAGCAGTCCACCATACTGCCACACCGTACATTAAAATCGGTCTGATTACCGATGTGTATAGCCAATGCGTGATTCTGGGTTGTAAGCCCCATTTATAACCGATGGCTTTTTTGCAAGAAAAGAGAGCTACAGTAGCTTTTTTGACTCTTTCCTCTACGTTGCGTTTCCAATTTAGTTTGTTATCTAAGACAAGACGCAGGTATTTAGCCTCGTCTGAGAATTTTAATTGGATTCCTTTAATATGGGGAGGGTTGACAAATGAAATTTTGTATCTCCTCGAAAATAATACCAAATCGGTTTTGTGTGGGTTAACACTGTTACGATTGCCAGGGTGCGCGGACGATCCTGGAATCCTCCTCCTCTTTGGTTGATTTTTTTTGGAACTAAATAGGAATTAGAAAATTTAAAATACAAGTTACTAATGCAATTAAATTTTTGTTTTACCTTGCTTGTGTTGCTGAAGAAATTCTCCTGGTGGCTTCTATCCTTTGGGTTGTGGTTTTTTTTGTTTGGACGGATAACTGAAAAGAAAATGAAATTTACATTTAAGCAAATTAGAAAATATGAGCATTCAAACGATAAACAACAATTGAATAAACCACTATTCTACAATAATTCGAAATAAAAACTTACCAACAAAAATAAACTGCATTCCTCGTATTTATTTATATTTTTTATTTTTGTTGCCACCATGACACGATTGCTAGATGCTGGAACATGAACGATGAAAGAAAGTCAATGCAATAAATAATAACTATGGCTGTCGGCATAAAGTAGACTTGCTTGGGGATGGGGAATACAATGCATGTATGTGGTCGACAAAATGCAAAAGGTGTTGAGGCGAGATAGCTATAGGTGCATTCCACTACCAATTGAGTTATTCCTACAAACGTCAAGCGATTATGCAGAAGAATAATGTCGAAAAATAGAATTTAAGGTGTTTTGAGGTCGGAACACAATTTTGGACGAGTTTATTTAGTTGTGAAGACGAGCTTAGGAAAAAAACTATGGGGCCTATTATGAAAGACAACTAAGAACAAAGTTGAGTTGTAATTCGGCAATCGGTATTACCGATCACAACTAGTTGACTGTCACAAGTCAACCAGTAGTCAACTGAGAAATGGTTGACTTTTTAAGTGTGTTTGGGGGTATTATGTAAGCCAGTTGAGTTGCCTCTCAGTTGTGATTGTTATCAAAATTCAAGAACTGCTATTTACCGGTTGTGTAGTGCATTTGTGTGTACAAAAAAATATCGGTACGCACCAACAGCGAATTGAAAAGCAATTTTATTAAGAAAATGGAGAAAAAAATGTAAGTTTTACAAATAATAATGTAAACGTTTGTAAGAAAATATTTTTTTTAGACAAAAATCACAAAACCTGCAGAAACATACACTTACAATCATGACATTCAGACTGTAGTAACCTTTGCTTTTTGTATAGAGATGTTGAAGATTTTTTTTGGTGCTATGATTCGAACATGAGTTCCATCGATGCATCCTATTACTCCAGGAAATCTGGTTTTCTGATAAAAATAAATCTTCGATAAATTCAAATTGGTCAGATATGTTCTTCTACTACGTCTAGCACTTCTACCACCGAAACTGTTGGTTGAGCAAGGCCTAAATTAAAATCATTACCACTGCACTTTTGGTAACTTCTTTCTGTCATGAAATGTAGGGCAGTGCAGAGTTTGAGAATTGGTGGGACTGCGGAGGAACGCTATGGTTGTTTCAAATAATCTTTGATTTCGTTTAGCACATAAACAAATGTCTTTGTCGAGTCTAAAATAACTTATAAGTCTGCAACAAAACGGAGTCATTAAATCAACACTTCTCACCAAAGAATTTGTTTACAAAAAATGCTTTTTGTTTGGAAGTTCCAATGGATTGGAGCTATCTCTAATATTTTTTCTCACCAGCGCAACATTCAGGGGATTTTCTTTTTCCGAATTTACAAGAAACACATCAATACATTGCGCTTGCAAATCATTGAATTTTATTACCAAAATCAGTGTTCGGTTCGAAATGTGTTTCGCGCTTTACACAAATTTTATGCGTTTTTTTTTTTTAAAAGTTCTCAAGCTCTTAAAAAATCACCCATTTTATTAAACAATGTCCTCTTTTCAATGGAGGACAATAAATACATAATGGGTGATTTTTTAAGAGCTTGAGAACTTTTTTTAAAAAAAAACGCATAAAATTTGCGTAAAGCGCGAAACACATTTCGAACCGAACACTGATTGTGGTAATAAAATTCAATGATTTGCAAGCGTTGCTCGTTAGTAAGTCTATTCATGATGAAATGTCAAAGCATACTGAGCATCTTTCTCTTTGACACCATGTCTGAAATCCCGCGTGATCTGTCAAATACTAATGCATGAAAATCCTAACCTCAAAAAAATCACCCGATATAAATACAGATAAATCAAAAAAAGAAAATAGGAAAAAAGGGTGAGTGGAGAATACGTATGTGGTAACGCGGGATCTAATTAGAATTATTCGCGAAATTTATTGGTTTTTAGAAAGTCGGTTCAATTGCGACAGTATGTCTTACTCTTCAGAGGCACTGACGATCACTTCTGTTTGTCAACGTTTGGAATTGCTGCGGAGTCTAGTATTTGGTAGAGCCGTACGTCTTGGCCGAGATGGCTCTTCAGAAAGCTCGGACAATTGCGACGACCCAACCGAAGCCTACTCGCAGTAGTAAGATCAAACAAGTAATGTCTTTATGTCGTCGTTATTTATGTGTTTGTGTATTCTGCTTACCATTTATTTGAGATTGGCGAGATTTTACGCGTCATGATTATCGAGTTTCCAGTCATCAATCATAGAGAAAAAGAAATTTAGAAACACCCGTAGCAAGCTACTTCCTACACCCCCGAACTTTCATGAAATAAAACAACAGGAAACATTTTACTTTATTTTAGCAAAGGGCTGTACAGTTACATAAAACATTGATAATTTACACATTTACATACATTCATTGAGTTCATTAAGCAGATTAAAAAATATAAAAAAAAAAAATTTTTTTTCGGTAACGTTAAATATAGTGAAATTTAAAAACTCAAATATATGCAAATCTATTTTGCCAATGGCAAGTATTGCAAACCAAGTCGAATGTTAGGATCGTTAAAATTGAATGGTAGTAAGATTAAACATAAAAGTTACTTGGTACAATTAGAGTTTTGGTTTGAAAAAAATTTTTAAAAAAATCCGAAGAAGATACATACATACATAATAGTATTTTAAATTGCATGATTGGCGAGCCAATATTCAAATTTCAACAGATTATTAGGTTTTTTGTTGTGTCTGAGAAAAAGTATACATTGGTTTGTTAGTAAGTTTTTTTTCTGTCTACCTTATACATTGAATGATTTATAATCTTTTCTTTACATACGATGGTTTGGTGAATGATAATAAGTTAAGAAATAAAGCGGTGCCAGGAGTTTGAAAAAGATAATAATAAGAATAAATTAAAAAAATAAAATATATAAAAAAAAAACAATTGAAAGCAACAGGTAAAGTTAAATCAGTTTTGATATTCACGTTTTTTTTTTAATTAAACAAAAAATTAATAGTAATAAACTTTATTTACTTTTACATTTGGGTAATTTAAGTATTGTTTTTTTTTGTACACTTTAAAGATCAATATTTCGGACTTGTAGGTACACATTATAGTAAAAGATTCCACAATTCTCAAATTGGGAAATTCGATTGAGTACGTTTATGTTTATGATCTGGTTTATATCTTGATAATTTCAAATTTATAAGTTAAACGTTTACTTGTACATTGTTTGTTAGGGTCATTTAAATTATTGTTTTTATTTCTATATATTTTTGTTGGAGATTAAGAGTTTTTTTATCGATAATAGTTTTGGTCATAATTTTATCGTTAAGAATTTTTGATACAATTTGTTAGCTCGTAGATGACATTTATAATAGTTGCCGTAATAGTTAGTCAAACAGTCTTTTTTGTACAACAAAGATTTCTTTAGGAAGTGGTCTTTTTGTTAATCCCTGTGTTCAATTATCCATCAGATAGGTACATCGCGACCTGTATATCTGCATATAAACAAAAAGAAAAATAAGAAAAGTTAGAGAGAACGATAGATTTATTTAAAACTTATACCATCATTTTCGCTTTTTTTTGGGCCAAGATCGTGCGAGGTCCTTGCGTCATCCGACAAGAGGTCGTCCAAGTAATGAGGTTGAGATCTGGGAAAATAGGGAAAAATATTAATCCTAGTTCAAAAATAAATAGAGATTTAAATAGAGCAGTTGCAAAGGAAGCTATAGTAATGTCGCCGGTCCAACACTCTCCTCAGGCAAGAAAGTCGACAGGACAAAGAGATTCGAATTCGGCAAATGCCGCTGATCATCCGCCTTCGCCACTGAACCAAACCGATAATTCTGTAAGGACAGGTTCCCTATCGGCACCGTCCTACAGTAGCCTTACGGGTGGGGCTTCATGGCGAGAACAGGCTGACGATTTATTTGACTGGTCACACAACCTAGAAAGAACGGCTAGGCAAGTGTTAGACGAGGGTGCAGGCGGGGCGGTCGAGAATAGGGATTCGGTTGCCAATTTGCTATCTGCACAAATACAGTGGGATGATGAAATTATACCTAGAGAAAAAGTAGGAGAAGTGGAGAACGATCCGGGACAAGCCGGAAGCGAAACCTACTCAAATCCGAATAGGCCGGCTCTAGGTAGAATAAACTTCGGAAACAATGAACCAGCGATTCCAGGTGTAAACCAAGGAGCTATTGCGAAAGACCGAATGGCAGTGTCGAGAGCACAAAGAGTTGCCACAGATCAGCAACCTCTGCATCGAACAGAAGAGATCGCACAGGGAGTTCAGACGAGACAAAATACTAGGAACGAGGCGGTGAAGACGAACACGACTCCACAAGAGGTGAACATTTCGACCGAGTTGAAAATGGCAATAAACATGGCCGTAGTGACCGCTTACGAATCCTACGCAAATTCTTTGAGAGAAGAGCTGCCAGATGTGTTGAAACAAGAAATTCGAAGGTATTTTATTGATTTTATGGCAGACATTAATAAAACGACAAAGCATACACCGACAGTTGAGGAACGCACTACAAGGGCAACGAATTTTTACGCCAAACCGATAACTGTTGAGCCAGCCCAATCAGTTCCGCTAGCTTCTAACGCAGCAGGAAGTCAAGGACGGCCAAACCCAGATTCGCAGTTTATGACATCAGTGGGAGGACCTAGATACTCACCGTTTTCCCTTGCGGGGTATGATGGAGGACAGCCACCTGTAGCACCACCGGCCACTAATCCACCCGCCAATTGGAGGCCGAATTACCCGGCGTATGGCAATCACCGGATGCCTATCCGAATAGATAGATGGGGATTGAAGTTTAACGGGAAGTCCGAAACCTTAGGTGTAGAGGAATTTATATTTAGGGTAGAAACTCTGCAATACCAACACGGCTGCTCTTGGGCTGAAGTGATGAGGGATTTCCACCTCCTCTTATCCGAGACTGCCTACGACTGGTATTGGGAATTCCACCAATCCTACCACGTGTATGGTCTCCATCCCGATTGGCCAACGCTGCGAGACGCATTAACACGTAGATTTAGGAACTCTTAGACCGACTTGGAGTTAATGCGCGACATTATGGACCGTCGTCAAGGTGCCTGGGAATCTAGTGAGGACTATTTTGCTAAGATCAACCGAATGAAAGCTCAGTTGAGAATGCCGATGCCAGAAGGGGATTTGGTACGCATGCTTAAACGGAACCTTAACGATCGAATAGGGAGGCTAGTGTATCCACAGGCGGTTCTTACTATGGATCAGCTTAGGACAGCTTGTAAAGAAGCCGAAGCCGCATTCCCAGGGAAGGAAAGAGAAGCTCCTAAACCAGCTAGACCACCGGGACGATATCACGCGAACGAGTTGGAGTGGTCAGCCGAACCATACTATCATCAAGAAGAAAATTTGGCAGCGTTCTATCTTCCTGGGAATCGGATGAAAGATAAGGAATATTCCGATCCGAAAAAATTGACATGTTGGAATTGTAGGAGACAAGGACATGCTTTCATGGATTGTCCCTCAACAGAACGGAACATATTTTGTTACAGATGCGGGCAGGAAGGAGTAATTACTCCCAAATGCGACGTCTGTAATTCGGGAAACCAGCCAAAGAACGCAACGAGTTTGGGGGCGTCGCGTTCAACTCAGGCTCCCCAAGAAAACCAGAGGAAAATGTAGAGGAGAGCTTGAGAAACCACAAGATACAAATACTAACAAAAGATACCACAGCGAAACGAAATAAATGTACGAAATTGAAAGAATTAAAACCACTACACATAAGAATTAAAGAGTATGAAACTGTCAGAAATAAAATTTTTAACCAGCCGATAGGAAGAAACTCGGATAGAATTTTAAAAACGCGAGAAAGATTTCAGAAAAGAAAAGAGGCTAGAAATAAATTGTTAGCAACAGTGATAGATGAAAACACGGACCCCAGGCCTTATGCTAGAATATCAATGGAGGGAAAAGAAGTCATGGGACTTCTTGATAGTGGGGCGAGTGTAAGTATTTTAGGGAAAAATTGCCTTCAGTTTGTTAATGACCACAATTTAAGGGTTCAGCCGTATAAAGCAAATGTCAAAACGGCTGATGGTAGGAATCAGATAATAATAGGAAAGGCTGAAATTTTCGTCTCTTATAAAGAAAAGACCGAACCAATTTCGTTCTATTTAGTACCTAATCTAGATCAGGAAGTTTACTTAGGAGTCGATTTTTGGAAAGTCTTTCATACCGCTCCCAATGTAATAGGCTCCGTTTCTATTCCCGAAGAAAACGGAGAAGTATTCAACGCCCATCGACTTTTGCCTGAACAGCGGTCTAAATTGGAAGCTGTCAAGCTGAAGTTTCTTGATTTTGAGCGTCACGGCCTCGGAAAGACGTCGATTATGGAGCACGTCATCGATACCGGAGACACTATTCCTGTCAAGCACAGACACTATCCTGTTTCTCCAGCGGTACAAGCCCTATTGGATAAGGAACTGGATAGAATGTTGTTGATGACACACGGCACGAGTTACCAGTTAATCAAGCGACTGAACGCTATGGACGATGGTGAGATGTGTACGCTTCCTAGGCAGAACCGGTTGCAATGCATTCGCGAAAAGGTTAAGGAGAATATCCTAAAAGCCAATGAAAAGGGCGCGAAAAGATACAATATCCGAAGCCGAAAAATCCATTTTGTACCGGGGCAAGAGGTCTTCCGGCGAAATTTTGTCTTAAGTGACTCGTCCAAGTACCTATCGTCAAAGCTGTGCCCTAAATATGTCAAGTGTCGAATCGTCAAAAGTATCGGCAAGAACTTGTACGAGCTGGAAAAGCTCTCAGGAACAAAATTAGGGATTTTCCACGCCAAGGATATTAAGCAATAGAGTTCTGTGATAATAACATCTGTGATTTAGCTTAGAGACATTCGACCTAGTTTCCGTGCAATACTACCCTGTAGTTCTTAGAATAAAATCTCCTATTAGTTATAATTTAGTATTAGAGAACTTAATTAGTTATTGATTTGCTTCGTTTTTTTATTTTATTTATTTATGTTATTTATTTAGTTTAGTGGTAATTTATTTAACAAATTATATTATTCGGTGGTGGGTTGTTATTTCGTTTTTTTTATTTAATTATGTTATTTATTTATTTATGTTATTTATTTATTTATGTTATTTATTTATTTATGTTATTTATTTATTTACGTTATTTATTTATTTATGTTATTTATTTATTTTAGTGGTAATTTATTGAACAAATTATATTATTTGGTGGTGGGTTATCATTTCGTTGTATATAAAAAAAAAGGAAAAAAAAATGTGTTTTTTTATTGATCAACTTAATTGAAGCTATTCAAGTATTCCCATGATATCAGGTCTTTGGTCTATTTAGGTTCATTAATTATTTATTTAGTTAGTGATGCAGGTATTTATTCAGTTGCGTCTATTCAATTTGTTATTTATTTATTATCTAGTTAATTATTTATTTATGTATCGATTTATTTATTATTCTTTGTTATTTATTTATTATCTAGTTAATTATTTATTTATGTATCGATTTATTTATTATTCTTTGTTATTTATTTATTATCTATTTAATTATTTATTTATGTATCGATTTATTTATTATTTCACATATTTATTAAAATCCTCGTTTAATTTAATTTAGTGTAGTGGCTAAAAGTTGTCTTTATTACCCTATAGTAACTTATCATTCACATAATAATAGAATAAATGCAATATTAAGTCCTGTAGGTATCTGTAAAAAGATTCAAGGTCGTTTCCATAGTGGAATGTGGTCATATAAAACAACCATGATTAAGAATAGTTAAAACAGAAAAAAAATATATGCATACCGGGGTACCGGTTTATTAATGTATTGATTTTATAGACGAGTATACAATCTAACGATATAGTTGAGGTACCTAAGAAAGAATCTAGAAAGAGCCATCATCCGGTAGGAAAGGATATCACAAAAAGAAAAAGAAAAAAAAAAGAATGAAACAAGATCCTAGCAAAGAGAACCGCGAAAAGGGAATCCAATAAAGGCAATCATATTGAATCAAAAGGAGTGCATCGGAAGTATCCGAACCCATCTTCGAAATCGGGACTGCTACCGTAACAAATAAACCAAAAAAAAAAACAAGCAAAGTAAACATCTTCACATTAGGAAACAACAAACTAAAAAAATATCCCAAGACAGATACATCCAAATACCAAAAGGATTAACAACAAAACAACAAAAATGCCCGGAACATCGTAAAACATTATACATAATCAAAGAAAGGGAAACTTTAAAACTTGAATGAAAAATTAATTTAAAGCTTAAATTTTTGAATACCTGGAGGTCCATGGTCGATGGAGAAAAGGTCGCTGAACGGTAAACAAATCGTGCCTTGGTAAACAGAAAGAAGATGATGAAGGCGTAAATTCGTTTTTAAAACCTTCGGTGTCCATAGAGAATTTTTCCTTCATCTGCCTTACGCGAGATTCCAATGGTTTTTTTTTTGTCAGTGTCCGTTTGGCCATAGAAGACCAGCATGTGACTGAACAACTTTAGCCCGGCTGTGGACGTGGGTAGCTCCCCACAGATAATAAGGTGGTAGGACAATTACCAATATGCCACCGTCTCTGAGGCGAACCAGTCGGCCTCAAATCCGGTGTTTTGTTACGATTGCCAGGGTGCGCGGACGATCCTGGAATCCTCCTCGTCTTTGGTTGATTTTTTTTGGAACTAAATAGGAATTAGAAAATTTAAAATACAAGTTACTAATGCAATTAAATTTTTGTTTTACCTTGCTTGTGTTGCTGAAGAAATTCTCCTGGTGGCTTCTATCCTTTGGGTTGTCGTTTTTTTTGTTTGGACGGATAACTGAAAAGAAAATGAAATTTACATTTAAGCAAATTAGAAAATATGAGCATCCAAACGATAAACAACAATTGAATAAACCACTATTCTACAATAATTCGAAATAAAAACTTACCAACAAAAATAAACTGCATTCCTCGTATTTATTTATATTTTTTATTTTTGTTGCCACCATGACACGATTGCTAGATGCTGGAACATGAAAGATGAAAGAAAGTCAATGCAATAAATAATAACTATGGCTGTCGGCATAAAGTAGACTTGCTTGGGGATGGGGAATACAATAGGCGTGTACCATCAACTGAGCGCTCCGAGCGCTCAACTATTTTTTTAAGTGAGACAAAAAATCTCAGCTGAGCACTGAGATTTTTTGCGGAGATCTCTGAGACAAAAAATTCATGGATTCATTTCTCAATTTGCTTGCTCACCCAGAACAGCTGTTCAGTTGTCATTTGTCTGGTGTGGCGCGTAATTTAAATTATTCTTTTCATGCTCCTCATTCCTTTTTTTATTTCTTATTTTATCTGATGAACTACTTAAAATTTGACGCAAAACTTCTTCTTGTTTGTTATCCATTTTAATAGTTTTTTTCCAAAAGTAACAAAGAATTATCAATAGAAAAAAATAATAAATTCACATCAAAAACTACAATTGACAACATATGTTTTTGACAGCTTATGTTTGTAAGGAGATTCTTGTCCCACAAAACGATTCTGCCTCCGTCAATCTGACATTGAGCGCTCACTGAGCGCTCAGTTGATGGTACACGCCTAATGCATGTATGTGGTCGACAAAATGCAAAAGGTGTTGAGGCGAGATAGCTATAGGTGCGTTCCACTACCAATTGAGTTATTCCTACAAACGTCAAGCGATTATGCAGAAGAATAATGTCGAAAAATAGAATTTAAGGTGTTTTGAGGTCGGAACACAATTTTGGACGAGTTTATTTAGTTGTGAAGACGAGCTTAGGAAAAAAACTATATCTGAAAGGATTAGGTCGATAAGTAGCCCAAAATAATTCATCCGTGGATCGTAATAAGATCCACAAATTAGTGAGGAGTAGAAGTCGGTAAAGCAGGCTCAGAGAAAAAAGGTGACGTGAGAATAGACGTAGTCACTGAAGATGCGGGGGACTTATACGATAAAGGGAGCAAAGTATATTGCGATTTGTTGGTAGGATGCTACGGATAAATAGAACCAGTTGATTAGAGAGCGGGACTTATTTGTCTATATAGGTAAATGATTAACAAGAAAGTTGGGTATGGGAAATGGTAGATAGCAACCCACAGAACATTTAGCAAAAAACTAACAGAGTGAGAACACGGGAAGTCTACATCGAAGTTAAGTACAAAAAAAAGTTTTCTTTGTAATAAGGCAGTTTTCGGTGTGCATGTACGTTGAGTTTAAAATTAAAACCGTTGGTGTCGCTGGAACAAAAGTATAGCGGAAAGTAGAAAATCAAAGTGCCCCGTAAGTGAGATTTTGTGTAATTTTTTTTCGATTATTAGATTGAATTATATGTATTGTACGAAAGTATAATTCAAGGTAGTAATAAATTTGTATGACCTTTGAACAGATTTCAAGGAGCCATTATTGGTGTACCGGCTACCTTCATCGGTATATACATATATATAAAGAAAAAATCTGAAACCATCCTAGTAACGGAAAGGAAAATCCGCCTCAAAAGAAACGGTGAGCGTTATATTTTAAGTTTTAGTGTTGAAACAAGAAAAAATTAAGGTGCCTGAATCTATGTAGAAAGAATATATATATAAATACAGATAAATCAAAAAAAGAAAATAGGAAAAAAAGGTGAGTGGAGAATACGTATGTGGTAACGCGGGATCTTATTAGAATTATTCGCGAAATTCTAGAATTTGCTTGACCACGGAAAATAAGAATTTTGGCGGTCACCAACCGGGCAAGAAGTGTCGTGACCGCCAAGAAAATTTTTGGGTTAAACATCAGCCAGATTCAAAAAGTGGTCAACGAAAATCCAGGATGCGTACTAACAGTTCACTTAAGAGCCCACGATAGCAGCGTATAACCACTACAGTGGGACACATAAGTTTTTTTTCAACAAAAGAAGAAGTAAAATATATTTTTTTTTGGCGTGGTAGTCAGGGTATTTTTATACTGTAAGAAGAAAAAAAAAGAAAAAAGAAGGTTTTTTGGTTTACTAAAAAAAAATTTTTTTTTGAAGAAAAGATAAAAATAATACTAAAAAGGAAATATTTGTAAAACGGGAGAAAGAAGGTTTTGCCAACCTAACCGCGCCTTCTACGGGTCGCTAACGGTCGTGTCAGCCATATTGGGTTTTCCTTCGAGAGGCGTATGCCTAACAAGAGCTCTTCTTAGGTAGGGTCCACGAAGGCGATTTCGCCTTGCATTAACTCCGTCTTCATAAAGGAGGGCGCTAAGTGATAAGCGTTTTGAGGAAGGCTAGGTGGGGGCCGAAGCTGATAAAAAACTTTTTTCTCTTGGTTTATTCGATAAAGTTTTTATGTGTAATTTTATTTTTTATTTTGTAAAATCATTGATAACTGCAAAACAACTTTCGTTTCTCTAAACTAAATAACCTTCTTAAAGAAAAAAAAAAAAACAAAATCAATAAAAAAAAAACAAAAAAATTTATAAAACAACAAAACCAATCAAAAAAAAAAATTTAGTTATAATTAATTTAATTTCATCTTTATTTAAACCATCATCTTACTATATTTATTATCATCGGTTTCGAATGTATTTCTATTCACCATTTATTTTCTAATAACTGATTTGCGGTGATAATTTAGTTTAAAAATTTTAGTTATAATTTACTTCAATTCAATATTTGATAGTTCTTTATGATTTCGCTTAATAAAAATTATGATTGTGAATCACGCCAAAATGAGTGAGTTTTCTTTGCTGAACGCCAGCGTCATGAATTGCTAGGGCTTTTAATTTTCAGGGGGTGGAAGAGGGGGCATAAGATCTACGGGTGATTGCCAGCTGATGGGGAGTTCCGACATTCCTGGACAAGGGCTCCAAGGTAGGGAGGGCCACGCGTTGCCAAACATCCGCAACGATATTTTTATGATGTGAGTATTTCGTGGGTCTCTTGAATGTGAGCAGAAGTTTTATGTGGTGGAGGTTTTTTTTGTTTGTGATGTGTTTTTTTTTGGCACGATTAATGTTTTGTTGCCTGGTCCTAGTCTGACCTTGGGACAAGATCCCCCCCTATTCCGACGAGCGGAGCCGCGCCTCGCAAGCGTGCCAAGTCTCACTGTCAGACACCCCTCCTTCCGTTCCTTCTCAGAACTTCCTTATCCCCTCTGTTTTTTTTCTTTTCCGGCCTACAACCCTCCTCGTTTCCGTATCCGTGCATACTTACCTTTTTCCGTTCATTCCAACTCTTCTCATATCCGTGTCGCCAGAGAGGATACCTTACCATGTTTCCGGTGAATAAATTCAATGGTTCTTCTCTCCCTTTTTGCCTTCTATCTCTTCACCCGTGTGCCTCATCCCAATAACCTCTAGTTTCCACTCACCTATCCCTTCCTATCTACTGACCTGTCATGTTACCCTCTACCTACCTTTCCATTCCATCGAATAGGCTATTTCCGGTTACTCTTAACCATCCTTTTCATTTTAAATCCTTACCAGTGGCCAGCAACAACACCCAGTCCACACCGATCAGCCCAAAGTATTAGTCTGTCTAAGGCATTTTGTAAGAGTTCTTTAAACGTGTTAAGATGCTTTCCTGAAACTGCTATAACAACGTCGTCGGTCAGATTGACATATAATCGAATAAAAATTGCATTTAATTTAATTTATAAATTCTTTTCATAGCTCGCATAGTAGTAATAAAAAGTGCATTTAAAACGTTATAAAGTAGATGATGAATTTACGACAATCAAAAGCATTCCGTTCTGATTCTATTTCTATAAGTCATCGCAGTTCGAATAAATTTATAAAGCTTGTTCCAGCCCAACATGCCATTTAAAATCTCTATTACTTCTTCAACATCCAATCAGATAAATCACTTAACAAAATATATTACTTTGTAACTTATATATAACTCTAAGTAGTTGTTATTATGACTTAATCAATTAGAAAAATTATTAATTATTATCAAATGAATACTTCAAGCTGTAGGAACGTTTTCCTTAAATAAATATATATTGTTTGTTTGTAAGATTGCTTTTCATTTAGATAATCCTTATCTTTTTAAAAAACCAAACTGGGAAAGCATTTTTTTAATTTGCACCCAAGAGTCAACGTCTTAATTTTGCAAAATATCACATCAGTTGGAATCGAGCTTGGCATAACGTCGTCTTTTCCGATGAAAAAAAAAATAATTTGGACGGACCTAATGGATTTAGCAGCTATGATTTAAGGAAGAGGCGGTGTAATGGTATGGAGAGCAATCACCTATTACGGGACCTTGGAGATGCATTTTTAAAGCTCTAAAATGATGGTGGACTACGATGGACAACAAGATAATGCACCAATACATACCGGACGGACAACAAAAGCCTGAATTCAGGGGCAAAATGTGAACCAATTACCATGTCCCCCTAATTCACCTGACCTGAACATTATGGAAAACGTGTGGGGATGGCCAGTACTGGGGAGAGTACGATAACTTTGGCGACAAAGTTTAATGACGGATTTGTATAGAACAGTTAAAAACAAGCATTTTTTACTATGAGAGGGGGGGTCTATCTCCCCCCGTTTAGACGGTAGGGACAGTTTAAAAAAATATGTACATAATGTGAAAAAAAATAATTAAAAAATAACGGTAATACTTATAATTAAGTATTATACCTTTTTTTAAAGCCAACACTTTTGTCTATTAGCTTGTTTTTAAATCAAGTCAAAACTATGCATAGCTTTTGAAAAAAATTGTTTTAAAGTCAAAATTTGTGATAAAAAAAGTTAAAAAAAAGGTTTAAAGTGTAATTTTTCAAAACTTTCAGATTATCTACTATTCTATTTTCAATTTTCTCAAAAACTAAAAGACATAAAATCATCTAGTTTTCAGTTTTTGATCAAAAACAAATAAGAGCAATAAATTCTGAAATAAAAACAATGGTAGATAATCTTGAAGTATTGAAAAAGTTACACTTTAAACCTTTTTTAACTTTTTTACTCAAATTTTGAGTTTAAAATTAAATTTTTATTTTCAATTTTCTCAAAAACTAAAAGACATAAAATCATCTAGTTTTCAGTTTTTGATCAAAAACGAATAAGAGCAATAAATTCTGAAATAAAATCAATGGTAGATAATCTTGAAGTATTGAAAAAGTTACACTTTAAACCTTTTTTTAACTTTTTTTACTCAAATTTTGAGTTTAAAATTAAATTTTTATTTTCAATTTTCTCAAAAACTAAAAGACATAAAATCATCTAGTTTTCAGTTTTTGATCAAAAACAAATAAGAGCAATAAATTCTGAAATAAAAACAATGGTAGATAATCTTGAAGTATTGAAAAAGTTACACTTTAAACCTTTTTTTAACTTTTTTTTATTCAAATTTTGAGTTTAAAATTAAATTTTTCAAAAACTACGCATAGTTTTGACTTGATTTAAAAACTGGCTAATAGAACAGAATGTTGGCTTTAAAAAAATGTATACAACTTAATTGTAAGTATCACCGTTATTTTTTAATTATTTTTTTCCATTTTAAATAATAACTTTTGTAAATTGCCCCTCCCGCCTAAACGGGGGGAGATAGACCCCCCCTCCCATAGTAAAAAATGCTTGTATTAAGACCCTCTACCAAAAACCGTTATTATATCTTGGCGCCAAAGTTATCGTACTCGTGCCCCAGTACTTACCTAAATCATAAAATTGTTTGTTATTTTCTTTACTTTAAGGGGTCTTAGTCTTAGGTTAATTTAGATCTTGATATTCATGTGACACAAGAAAACAGGTACCTACTTTTTACGACCTTCTTCGGAAAAACCGGCATGAGACTTGTATTTATCAACTTAATCCAAGAATTTTGTTTAATATAAACTTAATACAAACCTCATTCATTTCACATTTGTGTTTTTTTTTTTTTCAAAAAAACTAAGGGCTTGAAAAATATCATGTGACATGAAGTGTATAATGATTCTCGACGTTTCATAGGTCCCTGGATTATATAATCATATTTTTGGATAGATGTCTGTGGGTGCGTATTAACTACATAATAGTTCCTTTGTACTACAAAAAATTATGTTTTTGACATATGAAAAACTAAAACCAAACATTACAAAATAGCATCAAAAATTGTTTTTTGTTGTTTTCTACTCGAATATCTTCAGAATAAAGTAATATATTGACTTCATATTTTTTTCATTATATACACAAAATATTATTGTTAACGATTGGCAAAATTTAAAAAATAAAACAAAAATGGCATATTTTAAAAAAAGAAACTATATTGATTTAAAGTTAAAATTACTTATAATCGAATTCTTCGATGAGTTGCTTTCTGTACGACATCAGTGGCCCACAGCTTATTTGATACAGTGCTTGATTTCAAATATATATCGGAATTGCATAGAAGCTAAGAACGATACCAACACATTTTCAACTGTACTTGAGAGAAAACGAAATGCACTTCAACAAAGAACTATAATTTATTTAAAAACATTGGTATTTAAAAACATACCAACTAAAAAACTAAAACGACATCAAATTTTAAGTCACAGCTTATTTGAAAGTTAAGAGCTTCTTGTGGCAGTATTATATATTTAGTATGATAACCCTTGGCCTTTTAAACCGCTAGCAGTCTTTTGGGCATAGAACCTACTAACTTACGGGTCACTTCCGGTGTTATTTTCCCCCATTCTTCTAAGATTATTTTTTTTCAGTTCGTTCTTGTTCGAAATCTTGTGTTTTTCGAATGTTGTTGTCCAATAATGCCCATAAGTTTTCGATGACATTAAAGTCAGGTGACTGTGCCGGTGGTGTCATCAAGTGGGGGCAATTCCAAATCCCTCAATAAATTCTAAATTTCCGACACCAGCTGCAGACATCCAAATCCATACCATGACACTTCCTCCTCCATGCTTTACTGTAGCTTTCAGGTTCTCCTTTTTGAGTTCCGTATTTGGCTTCCGCCAGACATAGGACATCCCATCAGAGCCAAAAATGTTAAATTTGGACTCATCTGCAAAGATAACTGAATCCCAAAAACTGTTGTCTTTGGTGATATGCTCCTTAGCAAAAGATAAACGGGTTCTTTGATTTTTTTTGCTGATTAGGTGTTTCTTTCGAGTAACTCTCCCATTGAAATCATGGTCGCGAAGCACACGACGACGCACACTGGGGCAGCTCCATAGAGATCAGTGCGCAAAAGGTCACTTTTAAATATTGGGCAAACAAGAAAAAACTGTTACTTTTCACATAGTATACGGTATTTGTGATAAGAAAAATTTATTTTTGTTTTGTTTTTATGTTTTGCACTAAGTTAGTCAAGCGATCAAAGTTGACAAGTTCGTTGTTAAATTTGCAATTGGGAAAAATTAAAAAAACATAGTACCTACTCTTTTTTTAATATATTTTTTATTTGTTGTGCGATTAAAAATATAAAATATGTCTGGTGAAGGTAAAGATGTGTAGATTTTGTTTCTTTATTTAAAAAATGAAAAAAAAAATTTATAATTAATTAAGGGGTTTAAAGTGAGATTTTTTTTTTAGACTTTGTTTTAATTTTTGCATAATATCTTCTGTTCCCGCAAAAGTTTAGCACATCTAATAACTCCGTCCGTAATTAAGACATATTTCCTTTATATAAAAGTGAAAGCAGAAGTGCTAAACTTTTGCCGGAAATATTTTTTTTTAATTTTTGAAATATAGTGTTATCGATTTTTCAAGAGAGCCGATTGTTGTTGTTTTTTGTTGTATTAGTTTTAGAGTAATAACTGTTCCATTTTTTTTTAATTTGAATTCATTATAGAAAGGTAAGGTTATGCAGCTTATTTCACAACATAATTTCTTTCAACTTCGTGCGCTGGCGGGTGTCTTAATAACGGCTTTTGTTGATATAATTTTTATAAACAGCATTGATAAATTGTTGTTATTTTTCTAATATTCTTGTTGTTTTTTTTTCTGTAAAGTAATTTAATGATATTAAAAGCATTACAGAATTATAAGAAAATGGAATTGAGACAGCAAAGCAAAGCAAACAAAACAGAGTAAAGGGTAAACATACTTGTACCTTACTCAGTTAAAATAATGTTTATGATAGTTTTATAAAGGTTTTTTTTTTTCATTTTGTGGGAATTAATTTCATCTTTATTAGTAGTTTAACTTAAGATTTTTTAAGGTTCTGGTGTACAAAATTATGAGTGCTTGAGAAAACAATTGGTTGAAGTATTTTTCGCCAGTGAAAAGCAGACTTTTGATGCCAAATTTTTTGAAGTTGAGACATTCCTTCAACGTAAGACCTTATGCAGTGAAACTCATCTACGCGAACTTCGGCAAGACTTGAAAAATTTCAAACACCAATTAAAAATTAAATGGGAACAATCAAATCGAACAAAAAAACTTTTCCTTGCCTCAGAGATAAAATGGCTCAACGGATCCATTGCTTTTAAAAAATTTTCTTCACCTGCTGGACGTCCATATCGCTTTATTTTTGAAACATGCAGTGAATCATCGAAACGCAAACGAACTGCGGAATTGAGAAATACCGTTCCTACAAATGAGCTAGTCTATGCTGCTCAGATGAGTTTACGGGCTTCGGGTCAAAAGCAAGCAGCAGATTTGGTTAAAGAGGCAACAACGTATCAAAGTTTCTTACAAAGGCAAAAAAGTTTTGAAGAACCACGAAAGGGTTCATCATTAGAAGCTTTGTCTATGATGATTGAAGCAAAATTGTCAAGACACCAGTACAACATTATAAGAACCTATGCCAAAAATGTGTTCCCTTCTTATAAAGAGGTGCAAAAAGAAAAGAAAAATTGTTACCCTCCTGAAATTAAAATAACAGAAACTTGTGCTGAGGTGACCATGCAAAATCTACTCGATCACACTAGCGAAAAAATACTGATCAATCAAATAAACGTTCTGGAATTTTTTCAATCAGATACAGAAAACGAATTAAAGTTAGTTTCGAAGTGGGGTTTCGATGGCAGTTCGGGTCATAGCCAATATCATCAGAAATATTTGGAAAGCTATGAGAGCGATGATAAGTTTATTTTTATGAAGTGTCTGGTCCCACTACAACTTTCATTTAACCAAAAAGTTCTATGGAAAAACCCCTGTCCTTCATCTCCACGCTATTTGACTTTCAAAAAGAGAGTGACGAGCTTGTGAGAATCGAAAAGGATATCACAGATACACAAATCCAAAATCTTCATGGGTCAAATATAACCATCGATAATAAAAAGTTTGTTGTGAAACATGAAACGATACTTTCAATGATTGATGGAAAGCTTTGCAACAGTTTATCCGATACTAAATCTTCCATGAGATGTTATTTATGCAATGCTACATGTAAAGAATTCAACAACGTAGATAAAATGGTTCAATTGCTTGTATCAGAACAATATTTATCATTTGGTCTTTCTGTTTTACATGCATGGATTCGACTTTTTGAATGCCTTCTACATGTTGCATATAAGCTTCCAGTCCAGAGAGAGCAAGCAAAACAACAGAACTTTCCGTCAATGAAAACAAAAAGCGAATTCAAAGAGAATTTAAAGAAAAACTTGGCTTAATTGTGGATCATCCTAAACCGGGATACGGAAATACCAACACAGGTAATGTTGCTAGAAGATTTTTTGAAAAAAGTAATTTATCCGCCACCATCACTGGAATTTTTATTTTTTTATTTTTGTATTTGTATTTATTTATTATCATTAAGCATTTTAAAACATAGAGTCTTATTTTTAATACTTATTATGTTCAGATTTAAATTTAATCAAATTAAAAGAGGAATCAAATTAGTATGCTAAATTTACAATTTGCTTGAAGTTAAGAGAAAAGTTGTTTTTAGACAAATGGTCATGATGACATGATCCTTTATATATACAATGTACACAAGAGAAAAAAAAAAAATTAAATAACATACATTTTTAAATTCTAAGACAAAGTGATTTTTATTTTGGAAACATTTTCAGCATTTGTATAAGTTCTTTAAAGAGTTCTCAAAACGAGTGCTGCTGTGTATCCCTCTCAGGTTAGCAGGCAAGGAGTTCCATAGGGCAACAGCGTGTACAAAGAACTGTTGTTTTGAATTTCTGAAATTGAAGGAAGGGACAATTAGAACATTACTTCTTTGTGATACTGGGAACCTAAGCTTTTCGTATAGATATTCAGGAGATCTAGTATGAATAAGTCTAAAAAGAAATGTCAAAGTTTGATAGTTTATGTAGTTGTTGAAGGTCATGTTGAAAACACTACTTGCTTGCATCGAAACATGATCGAACCGTCGGAAGTCATAAATAAAGCGAACAACATTATTAAACGCGACTTGAAGTTTTCGATTATTAGCGCTGTCAAGGGCACTGAAAATGGGACTGCCATAGAAAAGTATTGGTAGGACAAGAGATTTTGCTATAGTCATTTTTGTTGAAACTGAAGACAACTGGCAGATATATATAAAACCCGCAAAGCAGCATATATTCGACCAACGGCACAAGTCAAGTGATCGTCCCATGTAAGTTTCTGGTTAAAAACAATCCCAAGATTCTTAACTGTTCTAACGTAGCTTAACGTTTTCCCCTCAAGTTCAATACTAGGGAAATAAGAAGTATCTATTGCAGTGTTACTGATGACGATTGCCTGACATTTCTTAGGGTTAAGTTTAAGATGATTCTCCCTGGACCACTGGTTTATACACATCAAATCTTCATTTATTTTGGCAGTTGCGTCTTCAACCATGCCGATTTTGTAGCTCAAATGAATTTGAACGTCGTCAGCATACATATGAATTTTGCAATGCCTGAGTACAGATGGAAGGTCATTATTGAAAAGTGTGAATAAGAGTGGTCCCAAAATCGATCCCTGGGGCACACCATTAGGGGCAGGGAGGAAATCCGACAGCCTAGAGTTAGCAAAAACAGCCTGAGTTCGATGGCTTAGATACTGTGCTATGAGGGTTAAGGCTGAGTTTTCAAAGAAGAAGAAAGAATTCAGTTTTTTCAGAAGAATTGTATGTGAAACAGTGTCGAACGCCTTAGAGAAATCAAGGAGAACCAGAGTTGTGACTTTATTATTATCGATTTGTTGTCGTATGTCGTCGCTTATTTTAAGAAGCGCAGTCGTACAGCTGCGTTTCGGTCTAAAGCCAGATTGCGTTGGTGTAATTAAATTCCGTGTTTCCAAGAATGCTGTTATCTGCTGACTAACGATCTTTTCGAACGCTTTTGAGATGAATGGTAGGATAGAAATTGGTCGGTATTCTTTTTGTTGCGAATTTGACTTTTTAAGAATTGGCAATATTTTTGAAGCTTTCCATAGTGCCGGGTAACAGGACTTTGTTAATATTGAATTAAAGATATGTGTCAAGAAAGGAGATATAAAAGTAAGAATAATTTTTACAAACTTAGGATGCATATTGTCTAGTCCAATAGCGTCCGATTTTATGTCTTTTACGGCCTTAAATACCTCAACTTCAAAAACTCTTTTAAAACTGAAACTTGAGAGAAGCTCATTACTTCTTTCAAAGTTTGTGTCAAACGCAACACCATTATTTGTGTCAGAAACAGAACTTACGAACTGTTTGTTTAGTTCATTTACATCACAGTCATCCTCAGCAATCTTTTGTTTCGTCGTAATACCAAGAGATTTTATGTTCTTCCACAGTTTTTTGGAAGAAACATTGTTAAATCTCGACGCAAAAAATCTTCGCTTGGAATTTCTGACTTGAATATTCACTGCATTTCTTAACGTTTTGTACTGCATGAACAACTGTGGTAACTTGAACCTTTTCCAACGTTTGTAAGCTATATTTCTTTTCAGAATAAGTTTATCAATGTAACTAGTGTACCATCCTATTTCAGGGTTTTTGATTCGCACAGTTTAAAAGAAGAAAATATTTAAAAGATATTAAAAAAAGTGAAATAGAATTAGTTAAATGAAATATATAAAAAGAAAAAATACTAAAAGTGCTAAAATTCCTTCGGAGACAGCACTGATGTGTGTGCATTGCGTATGCATTATTGAGAAGCTTCATTTTTGTTGTCATTGTTTTGCTCAGCTTCGGGACTTGAGTTGTTGCAATTAATAAGAATTTCATTGTTGTTGTTTTCTGCTTGCTCTTCTTCATTATTATTTGTATTTGCTTTTCGCTTGCAAGTTTCGACCATTGAGTTCAGCATATCAACTGAGTTAACTGTTCTAGGCACATCATTGTTATTTAATTTAATGTAAATTGATGAACTTTTAATTCAAAAATTTTACATAATTTCGCAATGCCTTTCAAGTGGTTTCAAGCTAAACTACGAAAAGTTCAAAAGCTATTGTGAAGATACCGCCCGATATTTTGTTACACTGTATCCCTGGTACTATATGAGTACAACAGTGCACAAAATATTAATTCATGGCCATTTAATTGCTTCTTCTTGCCTCTTACCGATTGGTCAGTTAAGTGAAGAAGCTGTAGAATCAAGAAACAAAGATTTTAAAATTTTCCGAGAGCAATTCAGCCGAAAAACATCCAGAAAAGACAACTTGACAGATATTTTTAATAGAATGATGATTTCGTCAGATCCTCTGATATCAAGTCTCAGAAAACAGAATCTTTTTGTCAATAAAAAAGATTTTCATTCAGATGCTATCGATATGTTTGATGTTGATAATATTTATACTGAAAATGAATGAACAAAATTTTATTATGTATTAATTATATTATTAAATCAAAATTATGAAATTCATTACAATATTACAAAAAAACATTGTTGTTAATATATGCTAATTAAAAATGTTGCTTATAATTTTCATTTTTATTCAATTCATTGTGTATTCATTCTTAACAATACATTTTTTCTTTGAAAAAAATACATTATTCTTGAAAATAAACACAAAAATGAAAAAAATATTTTTTTTCGGTGTAAACACGTAAGTTTATCCTTAAAAAAAACTCTCAAAATTTGAGTTTTCTTAATAAAATTTAAGTTTGAACCTATTCCTACTCTTATACAAGGCTTTAAAACAGAAAAAGTCACTTAAGACTTTTCAAAATAATTAATCGCACAAAATCACCATTCTTGCGCCACTGCGACGCACGGATGGTTTCAGCGCTACAAGATTTCCCCAATTCTTCATGAACCTCATCAGCAAGTTTTGGGGCCGATAATTTTGGGTTGGCTTTAATTTTTCCTACGATAAATCTTTCATCAGCAGGATTGAAAATTTTGTTTGGTGGACTTCTTCCTTTGTCCTTGATGCGATTTTCATGAACAAACCGCTCCACTATGTGTTGCCCCGTTGATGGGCTAAGGTCAACACATTCGCCAATGTTGCGGATAGATTTTCGGCTTTTATAATGCTGAATAACCAATTCGCGGACTTCAACAGTTGTTCGACGACCCATTTTAACAAAAAGACTAAAATGGATACAACGTTTCACAATATCACATAAAAAATTGTGAAAAACTGTTTCAAATAACCATAGCACCAATAATAAGGGAAAACAACAACCAATTGCGGGTGAATAAAATGTGAAGGTAGGTTAAATTAGGTGTATCAATTATTAAGCTGTGAGGTGTTTTTTTTATCAAATGCTACATTTTGTAGTAAAAAGAGTAGGTTAGGTTAGGCTAGGTTATAAGGGGTGTGCACAGCATGAAGCTGTTGCGTACACGGGGGCCTACTGGTCCATTGCAATCGGGTGCAAATGCCCCTATCCTGTTAGCCATTGTGCCAATGGCGCAATGACCTGTTAGTACACCTATCAAGATTTTAATGTTCTTTTTACTCAGCGATAGAATATACCGAGTTTCCTTTTCATTTGTGTTAGGCCATAAACTTCTAGAGATTGCGCAATCGTCTCTGGATTTCCAGCAGTTGTTGATTTTCTCTTTCAGTCTAAGGTCTATCTTCCTCTTGGGTACCCCAATCGGGACGAGTGGTCCCCTGACTGAATGGTCGCTACTACTGGTGTCTGCTTCTGACCTTTTCCTGGCTAGTTCATCTACTATATCATTCCCTTCTATATTGCTATGTCCGGGAACCCAGCAGAGCTTTACCTGGTTAGTGTGGCAGATTTTATTTAATTCCTTCCTACAGTTTAAAACTGCTTTTGATCTTATGGTCTCACTGGCTAAGGCTTTGATAGCAG
The DNA here is from genome assembly GCA_920104205.1 of Eupeodes latifasciatus. Lineage (NCBI taxonomy): Eukaryota > Metazoa > Arthropoda > Insecta > Diptera > Syrphidae > Eupeodes > Eupeodes latifasciatus. The sequence goes on along the minus strand of OV049924.1, from coordinate 209,028,768 downwards.
CCTGGCTGTCCACGAAAAAAGTAATCTCCGAAGAGCTTAGCTTTTCGTGATGAGCCAATTCAGCTGCTTTTTCAATGGCAAAGATCTCGGCCTGAAAGAGACTACAGTCAGCTGGGAGTTTATACGACGCTCTGATGTTGACAGATTGGCAAAACACTCCAGCACCTGTTCCTGATTCTATTTTTGAACCGTCAGTGGAGAAAGGGATACCATGTTTACTTATAAGTGAACTAGGATCCCAACCCTGCCTTTCTGGTATGAAAATAGAAAATTTCCTATCGAAATCTAGTAAAGGGGGGATGTAATCGGTGGTCTCCCTCAGTCCTGGAATCGTGTCATATCTTTGTAAGATTGACCCGTGGCCATAAGTGCTGTGCCTCCAAAAACTCAGTTCTCTTAAACGAATTGCAGTTTTGGCTGCCGTGCACTTTATGAACTCATCCAGAGCCGGGAGGTCCAAGATCATTTCCAATCAAGCTTGTGGTGTGGATCTTTGAGCCCATGTTATTCCTATACAGGCTAGTCTCTGTACCTTATTCAGGTTCTTGAGATAGCTTGATTTTTCCACCGCCTTCCACCATACAATAGAGCCATAGGTAAGAATGGGTCTGACAATCGCTGTGTACATCCATTGGATGACTTGCGGTCGCATACCCCAACGTACACCGAAGGTCTTTTTGCATGTGTAGAATGCACATAGTGCTTTTTTCATTCTTTCCTCAGTATTACGCTTCCATGTAAGCTTGGAGTCAAGGATTACTCCTAGAAATTTAGCTTCCTTAGAAAGTTTTAGAGGAATACCATTTAGTTTGGGAGGGTTGAAGCCCTCCAGTTTCCGTTTCTTCGTGAACAAAACTAGCTCTGTCTTGGTGGGGTTGACCCCGAGACCGTTCTTAGTTGCCCAAGAAGATAAATCCTTTAATGCATTCTCCATAATGTTTTCGATGATGGTAAGAAACTTGCCTGATACCAAAACCACTATGTCATCTGCATATGCTACTATTTTAATGGCCTGATCTTTGAACTTTGTGAGAATTTTGTTGACTACGAGGATCCAGAGCAGGGGTGAGATGACTCCTCCCTGTGGTGTGCCTCTAGTAACTGTTTTATCGATAGTGCTAACTCCTATTTGAGAGTTGATAATTCTGCCATTTAACATGGTGAAGATCCAATCGACAATGACAGATTCAACCCAAACTTCAACTAAGGCAGTCTTGATAGATTCCGTTTTAACGTTATTAAACGCACCCTCGATATCAAGAAATGCTGCCAGGGTATATTCTTTATGTTCAAGACTTTTCTCAATATGTGAAACTACTTCATGCAGAGCAGTCTCCACTGTTTTACCTTTAAGGTAAGCGTGTTGGTAGTTGCACAAATTTTTTTCGTTGAGAAGTTCTCTAACATGTAGATCAATTATCCTCTCCAGTGTCTTAAGGAGAAACGAAGAGAGACTTATTGGTCTATAATCCTGAGCGGTCGAGTGAGTCGGTTTCCCTGCTTTTGGGATAAAGACTAGCTTGACCTTTTTCCAGCTATTAGGGACGTATCTAAGTTTAATACAACTAATGAAGATTACCCTAAGCCACGGAGTTATTACTTTGAGAGCATTTTGAAGAAGAGCTGGAAAAATCTCGTCTGGTCCCGCTGATTTATAGGGTTTGAACGAGTTTATTGCCCAGATAATCTTTTGCTTAGTAATAATCTGATTTAGTTCTAAATTTGATTCCGTGTGAGTAAAATCCAGCGTGTTCGATTGCAAGCAATCAGAACTTTCTGGTTTTTTACAACCGGGGAAATGAGTTTCCATGAAGAGTTCAAGCGTTTCTAGGCTCGAGTTCGACCATGATCCATCAGGGTGTTTTATGTACCCCGGGATCGTGGGATTAATGGCCAGGGTTCTACGGAGCCTTGCCGCCTCGCTTGTTTTTTCAATGGATTCACAATGTTTAGCCCACGAATCCTTTTTGGCCTTCCTTAACTCTTTGGTGTAAGTGTTAAGTGCGGCTCTATAAGACTTTAAGTCCTCTTCTAATTTACTCAGTTTAGCTTTATTGAAAAGTTTTCTAACCTCTGTTCTACGTTTCTTTAATACACAATTCCACCAGGGTGGGTTAGTGGAGTTATTGGAACGAGATAAAGGGCAGTGTTTTTCAAAAGACATTCTCATTTTGCTAGACAAGTTTTGGACAACAGTGTCAATGGTTGAGGTGCTTAGACTTGTATTGTCCTCTGGTAAATCAATACAGTCTTTCATCCATTTTTCATACTCTGTCCAATTCGTTCTAGTTGGGTTCCTGTAAGGTTTCTTTTCAGTAAGGTTCCTGTCTATAGAGAAGAGTATCCTAAAGTGATCCGAAAAAGATTCTTTAGGTGAGACTCTCCAGTCTTCAACTGAAATTTTACTATTATTGCTACTAAGAGTCAAATCTATGATTTCCTCGCTGTTTTTGTTTCGAAAGGTAGGGTGATTGCCCCTATGCATAACGATAAAAAAAAAGAAATTAAATGAAAATGTTAATAATTAATATGAGTTATGTTTTCAAAAAAACAATTTTAGGATATTGTAAATTATGTTATAATTTTTTTAAATAAACAAATGCAAAAACGAATCTTGCTTTTCGAAAGATTTAAAAAATCAGAATTTTTGTTGACGTTTTCAAACTCACCTCGAAGAAAAAAACACTTAAATGTTATGTGTGATGTTGAGGTGATGTCACACTTTTATCATTTTTTTATTTGAAAAACTTAACTTACATTGTTAAAACTTGGTCACTGTTTTGTAATTATCAAAATACTTTTAGGAAATAGTAATCGTTTTTAAATTCGAGAAAAAAAGAATTATTATAACATTCAAAAAAGATAATTTTTGGAATGTATAATTTTACCTGAATTATAAGTCTTTATATTACATTTAAATTAAAAAAAAAAACAACAATGTTTTACATTTTTGCTAATATATTTCAAATTTTCAAATAAGACTACGTAAATACTCAAGCAAGGAAAAAATAATTTAATTAAAATATTTTTTTTTGGTAATTTTCTCAAGAACTACAAGACATAAAATCATCCTTCGGGTAGGGGTTAAGAATTTACCCGAAGTAAGGTATGCTTGTCGTAAAAGGCGACTAAAATCCAATCTCCGTATACTGAGAACTACATAAGTATACAAAATATGCAATGGAAAAAACAAATAGATTAATTACCCCAGGTGGAAAGCCAGTTTCTCTGGCAAATCCATCCTCTTCGGAGGCAGGCTCTACGGATTCTGGGGAGAGCCATTTATTGCATTTGATAAATCCTTTCGCGAAAGCGCATAAGGTCCCTCGATCACCTCCATCTGTACCGAGAGTTACCGGCAGAAAGAGTCCACCGGTTGTGCCAAAAGGCACTAAAAGCGACTCACCGAAAACAAACAGTTTTGAGCAGGACAATTGTGAACTGCAAAAGAAGCTGAACGAAATGATAAGACTCTACAAAGAGCTTAAAAAAGAAGTCGAAAGTCTTCGTGAAGAGAACAAGATGTTAAAAACTTCTGAAAACATGAAAGTAAATACTCTAAGTCCACAACATCGAGATCGGCACGAATATGAAACTGATGAAGATGAACTTGCTCGGGAAACTGAAAAAAGTAGACCTAGTAAAAAACGGAAGGCTGAAAATTCGCCTAAGTTTCAAAATCAGCTAAAACCAAATAAAATTACACGGAAAGATCAGTTTTCTGCGAATAAGAAACTTCCTCCACCGATAAACATCGTTGGTCAAGCGGATTATAACAAAATTCTTCCTATTCTAAAAGAAACGGCACAAAAGAATTTCAAAGCTACATCCACTCACAATAATACGTGGAAAATTAACGTAAATGATTCAGATTCTTATAGAAAACTGTCGAAAAAACTCAGCGATGAAAAAATTGAATGGTATAGTTATTCAATTAAAGAAGAAAGACCTCTACGTGTAGTTGCTAGAGGACTTCATCCCTCTTGTTCAAAAGAAGACATCCTTTCGGACTTAAAAACCAAAGGATTTAAGATTCTTGACGCAACAAATCTTTTGAAGCGAGAAAAAGGAATCGAAACCGCTTATATAAAACGCGCTCTTCCGCTTTTTATTCTAAGTTTCGATAAAAATGAAAATGTGGACAATGTTTATAATATTAAAACTATAATGAATATTGTTGTAAAAATCGAACCACTAAGAAAGAACAAACGCCTTATTCCTCAGTGCAAGCGATGTCAAGGTTTTAACCATACAGCAGCTTATTGTCAGAAGGACCCCGTTTGCGTTAAATGCGCGGGAAAGCACATGACTGATGTATGCCGTCTTAAAAAAGAAACTCCGGCTACATGCGCGAATTGCAAAGGTAATCATCCAGCAAATTACCGTGGCTGTGAGGTCGCAAAGGAAATGTTAAAGAGGCGCGAAGAATTTAGTAAGAAAACTAAAAAAAATACCTCAAAGCAAAACAAAGAATTAAAATTAAAAACCAAGACTAATACTCAAGCGTCGAGTAAAACGGACGGGAAAAATAATGAAAACGTTTTACCCTCAGAAAACATAAAAACAAAAAAGACGAACACGTACGCTCAAGTCACGGCGCCCGAAAAACCTAAAACTATTAAACCTGACTCCGTTCAAAATGTATTTTCCCTTATACTTGAACGATTAGAAGAACAAGGGAGAATTAACACAATTATTCTTGAGAAATTGGACAAATTTGAGTCGGCGGCTCTTAAAACACCAAATTTACCGTAAACATGGATCAGTTGTCCCAACAACTCAAAATAATAACATGGAACGCGAACGGACTTACCGCAAAAATCGAAGAACTAGAAACGGTTCTACTTAACGAAAGAATAGATATTTGTTTGATCTCTGAAACTCATTTGAAAAAAGACTCAAATTTAAGTATTAAAGGTTATTCGGCTTACCACGCATGCCATCCATCCGAAAGAGCAAGGGGTGGTTCTTCCGTATTTATCAGAGAAAATATCAATCATTCGTTTGAGATAAATATCGAGCTCGATACAATGCAAGTTACTTCCGTTAGCATAAAAGTTAGACACGTATTTTTTAATATTGCGTCTATTTACTGTCCTCCTCGGTCCAAGATAGACAAAAACAATTTTAAAGATCTTTTCAACGCTTTAGGTCCAACATTTATTATTGGCGGCGACTTCAATTCGAAACATTCATTTTGGGGATCACGTTGCATTTCGACGAAGGGTAGACAACTCTACAAAGCGGGTATTGAATGTAACGTTGAATTTTTCTCGTCAGGAAAACCAACGTATTGGCCAACCGATACAGCGAAAACACCCGATCTTGTTGACTTTTTCATCGCAAGAGGAATAAACAGAAAATATATGACAGTAGATGATAACTTCGATTTTTCTACGGATCACTCGGCCGTTATCTTAACAATAAACAGTAACGTAATCGAAAAAGAAAAGCCCCTAATTTTAACAAATAATAACACAAATTGGGATAAATTCAAAGAAGATTGCGAAAATAGAATTATACTGAACGTCTCTTTGCAAACTCCGTTTGAGTTAGAAGATGAAACAGAAAAATTTATAAATATTGTTCAAGAAGCAGCTTGGAATAATACTCCGATCTGTAGTAAAAAGTCAAGGCAATACGAAGAAAAAATTCCAGAAGATATAAAAGAATTGATACGCGAAAAACGAAAAGCTCGAAAAGTATGGCAGCAATCACGTGCTCCTCAGCATAAAAGTGTCGTCAACTTTTTATCAAACAAGATTAAAAATTTGTTACGAGATTTTAAAAACAGCGAGAATTCTGCCTATCTTGAAAGCCTAACAGCAGACAAAAAAACGAATTATTCTCTTTGGAAGACGATAAAAGGTATTAAAAAGCCTCAAATAAGTCGGCACCTATTCGAAAAAATAATTCTGAATGGGCAAAAACTGATAAGGAAAAGGCGGATTTATTTGCTAAGCACCTTGAGGAAACGTTCAAACCTTTCGATGGTCAAGAGCTTCTGACTAATGACGGAGAGCTCCAACCAGCGCCGGACAATTTTTCTATCAGGAATATTACTTTGACTGAACTTGTCCAGGAAATAAAACGGCAGAAAAATAATAAAGCTCCTGGCTACGACCTGATTAACGGTCGTGTCCTCAAAGAGTTGCCTAAAAAAGCAATGGTTAAGCTCTTACAGCTCACTAACGCTGCTTTAAGACTTGCTTACGTACCCACGCAATGGAAAGTCGCCGAAGTAATAATGATCCCCAAACCGGGTAAGCCACCGAATGAGAAAAAATCGTATAGACCAATTTCTCTCTTACCAATTATATCTAAAATATTTGAAAAATTGCTTCTTAAACGAATGCTACCAATTATTGAAGAAAAACGTTTAATTCCCGACCACCAATTCGGTTTCCGGAATAATCACTCGACAATTGATCAGGTTTACCGAATAACTAACGAAATTGAAAAAGCATTTGAAGAAAAAAAGATTTGCTCAACTGCATTTCTTGACGTTTCTCAAGCTTTTGACAAAGTTTGGCATGACGGGCTAAAATATAAATTAAAAGTCTTTCCAGAGCAAATATATAACATTCTTGAATCGTACCTAGAAAATAGATTCTTTCGAGTTAAGCAAGGAACGGAGTATTCGGAGTTTAAAGAAATAAACGCTGGGGTTCCCCAGGGTAGCGTCCTTGGACCGATTTTGTTTGTTCTTTATACCCGAGATATACCCCAAACAGAAGGCACAACTTTAGGCACTTTTGCCGATGATACAGCTGTACTCGCAATATCGGATTCAATAGAAACGGCAACCTCTAAGCTTCAAAAGGCATTAAATAGCATTTCAGATTGGACAAAGAAATGGCGAATTGCTCTTAATGAAACGAAATCGACGCACACAAATTTTACGTATACAAAAGTATATAACTTACCTATTTATATAAATTCTGTGCAAATTCCATACGCTAATGAAGCGAAGTATCTAGGCATGACTCTAGACGCGAAACTTAAATGGAAAGTTCATGTAAAAAAGAAACGCGATGAACTCGAAAATAAACTCCGCGAATTGACATGGCTTATTGGAAGATATTCCAATCTAAGCGTTTATAACAAGCTTCTTATTTATAAGCAAGTACTGAAACCAGTTTGGACGTACGGTATACAACTTTGGGGTTGTACCAACGAAAGAAATATACAAATTTTGCAAACATACCAAAACAAAGTACTTAAAATAATAGTAAATGCTCCATGGTATGTAAGAAATAGCGACTTACATAGAGATTTAAATATAAAATATGTAGAAAACGAAATTAAAAAATTTGCTACAGAGCTAAGATCACGACTTAGAAATCATAGTAATAACTTAATCCAACAATCTGTTAGCGAGGCGTTCGTTTTTCGGCGTCTGCACCGAACAAGACCTTCTGATCTAGCGCAAACAAATTAATCTCTCCACTTGAATTTTGTGGAATCTTCAGGTCCTCTCGTTGGGGAGCTTCCTGACAAAACGCGAACAAAATGACGCTAAAACTACTTGTTAAGCTGGACTTAGTTGTAGTAATAATATAGAAGATAAGGGAGGTGAGTTTTAGTCAGTAAAAATCTGACACTACTATAAGCATCGGGCTTATAGTGTCTCTGAAGATTTCTCACCTTCCTGCGAAAAAAAAAAAAAAAAAAAAAAAAAAAAAAAAAAAAAATCTAGTTTTCAGTTTTTGATCAAAAACAAATATAAGCAATGCATTCTAAAAACAATAGTAAATAATCTTAAAATTTTAAAAATCACACTTTAAACCTTTTTTTACCTTTTTTGCCCAAATTTTGAGTTTAAAACAATTTTTTTCAAAAACTATGCAAATTAACACACGTCTGTTCCATTAGTAATTAGAAAATATGAACCAAAATATAATAGTAAGCAATAAGCACGATCCTCTGGATCATAAAATATGATATTAAATATTATGTTACATTTCAATACAATCACGTAGGAACATGTTGTTTTCCTAATAAGTGATTCATGTATAAGAAACCATAAGATCTTTGTTTAACCATATTTGTTGACAGTTTACAGCGAAAATGTTTTTCCATTTTAGTCTTAAGTTGGCATCTGAGATGATCGAATTAATAAATATTTATTAAAATATAATATCTCAACGAACTATTCTAATTTGCATAGTTTTGACTTGATTTAAAAACAAGCTAATAGACAAAAGTGTTGGTTTTAAGAAAATGTATAAAACTTGGTTGTAAGTATTACCATTATTTTTTCCATTTAACGTACATATTTTTTTGAATTGCCCCTAACGCCTAAACGGGGAGAATAGACCCCGCTCCCATAGTAAAAAATTAATGTTTTTAACTGTTCTATACAAATCCGTCATTAAACTTTGTCGGCTGAGTTATCGTACTCTTCCCAAAAAATGCAATAGCTAATGTCGATGTAGCCACTAGGTGCCCCCCCTAAAGAATTTCTCATCACTATACTTTATTTTCGTGGTGAATTGATGTTAGAGGGTGGTGAATTGATGTTAGCCGTGGTGAATTGATGTTAGAAATAGAAATAAGGGTGCGTGAGAAGTAGCGTTGCCAAAATGTGCCCGATCGGGAATTTGTACAAGTGTGATAACTAATACCGTAAACAAAAAGACCTGAAATATAATAAGTTTATTTAGAAAAGACAAACTGTTATTATTTTCTTAAACAAATTTTTTCCAGGGTAGTGGGATAGTGGCCCGCACATTTTGGAAATGGCCCTCAAAATTGCCCTTACAATTTTTGTCTTCGCGGCAACGCTGGTGAGAATTGATGTTTCAGCTTGTAGGCAAAACCAGAATGACAGATAGGTTTCCGGTCTTTATATGGTGTGTCTATGATTCTAAATGGCAGAATCATGTCAACCCTTGGTAAGGAATTTGACAATTTTATAGACTTGTGGGATACGATTCCTGCTGAAAAACAAACCCTGAACTTATTAATCGAAAAGTTATGCACCATCGAAACTAGAGAAACGAAGCAAAATATCAAGAGCGATGGCGCTGCTTTTGTTGCAAGAGGAAATTTTAAGAAAAAGCAGAAGCAACCAGAAAAGGCAAATAGTAAACTGGAACGTGCTAAGATGAAATTTCCATGCAATAAGTGCAAAGAACTCGGACATTGGGCTGCCGAATGTCCACAGAACAAATCCACACAAAGCAACATGAAACGACCTGCTTTGATGGCGTTCTCTTTAAATGCAACAAAAGGAAATTTTTTGAGACAAGATCAATGGTATTGTAACAGTGGTGCTTCACCAAACAAATCGCACTTTGAAAGGTACATGCGATTCGATGTACCTAAGGTAATTTGTTTAGGTAAGTAAGGTGTCACGATGCAGGCGTTTGGTAAAGGCAACATCAACATTAAGGTAAACATTGAAGGAATGTGGAAAGAAGCAACTTTGATGGAAGTATGGTACGTCCCTGAAGCAAGTGCACAGTTATTTTCTGTGAAGGCTGCTGCTCGAAATGGTTGTACGACAACAATGAATGATCGAACTGTTACAATTCAAAACACTTGTAGTGGTGAAGTAATAGTAGAGGGGTATCTTAAAGATGAGCTGTATGTTTTGAAAATACAAGTTGAGAAACCATCAGAGCTTGTGCAGGTATACATGTCAAAGGCTTCAGAAAGTCTTCAAGTATACCACGAAAGATTTGCTCACCAGAATAAACGCCATGTGAAGAGAGTTCTTGCCAAGATGAATATTAGTTTTCCCGAAAGTGTTGAAGAGTTCTGTGATGAATGTGCAGCTGGTAAAATGCATCGACTTCCTTTCAAGTCTAGAAGTGATCGATCAGTTATTGTTGGTGAGTTATCCATGCAGATGTTCTAGGTCCGATTGAAACAACATCAGTAGGAGGATCCCGATACTATGTTTGTTTCAAAGATGATTTCAGCAAGTTTCGTAGGCTCTTCTTTTTGAAGCACAAGAGCGAAGTATGTAAATCACTTGAAACATTTTTGAATGAAGCCAAAACTAACGGACACATAGTCAAAAAGTTGATATGTGATGGCGGTAGAGAGTTTGACAGTAAAGAGGTAAGAATATTGCTGTCAAAATTCGGCATAGTGCAATATATTGGACCCCCTTATACACCACAACAAAATGGAGCCGCAGAACGTGAAAACCGAACAATTGTGGAAGCAGCTAGAAGTATGAGAGTAGCCAGTAAGTTGCCAAAATGTCTGTGGGCTGAGGCATGTAATACAGCAGCATATGTCTTAAACCATACAGGACCGACAACAATCGAAAACAAGGTTCGATATGAATTATGGTATGGAAAAGAACTGGGAACTGTAAGCCATTTACGCATCTTTGGCACTGGATGCTATGCCCACATACCGAAGAAACTTCGAAAAAAGTTTGATAAAAAGGCAATGTATGGAAGATTTGTTGGGTATGTCAACGAAAAAGATGGATATCGCGTGTGGATTCCAAATCTGAAGAAAATTGTCTGCAGTCATGACGTTATTTTCAAGCCAGAAGTGGTATGCAATGCGAAACCTGAAGAGACATTCCTAGAAGAGATCAAATCTAATGAAGACATTCCTGGTGCTGAAGAAAGTGCTAGAAACAGTGTTGAGTTTGTTTTTCAGAATGTAAATGGGGAAGCATATACTGAAGAAAATGTAGAAACAAGTGTTGAGTTTGGCTCTCAGAATGAAGACGGTGAAAAATGTACCGAAGAAACTTTAAGTTCTGAAGAAATAAATCAATCAAGTTCTAGTTTTCAGAATGAAGAAAATGCTTCATTTTTCGATGCTGAAGATTCAATAGAAAACGAATTGAACATCAACAGGAGAGAAAGAAAAAAGTCAAGTTGGATGACAGGTGGGGAGTATCTCATGTTTGCAGGAGAAGGTGATTCAAGTCAAGAACTGAGTTCATACTCCGAAGCCTTGAAGTCAGCAGATAAAGCACAGTGGCTCTCAGCAATGGTAGATGAGTTATCATCTCTAAAAGAAAATCAAACATGGGAACTTGTTAAAAGACCTAAAAACGTCAAAGTAGTCCAAAATCGATGGGTATTTCGAGTGAAGAATGCAGGAAACGATGGGAATAGGCGATACAAAGCACGACTTGTTGCAAAAGGGTATATGTTCAACAAAAAGGTATCGATTACGATGAAACATTTAGTCCTGTAGCCCGTTACGACACAGTTCGCATGCTGTTAGCCCTAGCTGCAACCAAAAGACTGAAAATTCAACAATTTGACGTCAAAACAGCATTTTTATATGGTATTCTTGAGGAGGAAGTGTACTTAGAGCAGCTTGATGGATTTGAAGATGGAACTGGACGAGTATGCCGATTAAAAGGTAGTTTGTATGGTCTTAAACAAGCTCCACGATGTTGGCATAAACGATTTTTGGCCTTTATGAAGAAAGCTGGACTGAAAAATAGCACAGCTGATCCATGTCTATTTTATCGCAGTAATAGTGAAAATGTTCTCTATGTAGCGATTTATGTTGACGATGGACTAATTCTTGGAAATAACGAAGATGAACTTCAAAATTGTATGTTAGCACACAAAAATGAATTCAAAATTACATTTTGAACTCTTGAAAATGTTCTCGGCATAAAGATAAAAATTGAAAATGATGGTTCAATTAAGGTAAGCCAAGAAAAATATACAAAACGAATTTTGGATCGTTTCAGAATGGATGAATGTAATCCAGTTTTGACTCCAGCTGGTCGGGAGGAAGAAAATTCATAATTTGAAGATTTAAAAGGACAAGTTCCATACCGTGAAGCTGTTGGGAGCTTGATGTATCTGGCAACAGCCACTCGACCAGACATCGCTTTTGCAGTAAGTTCTGCAGCAAGGAAGATGGAAAATCCTAGCAAAGATGACTGGAATAGCGTTAAAAGAATTGTTCGTTATCTCCGTGGTACTACCGGCTTATGTTTAAGATACCAAGGAAAGAGCAAAGAAAATTTAGCAATTTACAGTGATGCTGATTTTGCAGGCGATCTTAAAACCAGACGTTCAACTACTGGAGTAATTTCATTGTTTGCTGGTGCTGCTGTATCATGGACGAGTCAGCTCCAACGAACCGTGGCCTTATCAACAACGGAAGCAGAAATTATGGCTGCAAGTGAAGGAACCAAGGAAGCTATGTGGCTTAAACGTCTTTTGCAAGAACTAACAGGACAAAAAGAACTGGCACCAATATTATATGTCGATAGTGCAAGTGCTGTAAAGCTAGGAAAGAATCCCGAGTTTCACAAAAGAACGAAGCATATTGAGGTTCGCCATTTTTATGTTCGTGAGAGTTTCCTGGAAGGTGATTTAAGATTGGAGCATATTGCAGGAGTTGACCAGTTAGCAGATTTATTGACAAAACCACTTGAACGCGTACGATTTCAAATGCTAAGAAAGAAAATAGGTATCGACCAATTATAATATGATTCAATATAATTTTGTTTTGTGTTTATGGAGGAAGTGTTAAAGCTAGATAAATCACTTAACAAAATATATTACTTTGTAACTTATATATAACTTAGAGTTATGTTATTATGTTATTATGACTTAATCAATTAGAAAAATTATTAATTATTATCAAATGAATACTTCAAGCTGTAGGAACGTTTGCGTTAAATAAATATATACTGTTTGTTTGTAAGATTGCTTTTCATTTAGATAATCCTTATCACGCTTCACCCACAGAATCCGACAAGCTTATCCACGATTGTACGAAATTCAGCTTATTTGAAACTAAATGCCTCAAAACTTTGTTTACTAGCCTTGACGCATCCATTTGAAGTATTTTTATAACATAATCAAAATGGGTCCTAAGTGTGTCGATAAACATCGGTGGAATTCCAGTTTCAATATGTAGCATGTAGTTCGGCGTAGTTGAAGGAAGAGCAAAAATTCGTTTTAAAAATAACCGGAGTAGTTTTTCGACATCCTCATACTCTTTATGGCCCCACACTTGCGCGCAGTACATCATAATAGATTTGATACGGCTTGAAATAATTTATATTTGTCGGAGTGGTGAATAGTTTTATTTGCAATACATTTTTTCCACGATATGCATATGGCTGCCTTTGCCTCCTCGAGTTTTGCTTTCACTTGTTTTTTTATACACAGGTTACTCGATATTATCATCCCCAAATACTTGATTTCTTTCATGACACTGACTTCTTCTCCTTTGTATTTCCACTCCTCGTTACTAGCATATCTCCCCCTACCTTTTCTAAAAATCATAATTTTTGATTTGCTGAGATTGACTGCTAGGTTCCAATTATTACAGTATTCTTCCAATCTAGAGATCATTTCTTGAAGTTGATCAGGAGACTCGGATAATATGACGAAGTCATCCGCATACAGTAAAGCTGGAATGCTCTCCTCAGCAAATTTATTTTTAAGTCCTGAGCGTTATAGCTTAATATTCTAAATTCTAAATTGGTTGTATTATAAATTATATTTTTTGAATGTAACTGCTGACCGACGGATGAAAATCATTGTTGACTTCCGCCTTCTGCTGATCTTAAATGTTCACGAGCAGATGGCGCTGGTGCAACAAAGGGTGTGGCGACACTCTAACGACAGTCACGCTCCTTTTGGCGAATTCCAACTTTCAACATTTTATCTTCAAAGTGTACAAAAAACTAAAGTAGAAAATTCCAGAATAGAACAAATTCTTAACTCAAAGTGTACGAAAAACCAAACTGCCAAATTGAGCAGATACAAACTGAAATTTGAATTTCCCTAACCATTCGTACTTTCATTCTCGTTGAACTCGTTCTGATTTTCTACCGCACAATCTCTTTAATTTAAATTAATATTCATTTAACTTTATGTACTTGTTGAATTATTATTACTATCATTATTATTAAAATTGTTAAAACTAATCTCAGTGTTTCTTTTCTTTGGTACACTTGTTTCTGTGGTGACTTTGGCACTCGTTTAGTTGGTGTCAATAAAAGACACCACATTGGTGACCCCGACGTGATATACGTTAACTTTTTTCTAATTTGTATTTGAAATTATTTTCATGTTGAGCCGAACACCACCGAAAGCCACCTCTGGAGCACGAACCATGTCCCAAGAAAATCCCATGGATGGCAATCAGAGCTTACTTGACGTTGAAAATCCACCCTACGACTCAGGCGCTCAAACTGCACACTCCGATAGCGGGCTGACTGAAGGAGAAGGAAACAAAATGTTTCCATTCAACCAAATCGGTATGCTTTCTCCTACGCTACAACAACAGGAATACATATATGCTGTCAACTTGCATTTTCCTCAATTTGCTCAAGAATCACCCGAGCTCTGGTTCGCAATTGCTGAAGCGGATTTCGTTGCCAACAGAATCTCCAGCGACGCGCAGAGGTACAACCAACTCCTAAAGGCACTGCCACTCGCCATAGCCAGCCAGCTCATTGACGTGGTCAACAACCCTCCAGCTCAAAATAAATATGAGAACCTGAAAACCGTCATACTCCAACGCTTTTCAGAATCTCGTCAGAGGCAGCTCCAGAAGTTACTCCGAGAGAAGGTCCTAGGCGACAAAAAACCTTCTCAGCTGCTTAGAGAAATGAGAGAGCTTGCTAAGAACGCCGTGACAGACGAGGTTCTACATCAGCTCTGGACAGAGCGACTGCCCGAAAAAATTCGTCCACTGTTGGTGATTTCCGACAATCTTAAGGATTTTTTTTAGATTAGATTAACAAATGTTTTATTTTTCTTTAAGTCTTATACAGATTATATATATATATAATAATAAACTAACATTTTTAGAGCATGGCCTAAGCCGTCTGCCAGTTGACAATATAAACTTTAAAGTAGATTTTAAGTAATTTTTTTTTTGTATTTAAAAAAGTTCATCTGTAATTCTTTTTCTGTATGAAAGGGCAAGCTTGACAAATTGAAACAGGACTTTCCAATCAGCTCCATTGAGAATGGTTATCATTTCATCTTCACTCAGTAAACTCTTCCCAAAAACACTCCTCCGAGATTCCATTAATATCGGGCATCTGCAAAGGAAGTGGTAGATGTTTTCCCTTTCTCCTTGGTTGCACAGATTGCAGATTTCCGAGCGTTCTTCTCTATGCGGCATAAAGTTGAGTGGCAGCAACTCTCCTCTTGTTTTTAAAACCAGTGACATGAGGTCGGATGAGTACTCTTCCTTAAAATAACTTCTGGTTGCAAGATTGTAATCGAGCATTGTGTAAATACGTCTGCTTGTCGACTCTCTAGCTTTTGTAATGAATTCCTCTCTTTTCTTCACATCAACTGCACTTATGAGATCATAAAGTTCAGCTTTCCATTGATCTGGCCTATTTTCGTTTAGAGTTAGCTGACGGTCACAAAGAGTAGCTAAGCTACTCCAGCTCTCGAACCAAGATGACTTCCTTCTTAAAATGACCATAGTTATTTTTTTGGGCAGCCTGTTCTCGTTCATGGTTAACGTCTTTATTATGTAGTCTACTTGCATTTTAAGTGTCGAAATGAATAGAGGAGGAAGACCCGTCTCGAGCATGAGAATGTGATTTGGAGTACTGTTTGGAAGCTTCAAAGTTCTCTTTAGAAAATATCTCAAAAGATGTTCCACCTCACTGAATTCTTTGTGACCCCATACTTGTGCGGCGTAGCACATAACTGCCTTCGCCGTTGTTTCAAAAATTCGGAACTTTGAATTGAAATGAACGTCTTTGTTGTGCATAATGGACTTCCACGTTGCATTTAGTGCATTTTTTGATTTGGCTAGTTTCTCTACAATGTGGTTTCTCAGATTCAGATTTCTTGATATCTTTATAGTCACTTACTACTTCGATTTCCTTGCTATCAAATCTCCACTTTTCGTTGCGACAGTTTGGGCCTCCACCGTTACGAAAGATCATAACCTTGGATTTGCTAAGGTTTACCTGAAGCCTCCATTTGTAGCAGTATGCAGCTATTCTGTTTATCATCAACTGGAGACTTTCAGGCGTTTCAGCAAATATAACAATGTCATCGGCGAATTTTAAGGATTTCACAAGAAGATTTGCTGTAACTTTTGCTCCACCCTGTAGATCGTCATCCATGTCGTCTATGAAGAGTGCAAACAAAAGAGGGCTTAAGTTGCAACCTTGTCTTACTCCTACTTCCACTTCGTATGATTCCGCTATATCGTTGTTGAAAGAGATTGTAGATGTTGTAGATTCATAAAATTTTTCCAAAATGCGTCCAAATTTTGTTGAAACACCTTTGTTGTAAAGTTTAAGCATTAGAGCTTTTCTGTCGATGGTGTCGAAGGCAGCTTTAAAATCTATAAAGAAGGCATACAGCTTCTTTTTATCTTTAATGAAGATGTCCGCAATGGATGTGAGTGAGTAGATTTGGTCTATCGTTGAGTAGTTCTTGCGGAACCCGGCTTGAGACTCACCAAGGAGATGATTTGCTTGAACCCAGCCGTAGAGTCTTTTGTATAGAAGCCTTGTCAGAATTTTCATTGAAGTGTTCAGCAAGGATATAGTTTGCGGGATCAGTGCGGTCACCTTTCTTGAATATGGGAGTGACGATGGAATCCTTAAAATAAGTAGGTATGCATCCGTCTTCGTAAGCCTGGTTAAGCGCTAGAGTAAAGTGTTCGATGAATGAGGGTGTGCTGAATTTGTAAAATTCCGGCGGTATACCGTTGGATCCTGGAGCTTTGTTACATTTCAGTTCATCCAAAACTGCCTTTACCTCTAAGATAGAGAAGGGGGCGTCCAAGGCGTCATCCGCCTGAAAAGGGATAGCAAATTGGAAGCTCGTAGTAAACTTGTCCTTTGTGAGGTTTTTGAAATGTTCGCATAAATCCTTCAGCTCGATCGGTAGGCAAGGTCGCGGTAATTGACTGTCGTTGTTAATAAGGCGTACTTTGCTCCAAAACTGTGACGCGTTCCTGCAACTTGAAAGATCGTGTGCAATGTTCTCAAAGTATGCTTGACGCTTAGACTTAAGCAAGGCTTTTAAAGTTTTGTTAGCGGACAAATATTCTCGCTTTAGAAAGGGGTTTTGAGGGTACTTCCTTACAAGCTTTAACCAAGCAAATGATTTTTTCCTTGCTTGTGAGCAGTCTCTGTCAAACCATTTGTCGCGAGGAGTAGAAACCCTGTTATTGTTCATCCTACAAGATGTTGGTATCGATATTGCTATGCTATCATCAATTTCGGAAAGATTAAGGTTTGTATTGAATGGAGGTGCAAGCTTTAAGGCGATGTTGGTGTCTAACGCTTCAGCATACGTATTCGCCATCGATTGTTTCCATTTGTATTTTGTAGCTTTTTTTGTGCAAACCTCTACGCGTTGTAGACTCATTGGTAGCTGAACTGAAACTTGGATAGGAAGATGGTCCGAGTGAATCTGTGATACAACTTCGAAGTCATTCATTAGGTTACACCAATCCCCATTCACCATAGCATAATCAATAACTGAGTTGCCCTGAGAACCGATAAAAGTGTAGGCACCATCAGTGTCTCCCTGTGTACTTCCATTGCAGATACCAAAACCAAACGAATTACAAAGATCAATAATTTTCTTTCCTTCTCGGTTTACAACAACATCTTTCGAATGACGGTGGTTCAAGTTCAAAGGTTTCAGTTCGCTTTCCAATGATCCTGTTCTAGCGTTGAAGTCCCCAATGAGCATGACGTTTTTAAGAGCTGCAATGTACAAATTGTCTTCGAGTAAGTTAAATTGCCTATCCCAGCTAGTGCAGTTTAGATATACAGGAACCAAGGATAAAGTATGGTGGTTGGATTTGATTTCAATATACAGAAAGTCTTCGAGGTTCTTAAAAACGAATTCAACACCTGTTGTATTTAATTTGCAGCCCATCAGTATGCCTCCGCTAGCCCTACCTTTTCTATTAATTTTAATTGCTGGTTGCCACTTAGTTGAATGGTTCGGGAAATATGGTTCAAATTTAATGTTATGTTCTTCGGTTACATGAGTTTCAATTAATATAAAAATTTCAAATTCATTAATAAAGTTTAAAAAATCTAAAGTATGAATCTTATTATTTAAACCTGCTATATTATAACTTAATATTCTAACGTTAACTATATTTGAATTCTGGCAGACGGCATCTACCTAGTTCATAAGATTATTTTTTAAGTTGGAATGTGCTGAAGTGTTAACCCCTGAGTCCCAACTGCAGATTTGCATTGTGTTTCCAGCCGAAGATGTGCTTTGCCCAACTGACGTTTCTTGATGAATGACGTTTAGTTGGTATGTTTGTGCCTAAAACTAAAGTTCACATTAACTCAAAACCTGCATGGTTTAATAAAAGGCTTTGTAATTTGAGTAACAAAAAAAACAAAGCTTATAAGCTTCTCCAAATGTTACCTAATAACTCTTTGGTCAAAGACAAGTATATTCGTCTTGAAAAGGAATTCAATATTCTTAACAAGTTTCTATATAAAATGTATATTATCTCGGTTGAAAGTAGTTTAAAAGTAAATAGTAAATGCTTTTGGACGTTCATTAAAAACAAAAAAAAAACAGTGGAATTCCTAAAAATATGCAGTATAAAGGTTCTACCTATTCCGATTTGACTACGATTTGTAATTTGTTTGCTGAATACTTTGAATCAAACTATGTAAGTACCATAGATCACCAACAATCTGTTTATGACAACGACAATCCGGTTACCGCGATCAATGTTGGAAGATTAGTTATTAGCAAGTCTGAAGTTGAAGAAGCACTTTTAAATGTGAATAATGACAATCGTCCGGGTCCAGATGGAGTGGCTCCAATAGTCTTAAAAATGTGTGCTGCAGTACTCTCTGAACCTCTTTCTTATATTTTTAATCTCTCTCTTTCTAAAGGTGAATTTCTTTCTCAATGGAAAAAATCTTTCATAATTCCTATTCATAAAGCAGGACCCAAACAGGAAATATCTAACTACCGTCCAATCTGCAAACTGTCCACCATTCCAAAACTTTTTGAAAAACTTGTGTGTGATAAGTTTTCATTTTTGCTTAAGGAAGTAATATCGCCTTTCCAGCATGGCTTTGTATCGGGCAGGTCGACAACTACTAACCTTTCTATTTTCACAAACTATGTTCTCAATAAAATTGAGGCAGGGTATCAGGTTGACGTCATCTATACTGACTTTGCAAAGGCCTTTGATAGAGTCAGCCACACTATTCTACTGAAAAAACTATCAAGAATTGGTTTTCATTCAAATGTTTTGCAATGGTTAAAATCTTATCTTATAGGACGCATTCAATTTGTTTCCATTGGTAGTGTTCTCTCTAATCCTGTACATGTATCATCAGGAGTCCCTCAAGGTAGTCACCTGGGACCCTTACTCTTTCTTATTTTTATTAATGACATGCCAGATATTTTTCATAATTCTCTTAGACTTTTATTTGCTGACGATCTTAAGTTTTATAGATGCATAAAACAAACTGATGATTGCCTTCGCTTGCAAGACGACCTTAACATGCTTGTTGAATGGTGCAAGAAAAATCAATTATCTTTAAACGTTTCTAAATGTCAATGTTTTTCATTCTATCGTTGTTACTGTCCTACTTTCTTTGAATATAAAATTGGCAGTAGTGTTCTTGAAAGAGTCAATGAAAAGAAAGATCTTGGTGTTGTTTTTGACCTCAAACTCAATTTTATCAAACATGTTGAATATATTGCTGCCAAAGCTAACTCCATGCTTGGTTTTATTAAAAGAAATTCAACAGACTTTTCAGACCCTTATACTATTAAATCTCTTTTTTGTGCATACGTCAGATCTATTTTAGAATATTGTTGTGTTGTTTGGAACCCATACTATAGAATTCATTCATTAAGAATTGAAAGAGTCCAAAAGAATTTCACTAGGTTTGTTGTATGGAAACTTGGTTGGAATATTGAAACTCCTTCATATGCTACGAGATGCAAACTTATCGGTTTAGAGTCACTTGAAAATCGACGTAAAATCTTCTCTGTTTTATTTATTCGTGATATTCTGTTTCATCATATCAACTGCCCATACCTTCTATCTTTAATAGAGTTAAATATTCCTTCTCGTCAACTAAGAGATTATGATCTATTCCACGTAAGTTACCATAGAGTTAATTACGCAGTTAATGAAGCTATAACTCGCTGTGTTAGGGAAACCAATTCTGTCTCTAATGTAATAGACTTTGATTTCCATTTTAATAGAGTCACTTTAAAAAATAAACTTGTGTTCCATTTTCTAAATATTGATTGAAATGTATTTATTAATTTATTATTTATTTATTTTTTGCTTTGTTTAAATATTTAATTTTAATTTTAAGTAGTCTGTAAGATGATTAATGTAATCTCTGTTTGATGAATAAACTAAACTAAACTAAACTAAACTAAACTAGTCTGACATCTCTTCGTGAATTTTGTTGAATTTGTAAACAGATTTGATGAAAAAAGTTTTTTTCCAGGTTGTTATCTTCAATTAATTTTTTAAAACCATCTACTTGATTAGTAATAAAGCCTTGATTATCGATCCATTCTACAATTATGTTATTAATGCTGAGTCTATCATCGCGCAGTGAAACTTTCATCCGAGGTTGAGTGGTCTGAATATGTTTTCTCAATTGTAAGAGCTTGCTACGCTTCTGTCGGATGGCTGGTGGGTAATCCCGACTTACGGATGCTCCGGTTCCTTTCAGCCTTTTTGCATTCCTCAGAACCTTAAATGCATTATTTTTGTTTTTAAATTCTGCCAAAGTTGTAACTGTGCCATTTGCTGAGCTTATCTCCCGTATATCTTGGATAGTAATTATATCCTGCGACTCCGATAAGGTTTTGCAGATGTTTTCGGTTTCTATGAGTGGATCGTTTGAGCTTTTTTTCAGTCGAAAAACTAAGTTGGCCGCATTTGCTGAGGTTTTAATCTGGTTAATTTCATTTTGCAGGGAAATGCACTTTGTGTTTAAAGAAATTAGTGACTCCTTCAGTTTCTCATTTTCAGTTTTAACCTCAATGATTTCACTGCGAAGTCCAACAATGTCATCCTTCGTAGCAAAGTCTTTGAGTTTTAAGTCGAACATTTGGCGTAGTTCCTGGATGGACATGGATCCGACTAATTGAGACATGTTTTTTTCTTTTTTTGGGTTAAACGTTGCTAATTCGGGGGAGGTCTCACCAACTTTGCGCTTATTGCTCATCAATAAATTTTAATGTATATATATTAAGTTTACTAAAAATGGCTACTATTATTATTGTTAATGACTGTGTGAACTTTAAAATTAATTCAAATAGTGATACTAGTTAAAAATTGGAAAATCTGTGAATCACACTTGCTTTTCGGTTTCCGGTTTGGTCACTTTAAGTTGAAAAATAGTTTTATAACTTTTTATTAATTAAAGAAAATAAAAAATTTGCACAGAGCACTTTTGTATGTCTACTATATAACAATAGCCAGCAATCTTAAGGACTTGAGTGCGCTAGCAGACACGGCAGACCGCATAATGGATGCCCTCAGCAGCACTTCTGTCATGGCGGTTCACGGCAGGGACATCCAACCGTCTCATTTCAGAACGCAGTCTGAATACTCACGTTTGGAGCAACAGTTGCAAGAGATGCAACTAACCATCCTCAATTGCCAAAAAGAGATACGGAGCCTAAGCTTAAATCAACAACAAATAGACAAAACACTCTATGAGATGAAAAGTGCACAACCACAGCAACAGGCAAATCACAAGCAACAACAGTGTCATCATCATGTCCAACGGCCACGAGGAAGATCCACCACTCCCAATCGAAACAACGGTATCTGCTACTACCACAATCGATATGGAAGTGATACTCGACATTGCACCAAGCCGTGCAATTTTGGATCAACAACATCGAACCAGGGAAACTAATGTTGCTGTCATCAACCGCAGCAGTAGTTGGTGACAGCATAGATGCATCGCTCAGAGAGGTCAGACTGTACATCAAGGATCGCTCAACAAACCAAACTTTCCTCATCGATTCTGGATCTATCGTCTCAATTATTCCCGTGAGTGTCTTCAAAACCAAGCCCGAAAGAGACGATGCAACTTTACGCAGCAAATTCATCAACAATCAACACCTATGGCGTAAAAATCTTAAAGCTCGACCTCAACCTACGAAGATGTTTTTCCTGGACATTCATCATTGCCGACATTCCCACTGCCATCATTGGAGCCGATTTTCTTACCCACTTCAACCTGCTTCTGGACTTAAAAAACCAGCGTCTCCTAGATCCTCTCACCTCCTTATCAACCAAAGGTGAATCACTCGAGACAAATACGTTTAACATCTCCACCATCAATACATCGCTTCGAGAGAAATACACCCAGCTCCTCAAAGAATTTATCAACATAACCAGACCAAACTTCAAACCAAACCTCAACAATAGCCACTACGCTCATCGCATCATCACACATGGTCCACCAGTCTCTGCACGGTCCTACAAACTCGCAGGAGAAAAGGCATCCTCAGCAAGGACACAAATATCCAACATGTTGGAAGAAGGCATCATCAGACCTTCCAGAAGTCCTTACGCGAGTCCCATCATCCTCACAAAAAAGAAAGACAACCAATGGCGACTCTGCGGCGACTACAGAAGACTAAATTCCATCACTGAAGTTGACAAATATGCACCTCCACTCGTCCAAGACCTTTTCACTCGTTTGTATGGCGCCTCTATCTTTACCAAACTTGATCTGGACAAAGCGTATCACCAAGTTCCCATGCACCCAGATGACATCCACAAAACAGCTATCATAACACCATGGGGTCTATATGAATACTTAGTTATGCCATTTGGTCTGAGAAATGCCACACAAACGTTCCAGCGATTTATGGACTCAATCTTTCGAGACCTCAATTTCGTATTTGTGTATATTGATGATATATTAATCATGTCACAAAACGAAACACAACACCAAGAGCATCTCAGAATAGTCTTCGAAAGATTACAAGCGTTTTCACTAAACATCAACACAAAAAAATGCGAATATGGTAAGAAAGAAGTCAATTTCCTCAGTTTCATCATCAACGCTCAGGGATATGCGCCATCAAGCGATAGAGTTGATGCCATCCTTGAATTCAAAAAACCCGAAACCATAAAAGAACTAAGACGCTTTCTGGGAATTACCAATTATTACAGACATTGCATTCCAAATGCAGCACAGTTGCAAGTTCCTTTGAACAACTATCTCAAGCATTCAGTGAAAAAAGACAAAACACCAATCATCTGGACAGAAGAAGCATCAAAAGCTTTCAAGGAATGCAAAAAGCGAATAGCCAACCTGGCACTTCTCGCGTTTCCCTCTCCAGATGCTGAGGTACAACTCACAACTGATGCTTTCTCTACCGCCATCGGAGCCAAATTGGAACAATTGTCTGGAAATAATTGGGAACCTCTTGGATTCTTCTCACGAAAACTAAGTTCTGCTGAACAAGGCTACTGTACATACGATCGTGAGCTTCTTGCCATTTTTGCATAAATCAAGTTTTTCCATCATCTTTTGGATTGTCGCACATTCGTCATAAAAACCGACCATAAGCCACTGACGTATGCATTCAAACAAAAACATGAAAAAGCTCCTGATCGTCGAATCCGCCAGCTAGATTACATCTCACAATTTACAACAAACATAGTTTACGTAAAGGGTGAAGATAATACCGTAGCGAATGCATTGTCACGAATCAACACCATCAGCATGCCAACCATACTAAGTCCATCAACCATCCGAGACGAGCAGCTTAAAGATGACCACCTGAAAGACTTAATAGACAACCCATCTTCACTACATCTTCAAGAACTACAGGCTGAACAAGGCGTCAAGATCTATTGCGACATCTCCCAAGGAATCGTCAGACCCTACATTCCGTCATCATTAAGAAGAACAGCTTTCAAAACCATCCATGACATCGCACATCCCAGCGGTAGAACCACTTCACGTCTGCTGAGAGAGAAGTACACCTGGCCTGGTATTCGCAAAGACACATTACAATGGTCTCGAGAGTGTTTATCTTGTCAGAGAGCCAAAGTAAATCGCCACACAAAACTTCAACCGGACCACATCTCAGTACCAGACTCAAGATTCAACCATGTGCACATCGACATTATCTTCCTACCAATGGTCCAAGGCTATCAATACTGCCTCACCATGTTAGACCGCTTTTCAAGATGGCCAGTTGCAGTACCAATCAAAGACATGACCGCTGACACTGTCGCAACAGCACTCTTTAATCACTGGATCTCTCATAATGTTTCACCTGTTACCATTACATCAGACCAAGGATCTCAATTCGAGTCAGCGCTCTTCCATGCACTCACCAACCTCGTGGGAACACAGAAGACAAAAACAACACCCTACCATCCTCAATCCAACGGCATAGTCGAACGCATGCACAGGACACTCAAAGCAGCACTAATGTGTTCTCCAAAATCATGGATTGAGATTCTGCCGACTATATTACTTGGACTGAGAAGCTCTTTCAAAGAAGACATTCAAGCCACTCCTGCTGAAATGCTTTATGGCACACATCTGAGAGTTCCTGGTGAGATTTTGTGTCAACAGATCTTTCATCCGATTCATCACTCTTTATTGAAAAACATCGAGAATACATGCGAGGAATACGTCCAACACCAACAGCACATCACAATAAAGCCAGGATCTTTATCTCCAAGGATCTCAACAAATGTACACACGTCTGGTTACGCTGTGACCACGTTAAAGCTCCCTTAGAACCACCATACCAAGGTCCATATAAAGTCATCGAGAGAACATCAGACAGAATCTACAAATTAAAAATCAATAACCAGGAAAAAAATGTGTCAATTGACAGACTCAAACCGTGTTACATCAGTAAATCCGACAGCACCAAAGCAGATGAGAGATCTACAGCAGCAACAACTCAAAAAATTCATCCACATCTTTGGAGTTCCACCATGGACCCGCCACAACAAACTTACCAAAGACGAATCGTGAAGTTTCATCAACCTATCAGCTGGTTGATGAAACTTCACGATTCGGGGGAGTACTGTGGCGACACTCTAACGACAGTCACGCTCCTGTTGGCGAATTCCAACTTTCAACATTTTATCTTCAAAGTGTACAAAAAACTAAAGTAGAAAATTCCAGAATAGAACAAATTCTTAACTCAAAGTGTACGAAAAACCAAACTGCCAAATTGAGCAGATACAAACTGAAATTTGAATTTCCCTAACCATTCGTACTTTCATTCTCGTTGAACTCGTTCTGATTTTCTACCGCACAATCTCTTTAATTTAAATTAATATTCATTTAACTTTATGTACTTGTTGAATTATTATTACTATCATTATTATTAAAATTGTTAAAACTAATCTCAGTGTTTCTTTTCTTTGGTACACTTGTTTTTGTGGTGACTTTGGCACTCGTTTAGTTGGTGTCAATAAAAGACACCACAAGGGATATCAGCTGCTGATCCATTGACACCTACTGACATTGACGTTTCATTAGCATGAGTTGTATTTTTATTTTGTTCAAATTGTGATCTTAAACCACTTGAAATTTGATATTGTCCACTCAAAATAGAAAATCCATCGCTGTTTCCACATCTCAGGCCGAGGTTGTTGTCCCAGGTGAAGAATGAACCATCAAATTCCATACGATCGTCTCTGAGTTATGATTTAATGTTTGGCATATGTTGCTTTATCGCCGCGCCGCCTGTATTTGGCCTAGGAATCTTCTTTTTTGGCGAACGTTGAATGGCAAATCCTTGTGAACTGACAGTCTCGCACCTTTCAGCTTCCTACAATTCTTCAGCACATTATTTGCCGCAGACCGATAAGCCATTTGCACAACAACATTAGACATACCAAATTTGTTGCATTTCACCGGGTAGGCGTCTTTGACAGCTCCGGCAAATTCTGCCTCAAGAAGACCACTACACACGTCTTTGGCCTTGGAAATAAGACTTTTTGATTCTTCGCTAGGCAGGTGGACTAAAAGATTGTTTTCAGTTTCCTTTTTTATGAGTCTTTCTACTTCTGACTCCAAGCATTTTGAGCTTCCAAGTAAGTTATTTTAGCCGCACATTCTTCTTGGTTTGCTCTTAGTACAGACACTAACTTCATAGCCTAATGCAACCATATCATCTTTTGTAGCCAGATGGCTTACATTTTCCTTCAAAAGGATGATAAGGTCAGCAACAGTCATATTGCTAACAGTTGCCATAGCTGTGCTTTTTTGGTGTCGCTTTTCTGCTCTTAGAAATTCAGGGGATTTGGCCGCAATTCCTCTTTTATGCATTTGCCAGTCAACAACGTTAATACTTGCTTTTAGGTTATGTAGCGCACAAAATCTTTGAGAAGTATCCTAAGATTACTTAATCTCTATAACTTACTAAAATGATAGATTCTTGTTGAAGTAAATTCATAAAATTGGTGTTTTACTATTTTTTTAATTTTAATTTTTGCTTGTAAATATACTTTTTAATCACTTTTTTGGGAGCCTTATAAAAATTAAACTTAGCGTTTTGACAACCAATCTGTCAATCAGATAATCAAAGATAGTATTTTGGACATATTCAGGTTTTGTTCTAGGGTGTAGAAATGAACATCTTCAGCATTGGTTTTATGAGTTCTATGAAATATCGCTGAAGCTTATCTACCTCATCAAAAAAACTGAAACCCCAAACTTGTACACTAAATGTTTTGTAAAGATCTGCAGATAGTCAGAAAGGGTTTTCACTTCGATGTCAGGTTTGTATGATTTTTTTTTTGTTTAGAAACATTGCCAAGTGGTATTTATGCTTTTCTTCGCAGCATCGCCCCTAATTTCGAGATCTTAGGCGTTAAAAGAACTCCCAAATATTTGTAACTTGTGTAGTTCTTCGTATCTGTACTGCTTTAAATTTCCAATTTTCCTGGTTAGATAGTCTACCTCCATTCTGAAACAACATCATCTTTCATTTCGCCATATTCACCTCCAAAATCCATTTACATAGTATTCTTCGAGTCGATTTATCATTTGCTGCATAACACCGATGTCCTCTGCATATAATAGCACCCTTTTGTTTTCTTACACAAAATAAAAACCTTACACGAAAAAAAAAACATTACTAAAAATTGATTTTTGACTTAAATATCCTTTAAACATTTAAGATATTGGCTTTAAACTACTTTCATCTTATAAAATATATTGTTTTCAACATTCAGTAAATTTTTCTGAAAGATTGAATTGATAATTTTTAAATATTGGCTTCAAATTAATTTTACCTTATAGAAAATATATGTAGTTTCCGACATTCAGTAAAATTTGTATAAAAATACAACAGTCATTTTCTTCATTGTTGATATTGTTCTTAGAAAAATCCAATCGGTATTTATTTATTTAAGAAATAAAACTTTTTAAGAAATGCTACTAATTTTGGTAAAAATTGATTTTTGACTAAAAATCTCGTTAACAAAAATAGATTTTGAAATCAAATTATTTCATCATATGCAAAATATTGTTGGTAACTTTTAGTTGATCTCTTAGAAAAATTGAATTAACGACTTTTTTAACAAAACAAGGAAACCTATATAAAAAAACAAAAAACTGATAAGACATGGTCTTGAATTTAAGAAAACAGGTGGATTAAAGTACATAGTTTCTCTAAAAATTAAATAAAAACAAATTAAGTTAAACATAAAAGTCAGGAAGAAACTTTAGTATGGCACTCACAAACTACACGTTGCAGAATCTCTCTTCACTTCAGTTCTCGAGAGATTCAAAGCTTTTATATTAAATAAATGTATATGAAACTTTCATTATGTTCTTCAATTAGCCATTAGTTTAAGATTTCTAGAGCATCCAAAGCAAATTTACTTCAAAAAGTAGTATTCTTTAATTTTTAAGACCTTAAAAGTTTTTGTGTTTTAAGGACAATCAATTTTGAAATTAAGAACTTAAAAAGTTTTACTCTTTCTCTCAAAAAAGATCTTATTAAAAAAAAGGGAAAAGCATTATTAAAGAGTTTTCCAATTCTAAATTGTGTGGAAACAAAGATTTTAGTTGTTTTTGACAGCAAACCGCTTTTATAATGCATATCGTTAAATTACTAACAAATCTTTAGATGAAATCTTTACTTATACAACAAAAGTGTATAGGCTTTATGGCTCATATAACCAGCCTGGATCGTTTATTGGTCAAAAACTGATGGATTTGTGCTGAGCGATTGGAATAGGGCTGAATTTCAAATTCTTGGTGCAGTCCTCAGTTAAAAGTAGTATTTTTAGCAACAAAGTTTAAAGCAACAAAATACAAATTTTATTTTCATTTATACAAAACTAGCGGCCCGTTACGTGCTTCGCTACGTATAAGGCATAGTAATGAAAAAAAAAGATTATTAAGTTCATTTATTCAAACAAAAAAATATTTTAAATTGGTAGCTATTTAAAAGTCCAAATGGCCCAAATGATATATTTTTTATATTATATTTATCAGCAAAGAGTAAAAACTAAAAAAGAATTGGGTACTCTTACTATGGTGGGTCTATATGGGTTAGTCTAAAACAGTTGGATAAACAATATTTTTTGTTTTTCCATTTTGAGCATGAATAAATAAACAGTTGGGGGTACCGACTCTGGAACAGGCAACATAAAGTTGGCCATGTCAAAAACATGATTCCTCCAAATTGACACCACAAACGTGAAGTGTTTGCCCTTGGGCCTTATTTGTGGACATCGCAAATGATAAACACACAGGATATTGTAATCTTCTGAATTCAAATGGCATATCAGTTGGAATCATAGGGATACGCGGTATCAAACACACTTCTCCTTTTGATTTACCAGTTAAGATTGTAGCTTCAATCAAATTTGGCAATAACTTTTTCACTGCCAATCTGGTGCCATTACACAGTTTTGGTGGATTAATATTTCGCAATAATATAATCAAAGAACCAATTTTCAGATTCAAGCAATGCGGTGGTATACCAGCCGGTTCCAATGAATTTAAAAATTCAATTTGATAATTCATTGCCTCATCTTGATTCATAACACTGTCAATTGATTTATATGTCGTGGCAGTTTCGCTTGAATTTGAAAATTAATGGAATTGATATGAATGTTCTTCGGTGCTAAAATGGCGCGTTCTCTCAACCAATCATGATTTCTGTAATTCTGAAGAGTATTCGGAAAAACACATTCAATCAACTCATCTATAGATTGCGCAATTGTATAAAAATTGTTCGGTAAAGTGGTCAATCCGTTGGTACTGTCGATTGGTATTTTGCCATCGCAAATTTCTAACAATTGTTTTGAAAACTCATGGGCATTTGCATCATTATGTAGGTGAATACGCATATTAATGTTCAGTGTCAATTTTCGTACATATCTCCAAAGAACTAATGACTTGGAATGACAGGCTTGACGAAAGTCCCCTGACACCAATATCAGAGCACCACAAAAAAGCTGTTGATTACCGCCTAAATCTTGCATTGTTCGATTAAATGCTTCTATTGATTTTTTATTCGCCATTGTGCATTCATCCCATAAAATAATTGACGTTAATCGCAGAACTTTTGCCATAGCAGGATTTCTCGAAATATTAGGTTAGGTTAGGTTAGGTTAAAGTGGCTGTTGGTTGGGACATCCAACACACTTAGACCAAAGTATGGTCCATTGTGATACCACATGGATCAGTTAATCAGCTTAACTCGTTGAACCAATTGGAGCTTCGAATGAAGCGTAGGAGACAAGTAATGTCTGAATTTTTTAGATCGCTGGTATCGTTAAAGTAGTAGTCTCCAAGGTGGATTCTACGTCTGTGTGATAAGGCAGGGCATGTGCACAGAAGATGAGAGATTGTCTCCTCTTCTTCCTCGTCCAAGCAACTCCTACAAAAATCATTTGCAGGGGCTCCAAGTCGAATAGCATGCCTTCCTATTAAGCAGTGCCCAGTCAGGACACTTATAACGTAGCTAATGTGCAATCTACTCAGAGAGATTAATTGTTTTGAGCGCCTGGCGCTAAGAATAGGCCAAATTAGTTTTGTTGCGACACAGGTGATGGTGTTATTCCACCTGAGGTCTGTTTTCTCTATGGTATCTTGCTTTAGCATAAGCTTACATGTAGCTAGAGGGATACCTATGTTAGCATTATGAGCCAGCAGAGGTAAAGTTGTTCCGCTTTTTGCAAGTTCGTCAGCTTTGCAATTTCCTGGAATGTCTCTATGGTCCGGCACCCAGAGAAGGTGAATGTTGAACTGTGTAGCCATCTCTGTAAGAGATTTTATTTTTATTTTATTTTATTTATTCAGCTTAATACAAGCTATAACTTAACATAACTTAACTTAACTTAACTTAACTTAACTTAACTTAACTTAACTTAACTTAACTTATTTTTTTTTTTTTTTTTTGTTCTTGTTCTTGTTATCAGTTTTCAACATTAATTCATGTGGGCCCTAAGGCCCACATAAAAGCTCTTTAATGTACAAGAACTAACAATTTTGATTTTATTAGACTTAAAATTAAAAGGGACGAGGAATTTGGACTCAAAATGGGAAAAAGTAAAGGGTATCTCTCAGATGGGATTTGGAAATGTTAAAGTCAAAGACTAGCATAGCAGCGTTGCAGTGACGAAGAATTCTGGACATTGGTTCAAAGTGCCCGTAATTAGTGCGGTGATGAGGGATATAGAAAAGGGAGACAGATCGCAGATTTCGAGGGTTGGTGTTAAGATGAATATTACTCAGGAGTGCCGGGGAATCTATATTGCCCATTAACAATTGGTGAGCAAATAATATATCAGCGTTTTTGCGTCTAATATATAAGGGTTGCAAACCTATCAGTTTTAGTCGATCGGCATAAGGAGGCAAGTTGGATGTATCATCCCAGGGGAGGCCACGTAAGGCAAATCGAACGAAACGTCTTTGAACATTTTCAATTCTGAGGGAATGGTTTTCATAAAAGGGAGACCATACTTGGCATGCATATTCAAGATGAGGACGGACTAGGGAAATGTAAAGCGCTTTAGTTACATAGGGGTTGGAAAATTCTTTTGACCATCTCTTAATAAAACCGAGAGATCTATTAGCTTTATTAATAATTTGGTCAAAATGGGAATGGAAATTCAGGTGTTTGTCACACATAATACCAAGATCTCTAATAGAATCGACTTCGTTGACGGCGTCATTAAGGAAGAAGTATACTCTATGAGATGGGATTTGTTTGCGCGAAAAGGTCATTTGTTTACATTTACCTACATTTAACTCTAGGAAATTATGCATGCACCAAACAAAAAAGATATTAACATCATTTTGTAAAAGTAAGGAATCAGATGGAGTTGAGATAATCTTAAAAATTTTTTTATCATCCGCAAACATTAGGATATCTGAGTTTTTTAATTTAAGACAGACATCGTTAACAGATAAGACGAAGAGAAGGGGGCCAAGGTGACTACCTTGTGGGACGCCAGAAGTTGCATTTATGGGACTGGAAACTGAGTTACGGAAGAGGACTCTATAAGTTCTGTTGGCAAGGTAGGAGCCTATCCAGTTTATAAACATAGATGGAAAGCCTAGGGCTCTAAGTTTGAGATAAATTATTTTATGGGATATTTTATCAAAGGCTTTACTGTAATCAGTGTATACAACATCAACTTCATTACCATTCTCAAGGGCTGACAAAACTTTTGATATAAACTCAATTAAGTTAGTCGTAGTGGATCTACATTTAAGAAAACCATGTTGAGCGGGGGAGAATAAGGGCTTGCAATGGAAATAAACGGAATCATAAACTAGGCTTTCAAAAAGTTTTGGGATGCATGAAAGTTTCGCAATAGGTCTATAATTGTTAATTTCAGTTTTATTGCCTTGTTTATGAATGGGAAATATAAATGAATCTTTCCATATATGAGGAAACACACCTTGGGAAAGAGAAAGTTCAAAGAGTGCAGTTAGAGGCTTTGACAAAGAATGCATACATTTTTTTAGAACAACTGATGGGACGCCGTCGGGACCAGGGCTAAAGTTTTCTTTGAGGCTTACGATTTTGGCAAGTACCATTTCTTCAGTTATTGTAAAAGATGAAAGAGAGGTTTGAGTGCAGCCATCTAAATAACTAAAGTAGTGTGGATCAGGATCATGAAGATGTTCAGTATACGATTTGCTAAAGTATTTAGCAAATAGATTTGATATCGTTGTTGGATCTGAGGAGATTATGTTGGAGAAACTCATTGAAGGTGGAAACCCATCAGATTTTCGTTTGACATTTATAAACTTGAAAAACGTCCTTGCATCAGAAAGAAGGTTATTTTCCATTTGGTTAAGGTATTGGTTATAAAGGGATTCCCTTAATTCAGAGAAAGAATTATAGGCGAGAAGATAGTTGTTGTGGTCGGTATCAGATTTGGACTGTAAAAAGATCTTCCAAAGCTTATTACGGGTATTTCTTAGGCTACGGAGCTCTCTGTTGTACCAAGGGGGAGCAGAGGTGAAATCTTTTTTACGAGAGAACGGTACTGATTCTTCAATACAGTATGAGAGAATCAAATAAAACCAATTTGTAAGGGACTCTACTGTTAAGTGGAGGGAACTTAATTCAAAGTCGGCTGAGCTAAGAAGATTGTTGAGTTTGGAGAAATCAGCCCTGCGAAAATCATAACAGTAATTCTCCATTTCAAAAAAGTTGTTTTCAAATTCAATGGCGAAGGAGAGATGAAGGGGAGGATGATAGCGATCCAAGGTTGAGAGAAGGTGGGGGCTCGCGGAGACAACACAGTTATCACAATCAGATGAGAATATGAGATCGAGGTGTCTCCCCATGAAGTTTGCAACTCCATTTAGTTGAAAAAGACCACAATCAGACAGACGATCAATGAACAGCGATTCAGATTCAGAGGAGATGTTAGTTGGAAAGAAGGATGTCTGATCATCTGAGGTGGACCAATTGAGATGGGGAAGATTGAAGTCGCCAAGAACGATGATCAAATCATTAGGTTGCACTTGTTCAAGCAGATAATCAATGGCATTAACAGCAGCTTGATATGCTTTAATTTGTTGGGCTGGTCGAATATAACAACAAAGGACAAAAAGACAAAACTTAGGGAGTGTAACCTTAGCTGATACACCTTCAAATTCGATTGAAGTAGGAATATGGAGTAGTGAACTTTCAAAATTACTATTGATAGCTAAAAGCACACCACGGCCATGTGGATTACTCGCACATTCCACGACATCCATTCGATAGATGGAATAGTCGTTAGTAAAGAGTTCGGTACTAAGGATATCGGGTGTGAGGTTGGTTTCGGTAAGGGCAAAGATGTCATAAGGAAGGTTTTGGGAGCTATTAAAGACGGCAGATGTTTTAGACCTTAAGCCTCTTACATTTTGATAGTAAAGGCTAAGACATTTAGGTTTAGTGGTCTTTAGGTTAGGAGCGATAGTATTTCTTCATATCTGCACGGGATTTTTGGATATGAGATAATCGTTTTGAAGAGATAAAGGACGCAAAAGAGGTTAGGTCTTCTCTAACTTTTTGAGGAGAAATTTCAAGACCATCATGAAATTTCAAGAATATTTCCATAAGTGCATCACGTTTGGTAGGGAGGCCTTCTTGGGAGATTAAAACCTTTATGTTTGTATTTGTTTTACCCTCAAAACAAACAGAATCTGGTTTGTCGTGGAGAAAAGCTAGATAAAGACGAACATTATTGTAAATTTTGTGGTCTCTAAGACGGGACATAACATACCGATCATTAATATTGGCCTCTGATAAATGTTTAGTTAACTTAACATTTGGAGGGATCATTGGGTTAAGGAATCCTTGTGGTTCTTGGGAAACTGATGAAGAAGAAGCAGGGTTAAGGGTGTGAGAATGGATGAAATTTGGATACTCGGGTGTTTTGGCAGGAGGATCAACCATCGGAGGGCGAAAACCAAGACCCGGATGAGAAGGGTTAAAAGAAACTCGTTTGGATGGAGGCTTTATAGAGGTAGGAGAAGTTTTCCGTTTAAGGGACGAAAGTTGGTTAGAGAGAGAAAAGTTTGGAAAGATTTGTGTTTTAAGAGTCCAGTTGGTTTCAATATTTTTTTTGGGATTAGGTTTGGGATTATTTTTGGGATTAGATTTGGGATTAGGTTTGGGATTAGGTTTGGGATTAGGTTTGGGATTAGGTTTGGGAATAAGTTTGGGATTAGGCTTGGGTTTGTTGGACTTAATTATATTAAATTAATTTTCTACTTACATTAAGTAAGTTTTAAAAAAGTTTATTTCAACTTAGATCTAAAACAATCTAAAAAACACTACCGATCACTTTCGGTTTCAAACAAGACATGAACTTATCTCCCTTGTGGGAGTACTATTTATATTAGATGAGAACAAAGAGTTCTTTACAGTTAGTCATCTACTTTTAATTAAAATACTTTTATGACTTCTTCTTAATTGAAATTTGAGAACATTGTTCATTTCCATTGTTCTGATATTTTACGATCAGTTGGTCTTATTTACAGTTGGGATTACGTATGTTTCCGTTGGGATTGGTATGGTTGCGTTAACCTTAACTCCCCCCTTCGTTTAAAGAAGAACGTCCCGCTTCTTCTGTGAGCTGTGTCATTCTGTTTATCAGGTGACTAAAGCGGACTTCCTGTTGTTGTTGCAACCGGATTGATCTTGCTTTAATTAAATACATGATGCATAACGTCGCACCTATTATTAAAATTATTAACACGAATGATGTAAAAATTGGGCTATTCATCGCCTCTTCTTGTAATGATTCTATAAGGTTTATATTCTCAAATTTCAATTCTTTATTATATGATTCATAGTAATTCTTAATTTCTAGTTTATCTATTGTATACGTTCTAAGGTAATTTTGGATCATAGCTGTTGGATTTTCATACAATTTTCCATCTATTTTTGTTTTGTTTCTAAAATTTATTAAATAGGTTCCATTTATGGTTACATCATCAACATTATGCATTCCAGATAGTAAAATTGATCCATCTTTTATAATTTCAAAGTTTTGATTTTTTTCTTTTATTTTGTTACAAACAGCTTTCTTATTATTTAATAAATTGGATAAACATGTCGTTTCATTACTTAATTTACAGAAACTATATCTTAACTCTATTTTACATTTTTTTACATTTAAGAATTCGTTTTCACATTTGGCAATTTCTTTTTCAATTTCTAATTTACCATCAGGTTGGCTTATGGCTCTAGTCTCAAATAGTTTACAATTTTGAATTATTATAGGGTATTTTATTAGGACTACTATTATTTCATCATTTTGTAAAATTTTGAATTCGGAGACATCCATTAAATCTGTCATTGTCATACTTCCGTGCTCGTGTCTAGTGATCTCTTTAATGTCCTCTAAGTTTAAAATTGCAGGGTTAAGGGTTCCTGTTTTAGCTAATGCAATGGTTTGTACTATGTTTTGTAACTCAATTACAATTAATTTGTTACGTTCTCTAACCAGTCTTAATTGTGCGTCATTCTCTATCTCGTGCAGAGATTCTGATAATTTTTGAATTGCACTAAAAATTTCAGAGTTTGTTACAAACTGTTTATTGTTATTTGTAATAAGTTCGGATATTTTATTGTCTATTAGGACTAAATCGTCATGGTCAGGGGATCCTGATATCCATTTCCAAATCGTACCGAGTTCGTTAATTCCTCGTTTATATCTATTTGTCGTACGTAATTGTGCTAGTAAGGTTTTTATAATTAAAACGTCAGTGTCCTTCGTAATGTCAAGGTTGCTATCGTCATGTTCCTTAGGGGCTGAATTGAAATAAAGGTTTCTCTCGATTTCAGCAGTAGCTTCTGCTATTACTTTCTCAAAATATGAGAGATGGGTAATATGGTAAATGTTTCCAAAATCTGTGTAGAGAGCAGTGTTACCGTTTTCTAATAATAAATAATTTTCTCTTGTATAGTCCACTATGTCAGTCTTTGCTTGTATAAATGTAAAATGTGTTATCAAAGCCAATGTCCTGAAATATAAAATTCTAACTTTTAATGTTGTCTTTATGTATTATACGTTTTTTTGTTTTAATCTTTTTTCCTAAATCTAATTCTACTTTCTGTTTCCTATATCTATTCATCATTTTATTTTTATTTCTAAATTGTAATATTTTTTCGTAAATAATTTGTTTAGGTTTATAGCTCTTAATCTTCCTTTTATTATTAAATCTCTTCAACATTTCTTGCTGAGCTTTTTCTAATTTTTCTGTGACTTCACTATGTGGTTTTTTGTTAAAAAGAATGTCAAAAGGTTTTGCATTTGTTATCGAATGTATAGATTGATTATATTGTTGAGCTGCTCTTAATAATGCTTCTGTTGTATCTATAATCTCATATTCTTCTTTTAAACATTTTGTTAATTCAATTAGAGTTGAATGTACTCTTTCTATTTGACCATTTGTAAGGGTATGACCTGGTGTGCAAAAATAAATTTGGATACCTAATCTATCCATTAGATTTTTAAATACTGCTGACCTAAATCCTCTTTCATTATCTAAAGTTATCTTCTTGCAATTAGGAAAGGTTTGTAGAAATTCTAAAACTTTGTTTTCCAAATTAAGTTTATCCTCAAGGGGTTTGATTAATAAAAATTTTGAATATGCATCAATACATGTAAGGTATTTTTCTTGTTCTGCGGAAAAAATGTCGATGTGGAGGAATTCCCCTTCCGCTTTTGGGATTGGAGCCTCTCCAATTGGTACTAATTGTGGATGTCTATCATACTTTGTTTTATTACAAATTTCACAATTTCTGGCATATTCTTTAAATTGTTTACGCATATTCGGCCAATAGTACATGTCGTGGATTTGCTTAATATTTTCTCTGTAGTTTCTGTGTGCTCTACAATGCGTTTGATTGACGATATCTGCTTGATCGTCCTTTCGAATAATGATTTAGTAACAAGAAATTTGTTACTGAATGTTTCTAGAAGTTTGGGTTTAATTCTGTATAGGTCTTCGGGGGTGCAATAGATTGCTACAACTCCTGGTTGCAAATATTCCTTAAGTATGATCATTAAGTTATCTGGTGTATCATATTCTATGATATGACGAGTCTTATTAGGAAAATTTTGAATTCTTTCATGTGCTGTGAATCTACCTGAGGCTAACAATATTTGTTGGCGAAAATCATTTAATGGTTTATTCGTATTTTGAATTTGATCATTATCGCTACTTTCTGCTGAATGTACTGTATTGTCCGTGGAGGAACTATCAGTCATTTGGTTTAAATTTTGTCGTGATAGTGCATCGGCTACCACATTTGTTTTACCTGGTTTATAAATAATTTTGGGAGCGTATTCTTCTATTATCGCATGCCATCTCTTCATTTTAGTATTAGGGTTTCGTGGTGAAACTGCAAAGGTTAAAGGTTGATGGTCAGTATGGATTTCTAGATTGGAAACTCCGTAGAGGTAGTTTCGAAGGTTTTTTAATGCCCACACGATTGCATATAACTCTTTTTCGTTAGTTGCATAATTTTGTTCGGTACTATTCAATGTTTTAGAAATAAACGTAATAGGTTTATCTTCTTGTGATAATACTCCGCTTATTGCGTCGTTAGAGGCATCAGTCGTTAAAACAAATTTCTTATTGAAGTTCGGCTGGGCTAACTCAATTTCATTCATTAAATGTTTTTTTAGGTTTTCAAAAGCTTGTGTAGCTTCTTCATCTAAGCATATTTCCGTTTTCTTTGATATGTATTGGGATACTTTTCCATTTTCTCCCGCTAAATACTTTGTCAAAGGTTTCGCGATTCCTGCATAGTTTTTTATGAACTTCCTGTAATAACCAGTGAGTCCTAAGAAACTTCTTAGTTGTCTAAGCGTTTTGGGTATAGGATAATTTTTTATTGTTTCTATTTTATTCGGATCCGTTTTAATTATATTATAGCCTACTCTATATCCTAAAAATTCAACTTCTTTCTCATAAAATTTCGATTTCTCAAGGGAAATTTTCATGTTTGCTTCCCATAATAGGTTTATTATCTTTTCCAGATCTTTAGAATGTTGTTCTAAAGTTTCAGAGTATACAATTATATCATCAATGTATACATGACATATCTTTCCGACATATTCTCTTAATATATCGTCCATGGCTCTCTGAAATATGCCCGGTGCATTTTTCAAACCAAAAGGCATTCTTATAAATTCATATTTACCATTATTTACAGAAAAGCTTGTCTTTTCTATATCTTCGGATTTCATTTTTATTTGGTGGAATCCAGATTCTAAATCCAATGTTGTGAAATATCTTGCTTTTCCTAAGTTTGCTAAAATAACATTAGTATCGGGAATAGGATACTTATCGGAGACTGTTTTCTCGTTTAATTTTTTAAAATCTATTACTAACCTCATTTTTTGTGTTCCGTCTTCATTTGTTCCTTTTTTGGAAACAACCCACACTGGTGAGTTATACGGACTCTTAGAAGGCCTTATTATTCCTTCCTTTAATAATTTTTTTACCTCTTTATTAACAAAATTATTTGCTGATAGTGGGTATGGATACTGTTTACTCCATATAGGAGTTTCAACAGTTGTTCGAATTTCAGCTCTAACGTCTGTTCTAAATGGTAATTGGATATCTATTCTCGAATGGAGATCCTTAATTGTTTTTTTTTATATTTTCGCTTAATTCTTCTATATTTCCTGTTTTTTGGATGGAATTTAAATATCCACCTTTCTCTTCTGGTATAAACAACTTTTCTAATTTATTCCTGTAAATTAGCAATTTCCTTTCAAAATCTATTTTGACTCCGCAACTTTTTAACAAATTACATCCTATTAATAAATCTGATTCTAAATTATTTATTTCATAAAACCTAACACATCTATCAAACATTAAAACATTATAGTAATGGGTAATTGTGGTGAAACCATTTATTGTTTTAACTCTTTTATTTATTACTAACTTTTCCCTATATTTTAAAGTATTAGGTCTACAGTAGCAACTGGTAGCACCTGTATCTATTAAGATTTTTAATTTTCTTCCATATGGGTCGTTCCTGAATATGAAGGGTAATCCTGGCGTTTGTCTAAAAAAGCTTCTTCGTTCATATTGTTGACGCGTTCCATTTTGATTGGTGGTTGAAAGCTTCGTTGCGCGCTCTCGTGAGGTCTTTTGTCACCTTGGAATGTATTTTGGAAGTTATTCCTGTATACGGGTTTTGCGTATTGACGGAACTGATTGTTATTATTCTGGGAGAATGGATTGAAATTCCGCTTCTGTTGGTCAAAATTCCTTTGTTCCTGCCAAGTTATTGGTCGATGAGCTGAACTACCCAAGTTCATTGGCTCTGGTCTATTATTCCTGTTATAATTTGAGTTATGGTTCTGGTTCTGATTCTGGTTTCGTGGTGGGAATCGCAAATTATTATTAGTGTTTGAGTTCCTCGGTTGTTGGTGTGGATTGGTTGCATGTGATGCACGATTGAATTGAAGAGCGAAATTTGCTCTAACATTATTTGATTCAAGTTCCTGTGCTTTAGCAAGGGCTGAGGGTAAGTCCTCGGGTGATATTGAAAACATGATGTTCGATAATTGACCGTTAAGGCCAGTCATGAAAATTCGTAAAGCGTTTTTACGATTCATTTTGTTTAATTCTTTTGTCAAAGTGGTATCTGTACCATGTGTCATGATAGTTTTGTTAATCAAGAGAGTTAATTTCTTATTAACTTCATTATAGAAGTCTATTATGGATAGGTTACCTTGTCTAAGAATACTCATTTCCTGCTCTATTATGTGAGAAGGACGCTTATCGGCGTAAGCAAAATCTAGTCTAGAGATTATTGCGTCGTAGTTTAGAACAGTGCCATGATTTGTTAATATATCATTGGCATTATTGGTGATTTTATTTCTAAGGATAGTGAGAGCAGCAAAGTATTTGCGGCTTCCTTTGTTATAAAGAGATATGGAATTATTGGCTGCTTCGCGCCAGCTTACGTAGGCGTTGGGATTTATTCCTGAAAATTCTGGTAAAGATTTAATCACATCTAATGATTCGTTACACGTTATATCGTCAGATATAGTCTGCGTAGAGTAGTCTGTCACTAAGTTAGTATTAGTTAATGTCTCTAATGTTGCTTTCAGAGATGCTATCTCTGATTGTAAGGATGCCGTGTTGGTTGCTATCAACCTAGCCACTAGTTCTTCAGTAATGACAGGCATTTTTAGGGATAGTGATTCAAAGTTTTTAATGAATTCGTCCAGAGTGTAAAATTAAAATTGTTGAAAGAATTTCTTAATATAAATTGCCTTTTTATATATATATATTTTTTTTTTTAAATACGATTTTTTAAATATAATTTTTAATATTCTAATAATTTATAATTTATCAAATAATTATAATTCTTACAAAGATAAACTGGATGGTGACATGATGAGTTCTTCCTCTGCAGCTTTCCTTGGTCTTTTTATAGATTATTGTTCCTGATGTCCTCTCCTGCTTTCCGGAACACTTCTTTGATTTTTTCAACTCTAATTATGAACTGTCTGTCCTTATTTATTTTAGAGTTGTCACTTGAACTTTTGACTTTGTCTTCCATGAGCTTCACTATTTCACTGAGAATTATTTTTGTGTGTTTTTTTTCTTTTTTTTTTTTTACACTATTGTTTTTTATTTATTCTTCTGTTATCACTTGGCGCGTTTTTTTGTATCCTTTCATTAATCGCGTTCTTTAAATCTTTAGCGTAAGAAGGATATTGGTCTTTGAGCAAATATAATCTTATCTCTGCTCGGTTCGAAGGGGTTGTTCGGGTTGCGGGGGAATTATTTGGCATTCTATTCTCTCTTGTGAACTTTCACTATTTTACTTTGTGTTACACTGAGAACTAATTTTTTGTTTGGGTTTTTTTTTCTTTTTCACTTAAGGATACTTATTTAACAACGAAATTTTTCTCCTTTCTTTGGATACTTTTTTTCACTTTTTTCTCCTTTCTTTGAAGGATACTTATATTTTTTTAAGTTTTACTCACACACGCACTTAATCACGTTTCGACAGATATTCAACCTTACTTTGTTTTTTCAGGGTTTTTTGGATATCTGTCCTGTCACGGTCGCCAATTAATTTTCTACTTACATTAAGTAAGTTTTAAAAAAGTTTATTTCAACTTAGATCTAAAACAATCTAAAAAACACTACCGATCACTTTCGGTTTCAAACAAGACATGAACTTATCTCCCTTGTGGGAGTACTATTTATATTAGATGAGAACAAAGAGTTCTTTACAGTTAGTCATCTACTTTTAATTAAAATACTTTTATGACTTCTTCTTAATTGAAATTTAAGAACATTGTTCATTTCCATTGTTCTGATATTTTACGATCAGTTGGTCTTATTTACAGTTGGGATTACGTATGTTTCCGTTGGGATTGGTATGGTTGCGTTAACCTTAACTTATTATTATTGCTACTCATTCTGGAAAGCCGCATTCGACCAAGTCGTATATATCCTCTTTCGTGACAAAACATCCAGTTATATTTGCAGGGAATCAGGAACTTGAATCTTCTTTCAGACAATTGAAGACATTCGCATATATTAACACAGAATTCTCGTTTAAAATAGGAGCGAATCCATGTAGCATCAGCATATCCGGGACAATTATTCAGCACGAACCATGTGTTGTTAGCGGATTCAAGCCTGCTGAGCCTCAAATTCCAATCGGATAACTTCCAGGAATGGCCACATTTGTTGATAACGTCTTCATCCGCAATGGTATTTAATAATGTGGATTGTTGCAGAGGGTCAGCAACCAGGTTTACCGCATGGATTTCATCACGGATTGATACGTTCCCGATATCACACGACGGTATTCCGGGTTGATTAATGACGTCGTAGAGAAGCGATTCAATTTTCTGCGACTGAACATTA
This sequence comes from Eupeodes latifasciatus, assembly GCA_920104205.1. NCBI lineage: Eukaryota > Metazoa > Arthropoda > Insecta > Diptera > Syrphidae > Eupeodes > Eupeodes latifasciatus. Next base: position 208,986,944 of record OV049924.1, on the reverse strand, counting down.
AGGCTTTCAAGTTCACGTTGCACACTCATATATTTTTGTTCTTGATTACTTAGATCGTAAGCAATAGATATGAGTGCAGTTGAAACCCGAGAAAGCATACTATTAATGTTTTCAAATTCGTTAACAAGTCTAAGATCACTCAATTGATTAGAAGAGGGGGAGAGCCGGGATGTCGAACTTTGAAAACAGCAATCAATATCCGATTTCATTAAGTTTAACTGGTCAGACAGGTTTTTTTTTAGATCATTTGCCGAACAAGTCAACACCTTTAATTTATCGTCAATGTCTAAACGAAGAGAATTCAATCCACCGATTACGTCACAGTATTGTTTTTCCAGAGAACGTATCGTGGAAAGGCACTGGGTGGACGATTGTTGACATTGGATGTTTGAGTCTTCAACACTATTGCAGACGTGATCAAATTTCTTAGAGAGATTAGAAATTTGATCTTGGCAAACGGAATGTTCATTGCACAGGGATTCCTTTAGACATTGAATTGCAATCATAATATCCGACACGGATATTTTATTGCATTCATCGCAATAAAACGCAAAATTGCGTAGATAGTCTTTCAGGTATACACTCGCCTTTCTGGCCAAGCCAGCACAGGAGGGGTGAAGGTATTCCCCACAAAGGCCACTGCACTTCAACAGTTCCGCGTTTGAGTCAACGATGACACACATTTTATTCGCGCACGACATAATTAATATGAATCAGAAAAAAAAGAAAAAGATATGGTGTTTTGTTAAGGTTTATTGTTTTGGTTTTTTTTAGTTGTTTTTAATTTTTTCAATACTTGTTAATACACAAGAAGAGAGAAAAAAAAAAAATGCTGGTGTAATGGGAAATGGCGATTAGCAGTAAAGTGGGTCGGGTAAGTATGTATATCACACGCGCTGCGGGTATATTGATAGGTTTTTTTTTTAATTTATTTGTATGATACTTGGGGTCGGTGAAAAGGTGGCAAAAGGCAACTGCGGAGCGAAAAGAAAATGCGACTGCACTTGACGGAGGTTTAGTTAGTTTTGAGATGATCGACAATTTAGGGCTGTTAATGAGTTTGTGGAGACAGAGTCTAGGGACTTTAACGCAGCTTGGCTATCCGAGAAGATGCGTATATCATTAGTTGATATAACGTTTTCTCTAAGCCAGGATAGGACTTCTTTTATAGCCAGGATTTCAGCTTGGAACACGCTACAATGATCGGGTAGACGAAAGGAGAGACTTAAGTTTAGTCTATCTGAGTATACGCCTCCACCAACCCCATCCTCCGTTTTTGATCCGTCTGTATAGAAGTTTATAGGACCATCGTTAAAAAATGATGTATTCTCCCAAGAAGACCTGGGAGGTATAGTCACTTTGAAGCTATAGTTATTAAACTGAGGATGGGGTATGGTGTAGTCAATATTACTGTTTATAGTTTTGAACGAGTTCAAAATAGTGGTGTGGCCAATTCCATTATTGATCCACAGAGAGGAGGCTTGAAGCCGTATGGCACTGTTAGCGGCTGTTTGCTTGCTGAAAATGTCCAGCGGTATTAGATGGAACAGAACATCTAGTGAGGCGGAGGGGGTGGAGCGAAGTGCTCCTCCCATACACAGGCAGGCTGTTCGTTGGACTTTGCTGAGTTTATCGCGATTTGTCGCTGTATCTAGCGCCGTCCACCATACCACTACTCCATAAGTAAGGATCGGTCTTATGACCGAGATGTATAGCCAGTGTGTAATGCGGGACTGTAGGCCCCATTTATTACCAATGGCCATTTTACAGGAGAACAGGGCTACTGTGGCCTTGTTTATTCTCTCTTGAATATTAGGTTTCCAACTTAATTTCTTATCTAAAATGAGACCCAAGTATTTTGCTTGTTCAGAGAATTTAAGTGGTACACCGGTTATGAGGGGAGGGTCAATGTGTGGGACTTTGTATTTCCTTGTGAAGAGGACAAGGTCGGTTTTTTGTGGGTTAACGCCTAGTCCACACCGATTAGCCCATCTGGTGAGCTTATTTAAAGCGTTTTGTAAGAGGTCTTTTAGTATATTGGGATGTTTACCCGTTACCGCAATAGCAACATCGTCCGCATAGGCAAACACTCTGTATCCCTCTCTTTCTAGAGTAATTAGTAATTCATTTATTACTAAGTTCCAGAGGAGAGGGGATAGGACACCACCTTGTGGCGTACCTCTACTGACACCCCTTTGTGTAGTAAAATCGCCCAGTTTTGAATTGATAATCCTGCTTATCAGCATTTGATTAATCAATTCGCTGATCGACTTATCTACCTTCAGAGATGTCAATCCACGTGCAATTGCAGATGTGTCGACATTGTTAAATGCACCTTCTATATCTAAGAAGGCAACTAAGGTGTACTCTTTATGATGGAGGGAATATTCGATTGTACGAACTATACTGTGTAGAGCCGTTTCAACTGATTTCCCTTTGTTGTAGGCGTGTTGAGCCTTTGAAAGGAGGGACTTATCAATACTTTCCCTTGAGTGGATATCGATCAAACGTTCAAAAGTTTTGAGAAGGAATGATGATAAGTTGATAGGTCTTAGGTCTTTAGGGTAAACGTGGCTGGATTTTCCAAGACATCGGGATGTATGCCAATTTAAGGCATCCCTTGAAGATGTTTTCTAGGATGGGTATTAGAAAACTTGCATTTTCTTGCAGTTCGGCTGGAATTACACCATCCGGACCAGCAGATTTATATGGCTTAAAGCTGTTAATAGCCCATTTGAGTTTTTCCCTAGTGACTAGACCTTGTGGGGGATGTAATATATTGTTACCATTATTAGGTGCAATGTTATTAATAATATTAGAGCTACCAGGAAAGTGAACGTCTAGTAGCAAGTTGAGCGATTCTTCGCTTGAATTGGTCCAGAAGCCAGAGGCGTTTTTCAAGCAGCTTGGCATGATTGGATTTTTGGAGAGGATTTTGCGCAGCCTGGATGCTTCGGAGCAATCTTCCACGTTGCTACAGAAGTTTCTCCAAGACGATCGTTTGGTTTTCCTCAGTTCTTTTTTATAAATCTTCAGTGATTCTTTATATGAATCCCAGTCTGACATGTCTCTATAAGCTTTCGCTCTGTTAAAGAGTTTTCTGCATCCTTTTCGAAGTGGATCCAGCCCTGAGTTCCACCAGTGTGGCTTCTTTTTACCTCTTACTTGTATAAGAGGGCATGCAGTATCTAGAGCTTTGTTTAGGGCTAATGTTAGATTATTGACTTTGTCGTCAAGATCTTCAATGTTGGAGGGAGTATTAAAAAGTTCAGGTTTTACTAAACTATTTAACGTTCTCTTGTATTTTGGCCAATTTGTTCTTTTCAGATTTCGAAAGATCGGTTGGCAAGGTGGTTCATTTATAAAGTCAAACTGGATGTATCTATGATCAGAAAAGGAGTGATCTTTAGATACCTTCCAGTTCAAAATATTATTATTAATGAAGTCGGAGACAAGAGTTATATCTAAAACTTCTTGTCGATTTTTAGTAATAAAGGTTGGCTCATTACCAACGTTACTTACGAGTTGGTTAGTGTTTAGAATATAGTCGAAAAGAGACTCACCTCTGTCGTTTATATCCGTGCTACCCCACACTGTATGGTGGGCGTTAGCGTCACTACCGATGATGAGGCCGATGTTGAGCCTTTGTGCTTCAGTTATCAATCTCTCCAGAGTGTCACCCGGGAGAGGGCCAAGATGGTCGTGGCCAAGATACACCGACGCCAGCCAGAACGTTCCTCTGGCTGTTTCCAGACTTGCGGCGGTGATATCTCGATCGCTGAAATTAGGGAGTAAATATACATTTAGGCTGCGTTTTACTAATATGCAAGATCTGGGTTCATCCTCACCTGATGCATAGAGCACGCAGTATCTGGGAGTCCTGATTCCTCGAACAATCCAGGGTTCTTGAATCAGGCCAATATCTTCATCGCTGCTGGATAGGCGAAGAAGAAGGGAGGCCGAAGCCTTTATGGAGTGTTGGAGGTTAATCTGGAGTAACCGCAGCATTTTTGCTACTGCACTCCCGATCAGCCTCCAACACAGTAATGTCGGAGTCATCCATATCAGAGGGCGATTCTAAAAGAATGTCCTCATCTCCGCTGTCGTAGACCTCGGCCTCCATTGCGGAAAAACCTTGGTCGGTGTTAGGAGCTTCCTCTGTTACTGGGGATACCTGAGATGCATCGTCCTCCAATGAAGGAAGTGTGACCGATGCACCAGGTTCCTCAGCAGCAGTTTCCGCTTGTGTGGGTGGGGGAGGGGGAAGGGTTTGTGCCTCGACCACATCTTTTTTATAGCCCCTTAGCGTAATTTCATCGAACCCAAACCTAATCACACCTTTTGATTGCGCCAGAGGAGAAAGGGACTCTGCATTGATGATTACAATAGCAACCTTGTAGGGTCTCTTTGGATCCTCCAATTTCGCAACCTTCCAGTTGTGAGTAGGAAGGGTTGGATTGGAGAGCCGGATTACCTTCAGAACGTGGTCAGCTTCCCTGAATATGGCCGGAACCGTGATGCGAGCTCTTGGTCTGCAAGGAATGTCCTCCTTTGCTACAACCTCCAGCTTAGCACCAGGCCAGACCTCCCCAAGTCGGCTGACCGCCAGCGTCAGTAGGTCGCACGACCTCTGATCATCACAGACCATCAACTTGATGTGTCCCTGATGCCAACCGCCATCTTTTGTGATGGGCGGTGGTCCCGGATTGTCAGACATTATCTCGACAAAACTGAAGGCCAGCTGTCCTTTGGCCAATGTCCAGTTCTCGGCAGAGATCGTGCCATCCACATCACTTCTGTCGATAATCGCGACTATCTTTTTGTCCTTTAGAACGTCACTGAAGGACATTTTTGCCTTGCGAGGGTCAAGAGGAGTGCTGGTGTTTAGCACTTTGGGGCATTTAGGTAGTGAAACACTACCTTCCATAGACCTTTGTCGCTTCGACGTTGAGTCTTGGCTGGTCTTCAAATTATTTTTGGCCAGGAAATTCTTGGCCCATTTTATCTTGGCGTCATGCTGAGAGTTTCCTGCAGCGCCTAGTTGTTCACCAAAGGTCTGGAGAATCCTCTTAGCATTACGCATGTCCCTGTAGTAGGCCTTGGAGGGTCTGAGCTTACGCCCATCTCCCCCAGGACCTTCTTTAGGATTATTTGCTTTGGAGGTAGAAGGACCTGGCACCACAGCCCTACTACCTCCGACACGCGGTGTAGATGAGACGAGAGGTTTACTCTCTGTGGTAGTAGAGGAGCCGTTCTTCACAACTGCCTTACTACAGGAAGAAGGTGATGTTACCTGTTTGTCCGATATTCCACTGGCGACAACAGGGCTGTGAGTGTCCACAGCCTTGTCGGCACCAGTGGAAGAGGGATGAACAGCAGACAACGTTGCCGTCGTACTGCTGGCCGGTTCGGTCTTTTGATTTTGTTTTGTTTGTTTTGTTTTAAAAAAGTTCATTTTGAATCCCACGAGTAGCGGATAAGGGGTGGTCCATCTGTACAGAGATCCGTGTATACAGATAAGGCTAGTTAATCCGGAGGTCGCCAGGTATCCGGATACTCCGTTAGCGACTGAGCTAGTTTTTTAATTGGGCCCTCAGCCTGGCCGATCATCGGCACGGGTCGTATAACACCTTAGATCCAGCCCAATTTGGAAGTTTAAGGGAAGGATATGTTTTGGAAAAGGAGAGACGAACAGCAATTAAGAAATAAGCGTCCCAGGAAGGAAACTAGGCATTGACAGACAGTTATATACCATACAGTCAGGGGATAAGGAGACGTCAGCCAGCATAATAGCACAGAGCTGACGGAGGTGGGGGTAAAGGATTGGGAAGGGGAGGGGGCGAGCGACCTTTGGTTTCAGGACTCTTCTGGGTAAATAATTCCCGAGAATCATTGACCTTACTCAGCTTCTACAACTCGACAAGTTCGACGCTCAGGTAGAAGTCTCGAAATATTGCAAGTTTGAGTTTCAATGACCTGTACATTCAATGGCAATTTTAATGCAGAGTGTGCGGTCCGACCACCTTCTAATAATGTAGCAGCAATTCCCGAAGATGCAAGTGCCAATGTAATTTTCTGTTCCGATCGCTAAAATCAATGATACAACGAAAATTTTGCCTGTACCACCAGGTGCATCCAAGAAATATAATCCACCTGCATTATTGGAAACGGCTTGCATGATTGTGTCATATATGTACATGTTTTTGTTGAATATTCAATTTGGTGCTATTACAATTTTGTGATTTTCAGATGGCATACGATCAAGAGCAATTTTGAACAATTGAATTAATGCGTTATGCTGATGGAAAATCCTTTGTAGCTCACGAATAATTTCTCGTCTTGTATTTGAAACAATTGCACAACCTTGATCGAATTCACGATTTTCACCATCAATAAAATAAATTTGCAAAAATTGATGATCAGCGTCGGGGTATGAAACCAGCTTGATGATAAATCTGGCCCTGAATCTGTAACATGTATGCAATTTTAGGTAGATGTTGAATCAGAATTTTTAAGACTTAATTATTCAGATTGATATAAACATGGGACAATCCTGTTGAGGTATTTACCTTAAAAGTCGGCATAAAATTATCTCTAATAATTTTAGTAGCACCAAAAGAAGTGCAAGATTAAGTACAGGTACAGGGTCAACCGATCTATTCTGTGCCGTACGTTCACGCTGCGATGCATTAGCTTGTGCGCGTTCTTCTGTAGTCTGAGATCGTCTTAATAATGCCACTTGATTTGCATTACGCGTTCGCCGGCCTTTGGTCGTCTTGCTCGTGGCATTTTACCTTCACTTAACAACTCAACAATATTTTGGAAAATATAAACACAACAAAGCAATAATTATCGCTGATAAAATGAAATGACATATGATGACATTAAATTTGTTTGATAGAACTAACGTCACTTTTTTTGTCTTCGATTGTTTTGCCAAAGGTTCAAATTGGCTTTTAAGTATTAGTTCAAATTCTTTGTATATAGGAGTATAGAAAGATGTTGATTTTACACTTTTTCAAGATTTTTTTTTTAATTTTCTCTACGTACAAACCTTCTCTGGACTTCCACGAATAATTCAATACCAAAATTAGCCAAATCGGTAAAGGCATTGTTGAGTTATAACATTACAACGAAAAGTGGCATTGATTTTTATATATATAGATAAATAATAAAAACATAAGGGAGTCGTATCCATTAACACAATACGATAAGTTTTGAATTCAAGGGAATTCCTACGAAAATTTAAAAAAAATAATCTCCCAGGGGGGGGGGGGTCATGAGTCTACGACCCCTCCACCCTGGATCCACCATTGATTATTATAAGTCCAGTCAACAGTTGGGAATTCCAATTAATAAGTGCGTTTAAGCGTATTTGTTTTTTTTTTTGTTTTCACGAACTGTCACTTTTTAGACAATCTACGAGTTGAAAAAAAACTGTCGATTTTATTCAAAATTTTACCAAATGTCAAAAACGTTATTTTTCATTGTATACAATTATTTTTGCGGTAAAATCATTTTTTGTTCGTAATGTATTCGAGGTGACAAATATTTTTTTCAGTGTTTTTTTGCCAACCAAAATATTCACTTTTTCCAATTTGATGTGGTAAACAAAATCGTAGTACCCGTAGTCCCAAATGCACGCACACACAGACATCTCTCTAAAAATATTTTATTCAGATTCTAGATTTTCAATTCGACAAATTTGGCCGATTACAATAACTTCCTATGGAAAGTTAATAAACGTGAAAAATTACATCATATACAGTGAAGGAATGAAGTAACGTCTTTATTTATTTATTTATTTATTTATTTATTTTAGATCTCTTTAAATTTTTATTATAGATACACTTAAAAACCGTTAAAAGAAGAAGTGGGTTTTTAAGCGAAGCAAAGTCCTACATTTTAACCGAAAAATGTTTTACTTTCTATTTAAAATACTTATTTATTTGTTTTGGATCTATTATAACTTCCACCTATCTACGTAGCCTTTTATAATACTCTGACACTAGCGTTACAAATACAATACTTACAATTAATACCCATACATACATATATGTATGTATACCATCACCAAGTATAGGACATAATATTTATTTAAAAGTTTTTCAAGTGAAATACATTTTTCAGTAACAAAGTAAAACAAAACATAAACAAATTAGATGCCTCACTGGCATCTACTTCAAATACAATAACAAAAAGGACAAAAAGAATTTTCTATTAAATGGGTTCTCCACAAATATTAATTTAAAAACAAAAAAACAACAACAAAGGCTTTCAAAACTTTCTACACCTAGATTAAATGGTGAAGGGCAATTTGGGTATCTTTTGAGTGTGTCTTCCCTTCTTTGATTTCAATAAGGGTGCATGCGAGGTACGCTTGAAATATTTCCCTTCCCTAGACATTGACTTATTCAATTGTGAGTTATGAACACGCACTTGACGGCGAAGTTTTAGTACTTTTTTTTTTAATAATTCCATCTCTCGAGCATTTTGACTTTAAACCATTTAAATTATTTTTTTTTTAAATACATATATAATGTAGGTTGTAGGAATTCCAATGTATGTACCTTTACTTATTTAGATGGGAAAACTTTTTCAAGCGATCCTTTTGTGGTTAAAGAGTGAAATATAAAAAGTATTAATCCGTAAAGGGGTTTAGCATTAATCTGGATTGCTATTTTTATATAATAATTCATGCATTCCCATCAGAATTCAAAGTTGCATCGTATTGGTTTAGGTATAGCTTTGGTAAAGGCTACGAGTATGATGGAAGTTTCTAACCAAAATAATGTCAATCTAATATCCACAAAATATGTATTTATATCTATATTTGCATTGGCCCTGTTTACAATGTATAGAAGTTGGTCTGTGGCTGAGGAAGGAAAGTGAATTACCCAAGAGAAGAGGAGCGGCGCGGCGAGGCTAGACAAGAGGAAGCTGTTCAAAACGAAACTTTTATGGCGCTCGTTCTTGCGGGCTTAAATATATTATTTTATGTTGTTGATGGTAATTCCGACTCACAAAAGATCTGTGGAATTTCAGGAATTTCAATTAATTCCCATAATTCCCCTTTAAAAGGGGAAAGTCTATGGTTCTTACTGGCATTTGGCTTCTGGTGTATAAGAGTATAAGGTTGGTACAGTGTTGGCTGGCATATTATAAACAGAACACAATTTATGTTTTTATTCGTTGTGAACTTTCTATAGATGCGGCTGCTTCCTCAGGAAAAATATAGGACCGAGGACCGAGGAACAGGACCATTACAATGAGCGCTCTCATTTTTTGGCAAGGGTAACAGCAGTAACAGCACATCAAACAGGCTCTGGGGCATAGGGGTGGCTGGTGATTTCAATTATTTACACTTAGCTTACAAAATGTTACAACGTTGGCAAACGATTACGAACATAATTTATTGGCTGAGGATGAGAATGAAAATGACGACAACAGAAAGAGGAAGCTTATTTAAATTGCACTTGTGATATTTTTGGGGGAATAAAAACTGAAATTAGCTTGTATGTTCACAACTATGCCAACGGAGTTGGGAATAGGATTGGGATGTTTGTATTTTTATTTTTTAGTGTATCCTTGAAAAGAAAAGACTGATTGGATAATCAGTGTAGTTTTCTTTACAGAAACAAAGAAAGACTTAAAATATTAAGTATGTTCAAAGATTGCGTCTTTAGGTCTTATAAATTATAGCACTTGAAAGGTACAGAAATAAAAAACAGTGCGAAAGAAATCCAACTGAAATTTCGAACGCAGTTATCTTTATTTGGGCCTGGAAAATCCATTTACAAACCGAGCTGTGAGTTGTTCTAGGTTAAAAATTGAAAAATTCTGTTATTCATCACACACATATACATACATATATGTATAATGACTTTGTTAATACCAATTAATATTTTATATGGTTGTGAATTATATTGCAAATGTAGTTATGATAGTAAACGTTAACTTAATGCTGCTTTTAATAATATTTTTCGCTATGTTTTTATCTTACATTTATTAAGTACTAGCTTTTACCCGCGACTTCGTCCGCATAAGATATTTTTTTGGATAGCAGTAATGAAAAACCTGAGCTGTACTTTTTTGTATACGTATGTTTGAATTGTGCAGAGATGGGATGAGGCCATACTAAGTGTGATTGTCATAGGTTAGGTTAGGTTAATACATTTTAAGAAGAAGATAGGTTACTGCAATACATTTTTATATACAACGTTTTTTGTTTTTCCTTCCTTGGCCAGAAGATTTTGTGACTTTGAGACTCGTGAGCACGCTACATATAATTGTCCATGGGAAAAACAGTTTTTTTTTCCAAATTTACACCTGCAACTTTCAGCGTTTGCCCTGAGCTTTATTTATTGTTATTGCAAATGCTGCTTTCAGAGGAAACTGCACTCTTTTAAACTGAAACGGCAAATCGGTTGGAACTATCGGAATGCGGAGAATTAAAACATTTTTTCCTTTTGCTATTCCAGTCATGATTATAGCTTTTATAATATTTCGTCCTAGGTGAGTAATCTGTAGCCGTGTACCATTACATAGCTTTGATGCGTCAAGATTTCTCATTTACAGGACTGGAACACCAACCTTTAATCTCAACTTATGAAAACGGTTGGGAGTACCAATAATACCGTAAAACCAATTTTATCCAAATTTTATTCAAATATTTGGTAATTTAGAAGTGAAAGCGATCAGATTCCCCCGGAAAGTAATTTTTCCCATGGCAATGCGTTGTTTTCCCGAGGTCAAAAGTAACTCATGTCCTTTCTTAAGTCTCAAACTATCTCCTTACCAAATTTCATTTAAATCTGTTCAGTAGTTTAGGCGTAAGAGCGATAGGCCCACCTAAATTTTCCCATGGGAATGCGTCATTTTCCCGGGGTAAAAAGTAGCCTATGTCCTTTCTCGGGTATCAAAATATCTCCATACCAAATTTCATGCAAATTGGTTCAGTAGTTTAGGCGTGATTGAGTAACAGACAGACAGACAGAGTTACTTTCACATTTATAATATTATATATATAAATATATATATATATATATATTTATATATATATATATATATATATATATATATACTAGCTTTTTACCCGCGGCTTCGCCCGCAGTGGAGAAATTAAATAAGTATGAGAGATAAAGGGTAAGGGTATAATAATAGAAATGAGTCAATATAATAACTAAATTTTATTGCTTGGCCGAGATCAACAATTTTTAAAAATTACTACAGACAATGAAGTTTCAACACCTTGATATATGCTTATTGAAATGCAACAACAAATGTTAAAATATATTTCACCGTAAGAAAAATAAATAATTCTGAATTCTAACAATTTAAAAAAATAAAATACAAAGTATTAATTTAAGATATTTTTATAGACAATGTTATAAGTTTTCCCGTCGGGTGCAAATATGTGTAAATTCCGGGCATTAGATACACGTGAACAGGCTACATAACATGCATAAGCATTACTGGTACATTTAGTTTCAATTGAAGTTTATGTGACGGTACACCCGATAGTTCAAGTGAATTTAAAAACTCCACAGGATATGAAGTACTTAGTTCCGTATCCATAATTGTATCCATTGACAAATATTCCTTCATTTCTCCTTGAACCTCGTTTAAAATGTCAGTGTTGATCCTATTTACAATTTCATTTCTTGGTTCTAATATTGCTCTTGCACACAACCACTGATCACTACACAAATTTTGTTGCAATTCCGGAAAAACATTAGCAATGAGATCCACATGACGATATTTTGACAAACAATTTTGGCATTTTTTCAAATAAAAGCAGAGTAAGAATTAACATCAGCGAGTAAGATCTAAAATAATAAAGTAACAGCTAACCACAAAAATTACGGATAAGCTCAAAAATGTGAATAGTATTATACTGCATGTAACGACAGAAGAAAATAACAATAAATATAGAAAAATTAGAAACAGTTGAAACTATATTCAATTGAATTAGATATTGAATTAGATATTGTCGCCACCGTCGGTAATACAGTGTGTTTGTATTACAGTATTCAGGGTTGAAACTTCATTACTATGATGCTAGATGATGCTAGATGGCGTTGAAGTAGCTAAATTTGACGATATTTTGACAAACAATTTTCTTATTTTTCGTAAATTTTTTTAATTTTTTTTAATAAAAAGTATCCTATGTTACTTCTAATACCTTCAAGAGTGTATGTGCAAAGTTTCATGATGATCGGTTAAGTAGTTTTTGCGTGAAAGCGTAACAAACAAACTTATATTCGCATTTATAATATTATATTATTATATTATTATATTATTATTATTATTATATTATTATTATTATTATTATTATTATTATTATTATTATTATTATTATTATTATTATTATTATTATTATTATTATTATTATTATTATTGTTATTATTATTATTATTATTATTATTATTATTATTATTATTATTATTATTATTATTATTATTATAAAATATATAATATATAATATATATATATATATAATATAATATATATGTATATATATATATATATATTATATATATATACTAGCAGACCCGACAAACGTTGCTTCGTCTTATACATAAATAATTTCTAGAGAATATTTTGCTAGAAACAAATAACTTATTGTAAGTGTGTAAGGATGTGGTATGTAAGTGGCAGAGGTTTAGAGCAATGTAAACGGTGACAAAATATTAAAATAACAAATCACCAAACAAATTTCTTTACTTTGTTAAAATTAATTCTTTAAAATTATATACTAAATCGCTAATTATGACAATACTTCGAAAAAACAATATCAATCCCTTAATGCAAAAGAGTGTACCTACAATATTTTTTATGATCCCATTTCGCCGATACAAACAAAATTGATGGTTTGCGCACTCGAGAGCATGCCACGTATAATTGTGCGTGTGAAATACATGAAGTGCTCAAATCTAAGCCGCAGACAGACATCGTTTGGCCTTGAGAATTATTGATAGATAGTCATTGCAAATGCCCATCTAATTGGAAATTGAAGGCATTTGAATTGAATTGGCACATCTGTGGGTATAATATAGGGATTCGCTGTAATTATATATTTTCACCTCAGAATTTTCCATTTAGAAATATGATTTCGATAACATTTTTCATCAATTTTAAATTACTAATCGTGTGCCGTTGCACAACCGAACAAATTACGAAACAAAATTACAGGAGGCCCAATTGTAAATTATTCGGTGGCATACCTGGTTAATCTAATGAGTTCAAAAAGCTTCGGTAGCATCACAAACTGTATCAATAGATTTGTATGACACCAAGTCTCCTGGTAACAAATGTTGTATCTTGAGATTTAATTCGTTGACATCCACATTTTTTGCTGCTAAAATTGCTCTTTCTGCCAGCCACTCATGTTTTGTATATTGTCTGTGTACACCGGGAAATATCTGGTCAATGAGAGCATCTTGTGAATCAATAAACGTGCAGAAATCGACCGGTAATTTTATGCATCCAGTTTCATCTGAAGTAACTTTTCCGTCGCCTATATCTAACAGTTGTTTTGAGAATGTTTCAGCGGATGGATCTTGAAGCATTTGAACACGCATATTTACTTTCAGTTGTACTCTTTCAACATTACGCCGCAGTGGTGATGATTTTAAGCACTCGTTGATCTCATCAGCGTACGTGGAACGTGGATTAACGGGAAGTGTTTTGTCTGAAATCACCTGAAAGGAGTAATAGAGTGCCGGCAAATAGTGTGTCGCTGTTTTTTTTATATCTTTTTTAATGTCCTGTTCAACGCCTCAAGCGAATGTTTGTGTGCCGTAGTGCATTCATCTACCTCCATCCAATAAAGTTGCCACAGCCAATGCGATACCATTATTTGATCGTATTTTAGCAAGAATTAGCGAAATAAGGAATGTTTTGCCAGTTCCACCATCCATCCAAAGAATCCACCTTGTCCTGCCGAAACTGCAGCTTCATTCATTAGTGGGACATTGCGATCGACAGTCGCTGCCATTTCTACAGCATTGTATTGTAGTTCACGATTCAATTCAGTGTCTATTAAATCAGATGCATTTCGGTGAATGCATACCGAATTGACTGAGTGGTAAGTTGGCACTGATAATGTAAAGATTCTCAATAGCAATCAATGCTTCATTGTACATAGCGTCACTGAATACTATTGTAAGATCGTTGCACCGTATACGATGTTGATGCAATTAAACCATAGCACTTAGGAATATAAAAAATAGATAAAAACCTATTCTCAGATCTACCGAATGTATATGCAAAATTTCATTGAAATTGGTTAAGCCGTTTCGGAGGAGTATGGCAACTAACACTGTGACAGGAATATTTTATATATTAGATATAATATATAATATAATATATATGTATATATATATATATATTATATATATATAAATATATAATATATAATATATATATATGTATATAATAATATATATATATATATATAATATATATATATATATATATAATAATAAGTAAGTATAGAAGTATAGATATATGTAGATATAGATTTACGAATTAATCATACTAATATTATAAATGCGAATGTAAGTTTGTTTGTTACGCTTTCACGCAAAAACTACTTAACCGATCATCATGAAACTTTACACATACACTCTTGAAGGTATTAGAAGTAACATAGGATACTTTTTATTAAAAAAAAATAAAAAAAAAATTACGAAAAATAAGAAAATTGTTTGTCAAAATATCGTCAAATTTAGCTACTTCAACGCCATCTAGCATCATCTAGCATCATAGTAATGAAGTTTCAACCCTGAATACTGTAATACAAACACACTGTATTACCGACGGTGACGACAATATCTAATTCAATTGAATATAGTTTCAACTGATTCTAATTTTTCTATATTTATTGTTATTTTCTTCTATCGTTACATGCAGTATAATACTATTCACATTTTTGAGGTTATCCGTAATTTTTGTGGTTAGCTGTTACTTTATTATTTTAGATCTTACTCGCTGATGTTAATTCTTACTCTGCTTTTATTTGAAAAAATGCCAAAATTGTTTGTCAAAATATCGTCATGTGGATCTCATTGCTAATGTTTTTCAGGAATTGCAACAAAATTTGTGTAGTGATCAGTGGTTGTGTGCAAGAGCAATATTCGCACCAAGAAATAAAATTGTAAATAGGATCAACACTGACATTTTAAACGAGGTTCAAAGAGAAATGAAGGAATATTTGTCAATGGATACAATTATGGATACGGAACTAAGTACTTCATATCCTGTGGAGTTTTTAAATTCACTTGAACTATCGGGTGTACCGTCACATAAACTTCAATTGAAACTAAATGTACCAGTAATGCTTATGCGAAATCTAGATGCTCCTCGGCTATGTAATGGAACAAAGCTTCGGATAACAAAATTGGGACAGAACATACTTGGTGCTACTATTTTAACAGGTGTCGGTAAGGGAAATAGTGTTATAATACCTCGGATACCAATTATTCCCATCCCACTGACCTTCCATTCCAATTTAAAAGGGTTCAGTTTCCCGTCAAGCTTAGCTTTGCTGTTACTATAAACAAGGCACAAGGACAAACATTACAGGTAGCAGGAGTGCATTTAGACCATTTAAACCCATGCTTCTCTCATGGTCAACTTTATGTAGCCTGTTCACGTGTATCTAATGCCCGGAATTTACACATATTTGCACCCGACGGGAAAACTTATAACATTGTCTATAAAATTATCTTAAATTAATACTTTGTATTATATTTTTTTAAATTGTTAGAATTCAGAATTATTTATTTTTGTTACGGTGAAATATATTTTAACATTTGTTGTTGCATTTCAATAAGCATATATTAAGGTGTTGAAACTTCATTTTCTGTAGTAATTTTTAAAAGTTGTTGATCTCAGCCAAGCAATAAAATTTAGTTATTATATTGACTCATTTCTATTATTATACCCTTACCCTTTATCTCTCATACTTATTTAATTTCTCCACTGCGGGCGAAGCCGCGGGTAAAAAACTAGTAAATGAATGAATGACAAATTAATAGCTTCGATTACATTACCACCAATAGAAATTATAATGTTGTCTTTAAAAATGACCATTCTAATTCGTTTATTGTTATTTCTCAATGGTTTTAGACAAGGTGATGCGCTGTCATGCGAGTTTTTTAACATCGTACTTGAAAGAATAATGTAGAGCTCACACGTCAACACTAGAGGCACTATCTTTTAAAAGTCTGTCCAATTACTAGCATATGCTGATGACATTGACGATTATGTCAAGAACTCAGCGTGATGTCAATGGGGCTTTTGTGAGTATTGAGGCAGAGGCGGCAAAAATGGGTTTAACGGTTAATGAGGGCAAAACAAAATACATGCTGTCATCAAGAAAGGACCTGCAACACCGACGTCTTGGTCAAAACGTCACCATCGACAGACGTAACTTTGAGGTAGTCAAGGACTTCGTCTACCTAGGCTCCGCGGTAAATGCAGAAAACAACACCAGCGCTGAGATCAAACGAAGAATAACTCTTGCTAACCGCTGTTTCTTTGAGGTAAGAAAGCAATTGAGTAGAAAAGTCCTCTCTCGAAGGACCAAAGTGCCGCTATATAAGACCCTTATCATCCCCGTCCTGCTATACGGTGCAGAAGCATGGACTATGACAAAAGCGGATGAAAGCACCTTGGGTCGATTCGAGAGAAAAGTTCTTCGTGTGATCTACGGTCCCATATGCATCCAAGGGGAGTGGGGGAGAAGATGGAACGACGAGCTGTACGGGCTGTACAGCGACGTAGACTTAGCCAGAAGGGTAAAAGTCCAACGACTAAGATGACTGGGTCACGTAGAGCGCATGGAAACCAATTCTCCGGCCCGGAAATTCTTCGAATCTACACCCACAAGACAGCGCAGTAGAGGAAGACCGCGGATCAGGTGGCGCGCACAAGTGGAAAGTGACCACACCCAACTTGGAGCACGAAACTGGAGACATCTAGCTAGGGACCGAGCTAGATGGAGAAGTTTGTTGGGTGAGACCCTAGTTCACACAGGAGTGTAGCGCCACCTTAAGTAAGTAAGTACGGACAGCGAATTATTACAAGATAATTTACTTCGACTGGGAGAAGGTACAACGTCGAACGGCTACAATCGCAAGAGATCGCCAAATCCTTCTCCGACCGAGTTACAAGTAACCTCTCTCGAAGTTCTGTGCCGCCAACACAATGTATAGAAAACCAGTGGCAACATTGCCAAGACGCACTCAGAGAAGCCGCCTCTGACGTGCTGGGTTTCAAGCGACCACCAACAAGGAACCCCTGGTTTGATGAGGAATGTCGGCAGGCAAATGCAGCCAAACAACAGGCACGCAAGGCGGCGCTGCATAAAAGAACGAGAGCTGCTCATGAGCTCTATGAGCAGAAGAGGCGAGAGGAACACCGACTTCTCAGAAGGAAAAAGAGAGAGCATGAGAAGCGTGCGGTCGAAGATGTTGAGAGGTTTAAAAGCAGAAACGAAGTTCGAAAGTTTTATGAACAGGTGAAACGAAATTCACAAGTACATAAACCTAGAACCGAAGGCTGCAAAGACGAAAGTGGAAACATCATAGTGGAACCGCAGTCAATGGGTCGTTTCGAGAGAAAGATTCTTCGTGTGATCTACGGTCCCGTATGCATCGAAGGGGAGTGGAGGAGAAGATGGAACGACGAGCTGTACGGGCTGTACAGCGACGTAGACTTAGCAAGAAGGGTAAAAGTCCAACGACTAAGATGGCTAGGTCACGTAGAGCGCATGGAAACCAATGCTCCGGCCCGGAAAGTCTTCGAATCCACACCCACAGGACAGCGCAGTAGAGGAAGACCGCGAATCAGGTGGCGCGCACAAGTGGAAGGTGACCTCACCCAACTCGGAGCGCGAAACTGGAGACATCTAGCTAGGGACCGAGCTAGATGGAGAAGTTTGTTGGGTGAGGCCCTAGTTCACACAGGACTGTAGCGCCACCTTAAGTAAGTAAGTAAGTAATTTACTTCGACTATGGGATTTGTGCAAAACAAATTGTCTAATGTTCAATATTGACAAGAGTAAAACAATGATTTTAACATTTAAACATAATGTATTTAAAATAACTAAATTAGGAGGCGCAACAGTCCATTAGAACTAAGGCCTAGTGACTTACAACTCTTAACCATTCCTGTGTGCGAGTTAAGTTGTCAGGGATGGAGCATGGAGGAGACCTACAGTTTAAATGCCGAATCCGAACGGCTATTTTGAGGAAGCACTTTTTAAGAAAAGAAAATTACTCGCAAGAGGCAGCACCTTTGAAAAAAAACTTTGAAGGTTTGAACCCAAGACATCTGGCATGACAATCCAACACATTTTTTTTTTAATTCATTTTTATTAATTCAATCTTAAAACTATTTTAAAGCTAGACAAAAATTCATAAAACTAGCCTAATTTACCATAACTTACAACTAACTTACTGGTCCCATACGGACACTCTAAGATAAACAATAATACTTAATTCTAATGTCTTTCGGCCCTAAGATCGATGTTAGTGTAATTCATATTATTTATTTTTTATTTATTAGAAAATTAAAAAAAATAACTTCAATATTTTTTTTCATTTTTACTTAAAATAAAACTTAAACTACCTATTCTACCTATAAACTAATTAAAACTAGAACAACCACAGCACAAATAATCTAAATATCTAATATTTTTTGTTTTTCATTTTTTTCTCCATTTTCCATGTTTTTTTTTTGTTTTTATTATTATTACTTTTTTTTAATTATTTTTTTTGTGCCACTACGCCTATTCAACTTAAAACTAAACCCTAAAACTATAAAACAAGTATGTAAGTCGGCCAAGGCTTAAAACCCCATCCCGACTACCCACTAACAAGTGCCGATTGAAGCCAACAAAACTGGTTCTCCTGCTTCATCCTATCAGTTCGGTCCCGTTCGGACACAGCCCTACTGATCCGAAGGAGCTCTACTCCGCCTTGTGCCATGATGTCCCGATTGTACAGGAGTCGCCTATCCACGGTTCGTTGTCTGACGTTGTAGATTAGCGGAACTGCCAATCTATCCTGTATCAGACCGCATCGATCTAAAGAACGCCCCGAAAATTAAATTGTTGTTCGAAGAAATAGCTCTTGCAATGTGACCTCGAACGAGTTTTATCACAAAATTGTCAATTCTGTTGATTCGAGCCCCGTTGTATAGGACCTCGTTGGAATAGTAATGCACTAAAGAAGATTCGTCTGTTCGATATAAGCCGGTACAGCGTCGTAAGCACTGCCGCTCAAACACCCGAAACTTCTCCATCTGGGAAGGGGCAACGTTGAACCACACAGGACAACCATAACCTATCATCGGCCGTATGAGGGCCATGTAGCAAATTACCTCCACTCTGGGGTCAAGCCGACTGCTGTAAAACAGCCGTTTCCTCTGGCCCTGGTCAGAGCAGCATTTATATGTCCGTCGAAATATAAATAGGTACTGATCTAACCAGATACCGAGGTAGTTCACTACAATTTTACTCGTTAATCGCTGCCCGTGAAGATCAACGATGACCATCTTGCGCCAATTCTTGCACGTATCCCTCGTGGTCCTAGCCAACGGAACCCGGAACAGAAATCCAACACATTAACCATCACGCCACGGGTACTGCACATAATGTACTTGACTATGAATATACTATGTTTAACTCTACGAGCTTAGAAAAACTTTCTAACTTCTCAGACACATACATAGGTATAATTTTAACTCAAAATTAACTTTAACTGATCATTTTACCTAAATTTAAAGAAAGCTAACTAAACTCTAGGCTTTATAAGGAATTCCAGGATCCTTATGTCCTTTAAACTCTATTATGTATCATTCTTGAATACGGTTGTTTAATTTGGGTCCCTGTTCAAAGAAGGTTCTTAAGGATTACTCTACGTTTCCTCCTATGGTCACATGGAGTAAATTTGCTTAGTTATTTTCATAGACTACAACTTATAGGGTTTTCATCGCTAACTAATCACCGAAAGTATTTGCAACTTAGCTTTATTATTGTAGCAGTTTAAAAAAGGTGAACATATTGGTTAACCCAAAATATCTCACTAACCAATCCGTGATACCAAATATGTATATTTTTGGAAACAAATCCAATAAACGGTTTTTTTTATGAATCAAAAAAAACTGAAAAAAAAATTGTCACCTCGAATATTTTACGAACAAAAACGATTTTGTCTCCAAAATAATTTTATGCAACAAAGAAAAACGTTTTTGATATCTGATAAAATTGTGAAAAAATCGAATTGACAGGTTTGTTATATTAAAAATAAAAACCTAAAAAAATATTACTAACAGTTCTTTTCAAAAATTTGAGATATTGGCTTCAAATTAGTTTTTTCTTATAAAAACTAGTGTTTTCAACATTCAATCCAATTTTGAGAACAATCGAATTGACAGTTTTTTTTACAAAAAAATAAACACCTAAACAAAACATTAGTAAAAGTTGGTAAAAATTGATTTTCGACTCAAATATCTTTTCAAAAATTAAAAATATTGGCTTCAAACTAATTTTATCTCTCAACTGTCAGTTTTTTCAAAAAAAATTAAAATCTACAAAATTTAATACGCAAATGCTACTAAAATTGGTAATAATGGGCTTACGACTAAAAATTTCGTTAACAAAAATAGATTTTGAAATCAGACTGTATGCAAAATATTGTTGGTAATTTATTGTTTTAGAATAATTCAACTGACAACTTTTTTAACAAAACCTGAAAACCTATACAAAAACAACTGATATGAAATGAAGTGAAGACGAGTCTTGTCTTCGGTTTGAAGAACGTAAAATTATTCGGGATTTACGAATGTTCAAGTTTCAAAATGAAGTTGGAATCAAGCGCGCTTTGAAACAAGATGAAGACTTTCAAATTTTCATAAAATTATATCGCAGGACACTACGGTCGCCGAAAAAACTTGTCATGGCCATCACAATCCCCAATTTTTACCAACTTTTAATACAATTTTATGTACGTTTTTATTGCTTGAAAACTTAGACCAATGGAGACGACACAACAGTTAAATATTGACCTTTGGTGGGTGCCGGGCCATAGAGACATTCTAGGAAATTGTAAGGCAGATGAACTCGCCAAAGTTCTGAATATCAAAATGGGAGGGAAAAACAGAGTGTGCCAAAGCATTCTATATGGGGTTAGAATAAGAATAAATTAATTTCAATAGTGTTCCATTAAAATGACAACATTGGCCAATTTCGTGGCAGATTTATGTTTTTAAATACGATTATTTCAAAAGGTAATAAACGGTGCGGTGGGGAGTGTTGTTTTTGGAATCAGTGATCGTGGGGATTTCTCAGTTACGATGTCGCACTAGTCAAGTGAGCATCATGAGCATTTTTCAAGAGTAACGATTCGTACATAACTGCGCGTCGTCGTTAGCTTTGTTCACACTTCGGTATACGACGAATAAGTGATGGACCTAGTGTGTATTTAATTCGTTCGTGGTTGCATAGATTCCGCGCATATGTTTCGGCTTTTCATATAAACGGGCACCTTAATAAACAAAACTGCCGTTACTGGGCTCCAAGAACACATAACCCTCGACTGAAACACCAAGAGGCATTGTATTGCCCCAGGGTAACTGTTTACTTACTTACTTACTTAAGGTGGCGCTACAGTCCTGTGTGAACAAGGGCCTCACCCAACAAACTTCTCCATCTAGCTCGGTAACTGTAACTGTTTGGTGCGCCTTTTTTCGAGAATGCTCGGGACCAGGAGACAAATTTCAATAGTGAAATCTACCGACGCATGATAACGGATTTCTTTTTGCCGAACCTGCAAGCTCATCCTTCGTTTTCATCGCACACCTGATTCCAACAGGATGGTGCGACCGCACACACGGTTAGAGATCAGTCGCTTTGGGGACATCCCGTGAGGTCCCCCGACTTAATCCTAATTTTGTATGGGCTACCTCAAAGAGAAAGTTTACAACAACAATCCCAGAACTCTAGTGAACTTAAAAAAAATCATTCGTCGAGAAAACAACGCAATTAAATCAAGTTTACAGCATGTGGCGCGTTATAAGAGGCTCCGTTTTGAACAGTATTTCAATAAAAACAATATATCAAATAGATTTTTTAATTTAATTTTGAAAATATAAATCTGCCGCCAGACACCCTGTATATCAGTTTATATTCGCCATCCACCATGCCCATTCAAATTATGCTGTGCGGTGTGCATGCACTTATAGTTATAAAAAACGGTGAATTTCCAAAACTAGTTGTATTTCTGCGCTACGACTTCCGAAACGACCGTTGTTGTCGGTGTCTGTTATTGGAAAAGTGTTATAGAATTAAAATTAAAATAATCCTATGTAAAAACTTACCTCTAGGTAGTCGTATTGAAGAACTTTGTAGAGCTCGTCTAGAACTTCCAGAATTATGAAAGAAATGGTATTTATTGGAATTCGGAAAAGGTATTGAAGCGATCGATAATTGTCACCAGTGTCCAAACCAATCGAACTGACAACGGGATGCAAGAGCGCATAACTACATCATTGTTGTTTTTTTTTTAAATAAAATGGTTTACTAGTGCTAACAAAAGACCAAACTGAACGGCCGACATTCAGGTAAAATTTGTATACAATTGCGGCTCATTTACACGCAATTCAACTAAAAATTTTGCACAGGAACCCTACGCATCGCGGTGGCGAACCTAATTTTTTCCCCCATCAACTACTACGTTTGCGTGACTTTGTTTTCCGGAGTTGGTATTTTTGAAAGCTATCACTAATTTATGCTCAGTTTCTTTATCTCGAATCGTGGGTCTGTGGTGTGATCTTCAAGATCGTGCAATTTTACACCGCTGAACTACCTTTTGTGTAGTAATGTTAATTTATTTTTCTTGAAGGTAAGCCCGAGACGATTGACGCTTTGGAAGAGAATATTCGGTGCGTTTTTGCTAACATACGGCCCTTTTGCCGCAATAAGTGTCGTCTAAAATTTGGCCTCGTGGCTGAAAATAGTGAAATAGCCAGTTGCATTCCTTCCCTTAAACAATTTAGCCGTAATACTAGCGCTTCTAGGAATGCCCATCAGTTTACCCTTGAGCCCAACTTCGGCCGTACTATGAAGTACAGAGATTAATTTTTTAGCCGTACTACGCGAATGTGGAACGCCTTGCCACGCTCTATCTTCCCCTATCATTGCAATGTTCAGGAGTTCAAAATCAATGTACACCGACACCTCCTATCCAACCCTTCCCTCTTTTCCTAATGCTCACACTGTGTCTTTGGCATATTAAAGGTATAAAAAAAACCCTTTTAGTGTTCGCTAATTATAAAAAAAAAAAAAAAAAAAAAATAATCGAGCCAGCCGCGCCAGCGCCCACTTGCCCATTATCATTTTTAAAACATAATTGAGCTAAATTTTTGGCTTAGATTAAATTATATACATATGCTCTATTTCTTCTTAAAGACCACAGGTCGAAATAAAAACACCCTTTATATCTGACTTTCAAAATAACAAAAATATAATGACGCCGATTATAACGGGTTATCCATTTTGTTGTCAAACCAAGTTAGCAATTTGTTTTCAGTTGAAAGTCTGACATTTACGAAAATGGAGCGCTTAACTATCGCACAATGCATACAAATTGTTAAAACCTACTACATAAATGGTGATTCTGCAACAGCCACATATCGTGCTTCAAGAGAAGATTATGGATTTGAAGAAACTGGATTAGTTACAGATATTGTAACGCCTGTGCATCATCGTTTCCCTCCTACCTTCCAGTAAGGTTGAACTACTTAGTGAACACCTTATAAGGCTTCTACGACTTATTCGGAGCCCAGGCCTATAAGAAGCGGTTTATCCGGCTCCCCGTCCTTGAGGTTATACTAAGGACCTGGCCTTCCAGGTTGGGGGTTGTGCCGTCGGGGTGACTTCCTGGCCACGTAAAAACGTCATAGTTGCGAAGCACCAACAAGCCTCGGATACGGACGGATTTACTGTCGGCCCGGAAAGTCTTCGAATCCACACCCACAGGACAGCGCAGTAGAGGAAGACCGCGGATCAGGTGGCGCGCACAAGTGGAAAGTGACCTCACCCAAATTGGAGCGCGAAACTGGAGACATGTAGCTAGGGACCGAGCTAGATGGAGAAGTTTGTTGGGTGAGGCCCTAGTTCACACAGGACTTTTATAACGCTGTATAATGACACCGATTATAGAATTGGCATAGCTCGATTCGAAGTTAACACTTAAACAAAATCCCAAAGTTTTTTCATTTACTTGTTTTAATTATCGGTCATTTAAACGAAAATATAATATATAAACACAACGGTCAAAAAGCAACGTAAACAAAATAAGGAAATACAGTTTTTAGTGGACAATGTTGCATAGCATTTTTAACACTTTACGAATGTTCCTGTGACCAATTTAGAATTATACATCTTTTTAAAAGCGCCTTTTTATTTTATGACGAGTATCTTAATTAAATAAATTCGGAGAAATTTCGTTCTGCAATTATTTAAACAAACTTTAATGAAATTATATACATATCTTTCCTATCCACTATTTATGCACATTGCATATACGCATAGAGACAATTTAAAAGAAAGAAATTTATTCTTAGACAAATCCTGGTTGAAAATTCGATTATCAACGCTCAAAATTAAATACCGTGAAACCCTAATCACTATCCGCATGTGAATTCTGCAACAATCGAAATATCCACCTGCATTATTATCCTCTACTAGTTCTTGAAATATCAGCTTATAAATAAACCACCCCCTAACATTAGCCATGGATATCAATTGGCTTGGAACAAATTAATGTCAAACATATTGAAATTCATTCCAACAAACATTATTTATATTGTGTAATCGTAATACCTACATACATACATACATAAGTACAAGCTACAAACTTACCCCTTCTCATTCATGTTGATCAACAAAATTATACGTTGACAATATTAAGTACATATCCCACACTTATCATCAAATAAATGAGGGTCGGTCGTAATGGAAGGGAATCTAGAGTCCTTTCATATCATTGCTCTTGCGGAAGGGTGAGTTAATTTGTTTTCCAATAGCAATTTTATTTATTCATTTACTTTTATTTGACAAGTGCAACCCCTTGGAGAAGCTCTACAGCCTTTATGAGCTGTGAACACGTGTTTGCTTTGTAATAAAATTGCAAGTTAACGATTTATGAACGTGATCACTTCAAAGATCACAGGCATTCCTAAGCTGGCGACTAAACGACGTAAACCGTTTTGATGATTTTCAATATAAATCCACTTAACAAAAATGACATTTTTTTAAATCATTATAAAAAGCTTATCATTTGCTTTTGATAGAATCAGTGTGTTTGTAATCAAAAATCGACAATCCATATCAAAGAAAAATGCAGTAGGCAATAGGCATATAGTTAGGTAAGGTACATTTAGACATACAGGGTTATCCATTTTGTGGTTTCAAAAGTAAACGTAAATAAAACACTCATATAATATAATCTTTTTCATGATATTTCTCTTTTATTATAAAGTTTGAAAGTTGACATTATGTGTGAAACACTACATCATTTAAATGACCACCACGCGAATTGTTGCAATACGAATACGATCATTTTTTTTATTAACATACCCACGACCCACCTAATGTGAAATGTGCTTTGTCGCTTCAAGCACCCATTCGACGTACATATCTAGGACGTTGTGAATAGTCAGCTGGTTTTAGTCGTTGTGTAAGCTGGGCTGTATATGGATGTAGGTGTAGATCCAAATGCAAAATATGCCATAATGTGCCGTAGGAGAGTCCTAATTCCTGATAACGACGAGGAATCGACACATTCGCTTATAGCAACGATATTTTCAGTGATACCTGCGAAATGATGATGCACAGGCCTTACAATATCTGTAACCAATCCAGTCTCTTCAAATTTATTCACAATTTTGCCAATTGCTTGCGTAGTTGGACGGTTATGTAAACAATAATCTCCTCTTAAAGCACGATATGTGGCTGTGGCAGAATCACCAGGTTTTAACAATTTTTGTGCGTTGTGCGATAGTTAAGCAATCCATTTTCGTAAATGTCAGACTTTTAACTGAAACAAAATTGGTTTAACAACTTAGTTTGACAGATGTCGAATTCAAGCCCTATACTTTTGAAACCGCAAAATGGATAACCCGTTATTTACTCCCTCATAAATGTAAAAATGTGAAAACTTGTACATTCATTAGTTGCAATAAGCTTCTATGTACTTGATTCGTTGTTCTTGTCCAGAATATCATCAGCATCAGCATCACAAACGGCTTTCCGTCATAGCAACCTCTGGCCTGGATGTCATGTCCAGTCAATTTACAGTAGACATTGGTCAGCTTTTGCATTGTTTTTCTCCTGCTGCTCGTATTTGGCTCATTTGTCCTTTTTGGCGAAACCCAAAGAACTTAATCCAATTTAGTCGGATTAAAATTGATACATTTTAATTGTGTTGTTTGCTTAATGAAGCCAGGGTCAGACAGAAAAAATGTATAAACCATTAAATGAATCCAAATCCATCAACTCGTACGCTTTAGAACTTCCTACCTACACAGGATGCATTTAATTGGACAAAATGTTTTCATTTGTTTGAAACCGACATCTAGGATTGTGTGTGTGTACTTTTTTTTAACCTGTAATCCAATCAACTTTACATCAATATTTTGTTTAAATATTCGTATACATATATGTACGAGTACCTTCATAACAACTTACTTCATTTAGCATAAAACAAAAAGAAAGCGATTGAAAACTCAATCTACAGCATTCTTTGTTATAAGATTTCTAAATTGATGGGAAAATCTAAAGCATCAGAAAATACCTACGCAGAACAAATCGTAAGGAATTTTGGTTGAAAACTCTCTGTAAATGAGGTATAATTATTTTAACCCTTGTCATTTCGAACGATTTCATTTACTTTACACACAAAAGGGTTGTTTGGCGAAGGTAATTTTCATAAGAATTTAGACGTACGTTAAAGGTGGAGTTAATGTCAAACTAAATATGCTAAAGACGTAATGATGTAGTTAAGTTAAAGAATGTTCATACATAGCTACATAACAAAGTTCAAAGGCATATTTGTGTTCGTGTTCTTTTAAACAAATTAGCAGTTAAATAGAAAAACCGATGTCTAGTTAATGCTTCTAATCTAGTATGTGCTTGGAAAGAAATGTTAAAGATGTGAAATTTGGAAAAAAGCATTTATTTTAAAATAGAAGCAATTTATATTCGAGTACTTCAGTTTCGCGAAATAAAATATTAAAAAACAATGTATATTCCCTTACCGTGGATCGGAGGAAATCTTCAGCTTATACGCAAAGACTAAGACTAAGACCAAGACTAAAAAATAATGATCCCTTTTATAATACTTAAATGCTAACGCAGCAAATCTTAGTTTGGCTGCGGATGATACAAAATACAATGATATTTAGAGGTGCTGACTTGCAGTTTAATGATATTGAAAGATCATTGTATCATCTTTGTTAACAGTTTGAAATTTTGAGTTTATATTGGTTGAGTATTAAATTTAAAGTCAAGTGTTTGGCTCTGATATAAAAAGCATAACAAAATTGATTTCTTTCTCCTCAATTTTAATCAAATTATTTATCATGACATAGTGCTTAACAACAAATTGTTTAACAGTATAAAAATAATACGAAGGACATATTATAAAATTTTTGCATATAGATTGGTCAAAAAATTTACAACAGTATCATAAATTATAAAACTTTGGGACGCTACCAGTTCCATTGCTTTTCGGTATACATATATTATGGAGATATGTAAGCTTTAGCCACATAAAGGGTATTTTTTCAGTGTGATTTCAACGTATGATAAAATTTCACCTGCGACTTTATTAACTTTCCATTAAAAGTTATAGTAATTGTCAAGCTGAACATTCTGACGTTTCTTGAAGTTTCAAGTTTCATTCTTGAATTGAAATCCAATGTTTTTCCTTTTTTCTCGGCCATATCTGAAGAATAAGAAAAGATATTAGGTAACTGTAAATAAATTTTGTTTTACAGATCTGTTTCGTAAAAAGTACCAACATATTAAAAAAGGGGAATTTTTTGCTGACTTCTAATATCTTACTTACCAATAAATTTCTACTATACTAATTATGACGTCATCATGAATTGGGATGAATTTATGAATTCAAAGAGCTGAAAAAATGAGTTGTCAAAAATGATATCACCTTGCGAACGATGAGGTTCTTTGCCTTTATTAAAATTTTTAGAAAAATCTGTCAATTGGATCTATAAAAAAGTTAACTTCAATTACTTTCAATTTATTATTATTAATTGTATAGTTTTATAAGTTCTTAAAATGAACATTTATTTTTTACGATCAAATACAATTTTTAAGGACACCAATGGAAAGTTATCATTGTGGGTTGCACACCCCAGCCTCTTTTTGTCAAATTTAAAGTTTTGAAATTTCATGACTTTTTAAGGTCACTAGAATATAAATCAATCATTCATAGAGAGATGGTTTGTATGGTATGTAAGTCTATACGTTCGTGAGACATTTTAAAAAATTCGTGAAGATATCGACTTCAAATAAATTTTGTTATAAAGGCAATAACAATCAATCAATATTAAATTGTACATTGTACATACATACATATACGTATATATAAATTCGAATTGACAGTTTAATTACAGTTTTCTTACAAAAAATAACCAAACAATACCACAGAAAAACATTATTTTCGACTCGAATATCTTCAAACCGAATAAAGGCATTGGCGCAAAAAATCCTATAGTTGCGAAGCACCAACAAGCCTCGGAAACGAACTTCGGGTCTGTACGTGGAATGTAAGGTCCTTAATAGACCACGTGCAGCCGAACAGTGAGCGGAAGCCCTAAACTGCTGCAAGGCAGGTATAACCACCATCGAAGAAGTGCGATGGGATTGACCGGGCAAATGGAAATTTAAACACTGCAATAGTGCAATGTATACTACGGATTTGTTGTTGGAACTAGACTCAGGCGAAAATTCTTGAGTTTCAACAGTATGAGCGAGCGCCATTGACTCGGACCACTACCTCGTTGTATCCAACGTACGGCTACAGCTAACGATCGAGAAAGTATATGCAAGCATGTCAAAAGGTACAAAAACTTCCCAAAGGTACCAGCCACGAACAAAAGCCTGGAAAGACAATCAGGGGAACATCGTAGTAGAACCGCAGTCTATGCTAAGAATATGGAAAGACTACTTGTCCAAATATAACGGCGATGAGGAATCGAAATTCACTGTAAGGGAGATAGAACCACTCAACTTAGGCGATGCAAAACAACAATTCCGCGTACCCGACCTCGACGAAGATATCTATATCGAAACTGTAGTCTAAAAAAGCGCAGAAGCATGGACTATGACAAAAGCGGATGAAAGCACCTTGGGTCGTTTCGAGAGAAAGGTTCTTCGTGTGATCTACGGTCCCGTATGCATCGAAGGGGAGTGGAGGAGAAGATGGAACAACGAGCTGTACGGGCTGTACAGCGACGTAGACTTAGCCAGAAGGGTAAAAGTCCAACGACTAAGATGGCTGGGTCACGTAGAGCGTCTTCGAATCCACACCCACAGGACAGCGCAGTAGAGGAAGGCCGCGAATCAGGTGGCGCGCACAAGTGGAAAGTGACCTCACCCAACTTGGAGCGCGAAACTGGAGACATAGCTGGGGACCGAGCTAGATGGAGAAGGCGATGATTTGGTATCATCTGTAAAATATAGTCGGAAAGCTGGCCCGATGGGTGGAATCTCAAAATAGTTTTCGCAATACACAAGAAAGGAGACCCAATGAATTGCGCCAACTAAAGAGGCATCAGTCTCCTCAACATCGCATATTAAATCCTTTCTGGCGTATTATGTGAACGTCTGAAACCGTTCGTCAACAACCTGATAAGTCCTTACCAGTGTGTCTTTAGACCAGAAAAGTCCACCCTTGACCAAATATTCACATTAAGGCAGATCTTGGAAAAAAACCCAGAAACTTCAAATCATCTCTTTATCGATTTTAAAGACGCTTGTGACAGCATCTATGGGGAAGAGCTTTACAGAACAATGTCTGGTTTTTGCATCCTTGTAAAACTTAAAGCGTTTGTGCAGAATGACGATGGAGGAGAATTTGATTTCAAAAAAGATTTTAGACAAGGCAATGCACTGTCATGCGACATCGTTCTTGAAATAAATGTGCAACACTTTTAGGCATAATCTTCCAAATTTCCATCCAATTACGTCGATGGTAGTGACGTAATTGGAAGATCAAAGCGTAATGTCAGTGGAGCGTTTTTGGGCATTGTGACGGAAGAGAAGACGGGTTTAGTGGTCAATTAGGGCAACTTCTTGGACAAAACATCACCATGGACAGCTATAACTTTGAGGTGCTATAAACTCAGACAACGACACTAGCGCTGAAATCAAACAAAGAATAACTCTTGCAAATCGCTGTTTCTTTGGACTTAGAAGGCAATTGAATAGTAAAGTCCTTTCTGCTTCTCTTATAAGAATAATTGTACAGATGTTATATGGATTTAGCATATTGCTAAAAGTTAAAGTACCCATTCATTAAATAAATTGAAATCGTCACTTGGAAAATTGTGATCCTCTATACATACTTATAAATGCCACAGTTAAGAGTTTTCTTGGGCAATTATAAATATATTAAACTGTTAATTAGTTTTTCTTTTATACCTGAGAACCTACTCTGAATTTCGTTTCGAAAGTCAATTCGATTCGAAAGTGATTTTCGTTCCGAATTGATTTCGTACTCTGTAAGACATACTTAATACTATTTCCCTTTTTCGGATAAGTTTTTTCGAGTATCGAATTATTTCTTATGAGATCTGTCAAATCGAGAAAATATAACAACGCAGTCAAGAGAATTTGTATTTTAAACAAAGAATTTATACAAACATTATAACTTATTCATTTGATGTTCCTATAGTTATGGCTATTAAATTTACCTTATTCCATCCTGATGTATCACGTGGCCTTTTGGCATTCAACTGGGATGCAAACCTCTGCCACAAGTTGTTCGAAGTTTGTTTGGCGTCTTGAGTTTTTAAATGACTAGGACAAATAGGGATGCGAGCACATACAGTCGACCAAAATCTTGAATTGATTTTGTTTTGTGTGCTTAGTATCCCTTTAATTAAAATTATTTGGTTAAAATGTTATTTTAGTAAGATTATCAAAAAAAACTTAAATTTTTAGATGCACACATTCAATTTCGTTATCAAGTAAGACGTAGAAACCAATTTTCCGTTTAGAAAGCTTTTGACATTCGAAAACGAGTTGCCAGGTACGAAAATTCCGCTTTCGAAAGTAGTAAATTTCGTTCCGCTTTCGAAATAGAGAGTGCAAAATATTTGTTTTTGAAAATTTAAATTTTCGAAACGAAATACATGGTAGGGCCCGTGATGTAAGACCGATCGGACAATGTTGTAACATCTGTCCTAATAGTCTCAAAACCTACAGATATTAGATTTTTTTTTGAAAATAGGGATATTCACGACCCAAACAAAAAAAGGATAAAATAAAGATTTAATGATTCTTGGTAACATTTTCTAATCTATAGAAACACTGGACCCGGAGTGTGCTTTGGCTTTACTTAAAGACGATTTTGACGGAATAACTATATTTTTTGATTCGTTATAATGAAACAAGATTCTATAATAATTCCGTCTTTCCTGGAATCTGAATAAAAGCTTATAGTTTCTGTCAGACTGCACCAGGTACAAGAACCGTCTCAGAAAGACATAGAATTTGTTTATTAAGTTCAATTCTATACATATGAAGATATTCTTGTTTTATTACTTATTTACGTATTTACTTTGTGGAGCTAAATTTGTATAACTGTTATTTTTATGTAACAACACATACATACCTTAAATCTAAGTATACATACTTTGTAAACCATATAAATACATAAACATAATGTATTTCCCTTTCAAGTTTCAATGAAGCACTTAATTTGTTTTTTATATTTTTGCATCTATACATTGGTTTATAATATTTCATAAAACCAAATATAAACCGCAAACTTATCATCCCCAAACCCAACCCCGTATATTCCGATAAATACGTATACGTATACATATAGGCAAGGTTGATACATACATTCATAATATTAATCCACTGAACTTCTATACATACCTAATAATAATTTTATTATGGAATAAAAAGGGCGGAAAATACACAAATATATTTTCGAGTAGATGTGAACGATTACAAGGCGAGCGGGGGAAATTGTTATGAACGCATGCGTTTCTTTTACGGATTAAAACGTAAAAATTCCGTCCTCTTTAAGTATACTCCGGCTGTCTAACTTTTGGAATTTTTCTGCTGGAACGTATGAAGGAAGCAGGAATAAATCAATCCCCTCGAAATAGGAGTGCTGTGCAAAATAATAGAAAAAACAGTCTTACCGGGAGCATGCAGGAAATACACTATAGTATAGTGAGGTAGATGACTTCTTTGGATACGGAACTGCACTCTCATTTCATAAGGCCTTGCCACACAATCAAAAATGACGACTTTTGTCATGCAGTCACAAAACGGAGTTAATCTTGTGATAATTGTGATACAATAATGGACGGGCTAAGAAGAATGATGCCGGTTTAACAGTTTATCGGAATTGAAGATATGTGTTTCAAATATCAAATGATCAAAAATAATTTAAACTGAGTAACCGAAAGAAGTTTACTCCTACTGCCCGAATAATGTATGTATGATCTTGAACTATTTGAGATTCCTTAGAGATTCACAAAATAGTTCTTTTGGATTTTAACGAAAAAATCTAATTTAATGAAATGACACTAACTTCGCCTTTAGGATATTAATTTTTAAGTTCCCATAAGAAGTTATTGTAATCGGTGCGATTTATCGAATTGAAAATTTTGTCATTTCTCGAAGTTACAAGATCGTTTTGATGGTTAGTGCGAAGAACAGTCACTCCAGAAGGGTTGGGTGCAATGTCTGCCTGTAAGGTAGGGGTAATTCTTATCATGAAAAGTGCTTTCTCAAATTAATCGGATTCGGGATATATGTAAACTGTATGTCCCCTCATAAAATCAAAATTACTGATCTAGGAGTTGATTCCAACTCAGCAGATAATTTAGCCGAATTAATATATTTTGATCTACATTACAAATACAAAAATGTTAACAAATGTTCTGGCTAGCATCGTTTTTTAAAGAAGTACGGACCAAGTTTCACAATGCATAAGGCAAATCAAAAAGTCAGTTTTTGTGGATGTGACGGTGTCTCAGGATACACTTGAGGATTATAATCACTCTAAATATGGCTGTTATGTTTTTTGACGTGAAGAGTGTACAATATTTGTTGTGGTCCCATCCTTCGCCAGTACAAACAAACTGGATGGTTTGCCCACTCGAAAGCACGCCACGTATAAATGTCCGTGTGAAAAACATGAAGTTCTCAAATCTAAGCCGCAGACAGACATCGTTTGGCCTTGAGACTTATTGATAATCATTGCAAATGCCAATCTAATTGGAAACTAAAGGCTTTTGAATTGAATTGGCACATCTGTGGGCATAATAGGGATTCGCGGTAATAATATATGTTCACCTCGGAATTTGCCATTTAGAATTATGGCTTCGATAACATTTTTCATTAATTTTTTAATTACTAATCGAGTGCCGTTGCACAACTGTAGTGGGTTTTAATTACGAAACAAAATTACCGGAGATTCAACCTTCAGTTGTAAATTATGCGGTGGCATGCCTGATAAATCCAATGAGTTCAAAAACTCAGTTTAAGAGCTGGGGTGGAATCGTTGTGTTGTGTTTTATTGTGATATTTCGTTTCATTGTTTTGTGATGACAAATATTTTTCCTCTTAAAATGTAAGTATGCATTCTTTTTAATTGTTATAAATTAAGTAAAATGTTTGTTTTTGTTAAGGTATGCAACACAACACCAAATAAAAATAATCTCCTCCTTCATGGAATCACATCCCGAGCTGGCGAGATCCTACAATGCCTTGTCAAGCTCTGGGCGAACATCCCAAAAACTGCAATGGGAAAAGCTGGCGAGGTTCTTAAATGCAATTGGGCAGCCAACAAAATCTGTTGCAGAGTGGAAACGAGTAAGTAACAAACACACATTCATAATGTAAATTAAAGCTATAGAAATAAATTATAAATTAGATTTGGACGCTTCGGAAATATAAAACAAAGAAAAAACTCACTGAAAACAAAATATCAATTAAGAAAACTGGTGGCGGCCCATTTGACTTAAAGCAGCTAGATGAAAGCGAAGAAGCTATTGTTGCTGCTTGTGGTATATAGAAGCTGCAGTGACATGCATTGCAGGAGGCCTAACGTTTGGCACAACCGTGGACACACAAGGTATGTTATAGGCAGTTCAAATTTCTTGCATGTCCAACAAAGCATTTTCTTTCTCTACAAAACCAGAAAATAATAAAACGGATGTTGATGATATCGAACAACTTTTGGAGGAGTTAACATATTCTCCAGCAAATCGAGTCACAGGCGAAGTCTTACGTGAGACTATAAATAAAACATGGACTACCCCAAAAAACACACCACGAAAAGAGAAGAAAGTGGATGATGTTATTAAAAAACAACTTGACCTGCAGGAAAATTTCTTTTCCAAACAATTGGAAGCTCAAAATAAAGCCAACGAAACTCTTGCTGTGATAAGAGATGCCATTTTGCAACTGGCACATATCCGGGAAAAGGAGTCTGAAAGGGCTCATTCTCTTAAAAAAGAAGAACTAGAAATAAGAAAGAAAGAGTTGGAGATTGCAAAAATTGCCAACGATTTGAAGCTATTAGAGCACAACAAGACTGTTTAGTATTAAAACGACTGGAAGTAGATTTAAGTTTTTTTTTGTTATTGTTTTCTGTTATGTTGTGTATTTATGAAGTTTTTTATGTTGTGTTTTTGTTTTGGATTTAAAAGTTTTGTTTAGTTTTTGTTTTTTTTTAATAATAAGCTATTGAAAACAAAATATTTTCTTGAGATTGTTTTTTTTTTATTGATTTCGCTTAGCAAAATTTGTATTGTTCGAATACAAATCATCCCTAATACCATCACGGATTCTTTTGGCTGCTGTACTCCAAGAGTTATCTCCAGCTGCAGGTACTTGAAGCCCATGGTTTTGAGCAAAAACACTCCATTACCAAGACCGGAATCTCAGACTGACCTTTCGGTTTGCCTACAAGCTACTGAGGACTAAATGTGAGAAAGTGTGCGTGAAATGATGCAAAAAACCAAACACATTCTCACATTTAGTCCTCAGGCGCATCAAAATGCTTCATTATAGTAATCAGCCCCATCTAAATGCTTCATTTTGAATGTTTCATGGCCTCGTTCAAAAACTAAACAATCCTAACCAACAGAATCTGAAGTGCTGACATGGTCTTAAATTGGAAGATTTGTATAGCTTTTTAATTTGAATCCAAATAAATGTTGTAAATGTATATTAAATAAAATAAAATTGACCAAATACATATTATTTAATGATTTATTAGTTTATTATTATTTATTTTGTTTACTTAAATTATTTGCGAACGCAACATGCGCTGCAACTGGTTAAGTATAATTATTGCAAATGGACAAAAGTGTAACTCAATACTTTGTAAAACAAGAAAACACACAATTTTTTCAGCTGTAGTTTGATTAGAGCATTTTTTTGGCGACGTTAGAAGTTCAGGTGGAAACAATAGGCGGGTGCCTCCGTATTTTTTTTTGTACAGACAATGCTACGAGAAGCATACTTGTGAAGTTCCATTGCCAACTTTAGCTAGTTCAGATTCCTCAATTAGATTAGTATTTTCATCATTTAAGCAGTTCGGTAGTTGCAAGACCAAATTTTAGTTTTGTTTGTTGCAGAAATATTCCTGAAAATTTATTTTTAAGGGACTATGTTAGAGTTAGAATTTTGTTTGTAGTTAGATTTTGGAATAAAAATTTGAGGGAACCATGTTTTAAAAATAAGTTGATTTGTGTAAAGCATCTTTAAGGAATATAAATAGGCAATATGTTTACACACAATACCAACTAAATGAGTGCAATAAATAAAGGGTGTCCCAAAATTAACGCAAGATTTGAATTTGCCGCCATTTGTGCAGTGAAGTGTTAGCAACCCTGAAAAAAAAGCAATTTGACAGCTAACAGTATAGGGTTATTAAAAATGGAGCGTTACACGAGAGAACAACGTGTCTTCATTATTAAAGAATATTTCAAAAATAGTGAAAACTTGGCGGCTGCATGTTGAATGGATGTTTAGAAAGCCTCTGTCAAGTGCAGTCGCATTTTCTTTTCGCTCCGCAGTTGCCTTTTGCCACCTTTTCACCGACCCCAAGTATCATACAAATAAATAAATAAAAAAAAAAAACCTATCAATATACCCGCAGCGCGTGTGATATACATACTTACCCGACCCACTTTACTGCCCATCGCCGTTTCCCATTACACCAGCATTTTTTTTCTCTCTTCTTGTGTATTAACAAGTATTGAAAAAAATAAAAACAACTAAAAAAAAAACCAAAACAATAAACCTAAACAAAACACCATATCTTTTTCTTTTTTTCTGATTCATATTAATTATGTCGTGCGCGAATAAAATGTGTGTCATCGTTGACTCAAACGCGGAACTGTTGAAGTGCAGTGGCCTTTGTGGGAAATACCTTCACCCCTCCTGTGCTGGCTTGGCCAGAAAGGCGAGTGTATACCTGAAAGACTATCTACGCAATTTTGCGTTTTATTGCGATGAATGCAATAAAATATCCGTGTCGGATATTATGATTGCAATTCAATGTCTAAAGGAATCCCTGTGCAATGAACATTCCGTTTGCCAAGATCAAATTTCTAATCTCTCTAAGAAATTTGATCACGTCTGCAATAGTGTTGAAGAATCAAACATCCAATGTCAACAATCGTCCACCCAGTGCCTTTCCACGATACGTTCTCTGGAAAAACAATACTGTGACGTAATCGGTGGATTGAATTCTCTTCGTTTAGACATTGACGATAAATTAAAGGTGTTGACTTGTTCGGCAAATGATCTAAAAAAAAACCTGTCTGACCAGTTAAATTTAATGAAATCGGATATTGATTGCTGTTTTCAAAGTTCGACATCCCGGCTCTCCCCCTCTTCCAATCAATTGAGTGATGTTAGACTCGTTAACGAATTTGAAAACATTAATTGTATGCTTTCTCGGGTTTCAACTGCACTCATATCTATTGCTTACGATCTAAGCAATCAAGAACAAAAATATATGAGTGTGCAACGTGAACTTGAAAGCCTTAATGTCCAGTCGCAGAAAATTGAATCGCTTCTCTACGACGTCATTAAACAACCCGGAATACCGTCGTGTGATATCGGGAACGTATCAATTCGTGATGAAATCCATGCGGCAAACCTGGGTGCTGACCCTCTGCAACAATCCACCTTATTAAATACCATTGCGGATGAAGAAGTTATCAACAATTGTGGCCATTCCTGGAAGTTATCCGATTGGAATTTGAGGCTCAGCAGGCTTGAATCCGCTAACAATACATGGTTCGTGCTGAATAATTGTCCCGGATATGCTGATGCTACATGGATTCGCTCCTATTTTAAACGAGAATTCTGTGTTAATATATGCGAATGTCTTCAATTGTCTGGAAGAAGATTCAAGTTCCTGATTCCCTGCAAATATAACTGAATGTTTTGTCACCAAAGAGGATATATACGACTTGGTCGAATGCGGCTTTCCAGAATGAGTAGCAATAATAATATAATTAAGTCCAACAAACCCAAGCCTAATCCCAAACCTATTCCCAAACCTATTCCCAAACCTAATCCCAAACCTAATCCCAAACCTAATCCCAAATCTAATCTCAAACATAATCCCAAACCTAATCCCAAAAAAAATATTGAAACAAACTGGACTCTTAAAACACAAATCTTTCCAAACTTTTCTCTCTCTCTAACCAACTTTCGTCCCTTAAACGGAAAACTTCTCCTACCTCTATAAAGCCTCCATCCAAACGAGTTTCTTTTAACCCTTCTCATCCGGGTCTTGGTTTTCGCCCTCCGATGGTTGATCCTCCTGCCAAAATACCCGAGTATCCAAATTTCATCCATTCTCACACCCTTAACCCTGCTTCTTCTTCATCAGTTTCCCAAGAACCACAAGGATTCCTTAACCCAATGATCCCTCCAAATGTTAAGTTAACTAAACATTTATCAGAGGCCAATACTAATGATCGGTATGTTATGTCCCGTCTTAGAGACCACAAAATTTACAATAATGTTCGTCTTTACCTAGCTTTTCTCCACGACAAACCAGATTCTGTTTGTTTTGAGGGTAAAACAAATACAAACATAAAGGTTTTAATCTCCCAAGAAGGCCTCCCTACCAAACGTGATGCACTTATGGAAATATTCTTGAAATTTCATGATGGTCTTGAAATTTCTCCTCAAAAAGTTAGAGAAGACCTAACCTCTTTTGCGTCCTTTATCTCTTCAAAACGATTATCTCATATCCAAAAATCCCGTGCAGATATGAAGAAATACTATCGCTCCTAACCTAAAGACCACTAAACCTAAATGTCTTAGCCTTTACTATCAAAATGTAAGAGGCTTAAGGTCTAAAACATCTGCCGTCTTTAATAGCTCCCAAAACCTTCCTTATGACATCTTTGCCCTTACCGAAACCAACCTCACACCCGATATCCTTAGTACCGAACTCTTTACTAACGACTATTCCATCTATCGAATGGATGTCGTGGAATGTGCGAGTAATACACATGGCCGTGGTGTGCTTTTAGCTATCAATAGTAATTTTGAAAGTTCACTACTCCATATTCCTACTTCAATCGAATTTGAAGGTGTATCAGCTAAGGTTACACTCCCTAAGTTTTGTCTTTTTGTCCTTTGTTGTTATATTCGTCCAGCCCAACAAATTAAAGCATATCAAGCCGCTGTAAATGCCATTGATTATCTGCTTGAACAAGTGCAACCTAATGATTTGATCATCGTTCTTGGCGACTTCAATCTTCCCCATCTCAATTGGTCCACCTCAGATGATCAGACATCCTTCTTTCCAACTAACATCTCCTCTGAATCTGAATCGCTGTTCATTGATCGTCTGTCTGATTGTGGTCTTTTTCAACTAAATGGAGTTGCA
The DNA here is from genome assembly GCA_920104205.1 of Eupeodes latifasciatus. Lineage (NCBI taxonomy): Eukaryota > Metazoa > Arthropoda > Insecta > Diptera > Syrphidae > Eupeodes > Eupeodes latifasciatus. The sequence continues at coordinate 208,947,732 of OV049924.1, read as the reverse complement.
AACTTCATGGGGAGACACCTCGATCTCATATTCTCATCTGATTGTGATAACTGTGTTGTCTCCGCGAGCCCCCACCTTCTCTCAACCTTGGATCGCTATGATCCTCCCCTTCATCTCTCCTTCGCCATTGAATTTGATAACAACTTTTTTGAAATGGAGAATTACTGTTATGATTTTCGCAGGGCTGATTTCTCCAAACTCAACAATCTTCTTAGCTCAGCCGACTTTGAATTAAGTTCCCTCCACTTAACAGTAGAGTCCCTTACAAATTGGTTTTATTTGATTCTCTCATACTGTATTGAAGAATCAGTACCGGTCTCTCGTAAAAAAGATTTCACCTCTGCTCCCCCTTGGTACAACAGAGAGCTCCGTAGCCTAAGAAATACCCGTAATAAGCTTTGGAAGATCTTTTTACAGTCCAAATCTGATACCGACCACAACAACTATCTTCTCGCCTATAATTCTTTCTCTGAATTAAGGGAATCCCTTTATAACCAATACCTTAACCTAATGGAAAATAACCTTCTTTCTGATGCAAGGACGTTTTTCAAGTTTATAAATGTCAAACGAAAATCTGATGGGTTTCCACCTTCAATGAGTTTCTCCAACATAATCTCCTCAGATCCAACAACGATATCAAATCTATTTGCTAAATACTTTAGCAAATCGTATACTGAACATCTTCATGATCCTGATCCACACTACTTTAGTTATTTAGATGGCTGCACTCAAACCTCTCTTTCATCTTTTACAATAACTGAAGAAATGGTACTTGCCAAAATCGTAAGCCTCAAAGAAAACTTTAGCCCTGGTCCCGATGGCGTCCCATCAGTTGTTCTAAAAAAATGTATGCATTCTTTGTCAAAGCCTCTAACTGCACTCTTTGAACTTTCTCTTTCCCAAGGTGTGTTTCCTCATATATGGAAAGATTCATTTATATTTCCCATTCATAAACAAGGCAATAAAACTGAAATTAACAATTATAGACCTATTGCGAAACTTTCATGCATCCCAAAACTTTTTGAAAGCCTAGTTTATGATTCCGTTTATTTCCATTGCAAGCCCTTATTCTCCCCCGCTCAGCATGGTTTTCTTAAATGTAGATCCACTACGACTAACTTAATTGAGTTTATATCAAAAGTTTTGTCAGCCCTTGAGAATGGTAATGAAGTTGATGTTGTATACACTGATTACAGTAAAGCCTTTGATAAAATATCCCATAAAATAATTTATCTCAAACTTAGAGCCCTAGGCTTTCCATCTATGTTTATAAACTGGATAGGCTCCTACCTTGCCAATAGAACTTATAGAGTCCTCTTCCGTAACTCAGTTTCCAGTCCCATACATGCAACTTCTGGCGTCCCACAAGGTAGTCACCTTGGCCCCCTTCTCTTCGTCTTATATGTTAACGATGTCTGTCTTAAATTAAAAAACTCAGATATCTTAATGTTTGCGGATGATAAAAAAATGTTTAAGATTATCTCAACTCCATCTGATTCCTTACTTTTACAAAATGATGTTAATATCTTTTTTGTTTGGTGCATGCATAATTTCCTAGAGTTAAATGTAGGTAAATGTAAACAAATGACCTTTTCGCGCAAACAAATCCCATCTCATAGAGTATACTTCTTCCTTAATGACGCCGTCAACGAAGTCGATTCTATTAGAGATCTTGGTATTATGTGTGACAAACTCCTCAATTTCCATTCCCATTTTGACCAAATTATTAATAAAGCTAATAGATCTCTCGGTTTTATTAAGAGATGGTCAAAAGAATTTTCCAACCCCTATGTAACTAAAGCGCTTTACATTTCCCTAGTCCGTCCTCATCTTGAATATGCATGCCAAGTATGGTCTCCCTTTTATGAAAACCATTCCCTCAGAATTGAAAATGTTCAAAGACGTTTCGTTCGATTTGCCTTACGTGGCCTCCCCTGGGATGATACATCCAACTTGCCTCCTTATGCCGATCGACTAAAACTGATAGGTTTGCAACCCTTATATATTAGACGCAAAAACGCTGATATATTATTTGCTCACCAATTGTTAATGGGCAATATAGATTCCCCGGCACTCTTGAGTAATATTCATCTTAACACCAACCCTCGAAATCTGCGATCTGTCTCCCTTTTCTATATCCCTCATCACCGCGCTAATTACGGGCACTTTGAACCAATGTCCAGAATTCTTCGTCACTGCAACGCTGCTATGCTAGTCTTCGACTTTAACATTTCCAAATCCCATCTGAGAGATACCCTTTAGGTTAGGTTAGGTTAGGTTGTAAGGGGTGTGCACAGCAAGAAGCTGTTGCGTACACGGGGGCCTATTGGTCCATTGTGATCCCCTGTAAAAGTAAAAATTTAGCATCGATGCTCTCAGTTCAATTCAACTCTGTCGATTAGCGTAGACTGGCTCGTTAACGAACCAGCCTGTGCTATCTATAAATTTCCTCATGCTCGCCATTGAGACCTGTTCCTGATTCCATTTTTGAACCGTCAGTGTAGAAAGGGATACCCTGTTTACTTATAAGTGAATTAGGATCCCAACCCTGTCTTTCTGGTATGAAAATAGAATATTTCCTGTCGAAATCTAGTAAAGGGGGGATGTAATCGGTGGTCTCTCTCAGTCCTGGGATCGTGTCATATCTTTGTAAGATTGACCCGTGGCCATAAGTGCTATGCCTCCAAAAACTCAGTTCTCTTAAACGAATTGCAGTTTTGGCTGCCGTGCACTTTATGAACTCATCCAGAGCCGGGAGGTCCAAGATCATTTCCAATCCCGCTTGTGGTGTGGATCTTTGAGCCCCTGTAATTCCTATACAGGCTAGTCTCTGTGCCTTATTCAGGTTCTTGAGATAGCTTGATTTTTCCACCGCCTTCCACCATACAATAGAGCCATAGGTAAGAATGGGTCTGACAATCGCTGTGTACATCCATTGGATGACTTGCGGTCGCATACCCCAACGTACACCGAAGGTCTTTTTGCATGTGTAGAATGCACATAGTGCTTTTTTCATTCTTTCCTCAGTATTACGCTTCCATGTAAGCTTGGAGTCAAGGATTACTCCTAGAAATTTAGCTTCCTTAGAAGGTTTTAGAGGAATGCCATTTAGTTTGGGAGGGTTGAAGCCCTCCAGTTTCCTTTTCCTCGTGAACAAAACTAGCTCTGTCTTGGTGGGGTTGACCCCGAGACCGTTCTTAGTTGCCCAAGAAGATAAGTCCTTTAATGCATTTTCCATAATGTTTTCGATGATGGTAAGAAACTTGCCTGTTATCAAAACCACTATGTCATCTGCATACGCAACTATTTTAATGCCCTGATCTTTGCACTTTGTGAGAATTTTGTTGACTACGAGGATCCAGAGCAGGGGTGAGATGACTCCTCCCTGTGGTGTGCCTCTAGTAACTGTTTTCTCAATAGTGCTAACTCCTATTTGAGAGATGATAATTCTGCCATTTAACATGGTGAAGATCCAATCGACAATAACAGATTCAACCCCAACTTCAACTAAGGCAGTCTTGATCGACTCCGTTTTAACGTTATTAAACGCACCCTCGATATCAAGAAATGCTGCCAGGGTATATTCTTTATGTTCAAGACTTTTCTCAATATGTGAAACTACTTCATGCAAGGCAGTCTCCACTGATTTACCTTTAAGGTAGGCGTGTTGGTAGTTGCACAAGTTGTGTTCGTTGAGAAGTTCTCTAACATGTAAATCAATTATCCTCTCCAGTGTCTTAAGGAGAATAAATACCCTTTACTTTTTCCCATTTTGAGTCCGAATTCCTCGTCCCTTTTAATTTTAAGTAAAATCAAAATTGTTAGTTCTTGTACATTAAAGAGCTTTTATGTGGGCCTTAGGGCCCACATGAATTAATGTTGAAAACTGATAACAAGAACAAGAACAAAAAAAAAACAAAAAAATATAGTGTTAAGTTAAGTTAAGTTAAGTTAAGTTAAGTTATGTTAAGTTATAGCTTGTATTAAGCTGAATAAATAAAAGATTATTGAACATCAACAAATGGACCCTGATTTTTCGAGCAAAATCATCCTAAGCGATGAAGCACATTTTCATCTTGATGACTTTGTCAATCGCCAAAATTGCCGCATTTGGGGTTCGGAGAACCCACATGTGATTGTCGAAAAACAAATGCATCCACAACGTGTGATTGTATGGTGTGGATTTTGGGCTGGAGGCATAATTGGGCCATATTTTTTTGAAAATGATGCTGGTCAAGCAGTGACTGTTACTGGTGCTCGATATCGCGACATGATTACACAGTTCTTTCTGCCAAAATTGGATGATATTGATGTGTCCAATATGTGGTTTCAACAAGACGGTGCCACATGTCATACAGCCCGTGAAACAATTCAATTACTGCATGAGACATTTCCAGGTCGTGTACTCTCTCGTTTCGGTGAAAATTGGCCTCCTAGATCGTGTGATTTAACACCATTAGACTTCTTTTTATGGGGTTATTTGAAATCACAAGTCTATGTCAACAAGCCCACAACCACCCGTGCATTAAAGGAGGAGATTCAACGCTGCATCAACGAAATTCAGCCACATTTATGCAGAATGGTGATGGAAAATTTCAACAAAAGAGTGCGCATGTGCATGCAAAGCCGTGGAGGCCATTTGTCCGATGTGTTATTCCATACATAACTCTATTCTATGTACTTTACGAGTCAATAAAAATATAACTATCAAAAGACTAAAAACGGCGTTTTCTATTTAATTCAAATCTTGCGTTAATTTTGGGACACCCTTTAGATTTAAGTAACTTTTTTTTTGTTCCAGTATGGGGAAACCGAACACCCAATAGAAAAAAAAACGGTATACGCGCCAAAATCCATACTTTTTGACTAAATAATGTTATCTTCTATGTTTACGCATAAAATTACGAATTTTGTAGCGTATGAAAATTTCTAGACATTTTACAATCTGAAAAATTAATTATGCTATGAAATAATTGGCTGCTATTAATGCTATTTTTTTTTCTAAAAAGTTGATGAAGGTTAGCCGAAGCGGAAATTTCTTTAATGAACATACCTAAAATATTATTGGCTTTCTCAAAAATATTTTTCTACACTAACCTCTGCTTTATACCTGAAAACTATTGTTTATGTATATTTTCTTCTATGTTCTGCATTTATAAAATGTAATCTATGGAAGTATTTACTATATTAAGAAAAACATGTACGTAAAACTCATTAATTTGTTTCATTTTTAGCAGCACTTTTACTAAACATACCCTTCAAACAATAATAAGTAAAATTGAACTTTGGTAACTAAACATTTTTAAGGAATGAATGAAAATTATATTTTGCGTTAAACTGTGGAAATTCACTAAAAAAAACTTCTGTACGTCAACAATAAACATTCATGACGATTACATGTTCTATTGAATTAGTTGTGCATGAATTCAGAACGATTTTAAGACGTTTTCATTTTGTGATATATGTCACAATTTGCATTTTATTTGCTCTGCATTTATTTAACAGGTTCGCTATAATCGTTCTGATTATTTTTTTAAAACATTGGTGTTCCTTTGATGAATAGTTTTTTTTTGATAGCAAATACATGTATGCTTCCATCAATCAAGAATGTTATGGATAAGATATTTTTCGATTATAACTCTTTTTTTATATTTAATATTCATTAATCATAATGGAATTGAAAAATAGTTGCAAGCTCAAATCATTAAAAACAAACTATAAATATATTTGGATTAATTAAATTGATACAGATTTTAATTAGTTGCAAACAAAATATTTGGGCCGTTCGTTAACAAAAATTTATTAGAATTTAATACAAAAATTGCGCTCGCACCCCTAACTTGATGGTTCTTCGAACGCATCTTTGATACAAAAATCCGAGGTTTATTATGAAATTTAAAGAATTTCGTAGTGATTACTGTAAATTAGTGAATTAATTATAATAAACTGATGTTGAACATGCTTTTTTCAAGGCAAAAAGGTACATTGGTTCACTATCCACAAAATGCCTGCAAAATTAAAGCTTAAAACTGACTTTTTCATCGAAAAAAGTAAAAGGAAAAACTTGAAAAAAACTTATTAACGCCTCCATTTTGTTTTTGCTATGCAAAGTGCCGCTAGCCCACGGCATCGTTTTTTTTTTTTTCGTTTGTGCTCACATCTATTCATGGACTAATTGTCAAAATTACAAATACAACAATGTAAACAAACGGGTTTTGGAGAGTGAAACGTACGAAAGATTCCGGTCTTGGTAATGGAGTGTTTTTGGTTTTGAGGAACATTACGTTCTGGTTCAGGATGTGGCACATTGCGAGTGAGGCATTATGTTGTGCAATGCAGCACATACATTAATCACTTCCACTACTCTTATCGGCTTGTATCTTAACTTTCTTTCTTCCAAAATTATACGCCATCGAACTTAATTAATAAAATTAATAGTTTTAAGTTTAAATCTACATAAAAAAAAAGGAACAAACAAACACACAAACAACAAACAACAACAACAAACAACAACAACAAACAAATGAATAAAGTTGAAGTTGAGTTCACGAGAATCCTCACTGGCATTTCTATAAGGAGTCAGTAGGAAAGGCTCCAGGGGATAGCCACTGTATCCTTGAAAAATAATTTAAAATAATGTTCAATTTCCGATTAAGATATTTTATGTTACCTAGCAGCCATGATGATCTCCCTTCTAATAAATAATTTCTTTCCAATGTCGCTCTCTCTTCACTTTGGCGCCATACAAAACTATCGTGAGCACTTCCACCATATCTAGCATTTACGGCCATGATTTTTGTGTTTTCATTGCAAATCTAGAAAATTTTAAAATTGTAGGTTATAGGTTTGTATATTTATGTAGGTGCATATATGTAGTTATCTACTTTAATTTTGATTATACTTACAATCATTGCATTTATACTATGCCTTCCCTTGCAGTTGAAGAACATGTTTTCATTTTCTGTTGGCCTTAGAATCATTATGTGATTACCGTCAACACATCCTATAACTACAAAATTAAATGATAATTATTATACGGTTATCAAAACTATATACATAGTTAATAAATTTTGCTTTAAGTAAGATTCTACCTCCAGGAATTTTATATTTGTCAAAAAAATATTCTTTTGTGGAATCCAAGGGCTCAAATCTTATGAAAAGTGGGCATAGAACCGACTCCACTCTCTTAATAACCTCAGCGCTTATTTCAGCAATAGTGCTTTGACCCATCGGTGCAGCCCAATCAGCCCCAACTTGTCTTTGATAACCACCACCTCCAAGAAGATTTAAAGTTGCAGCCAGTTGAAGGATAGGTGGAATATGTGTTGATCTTATTCCTGATGGTAAATCGAACAACCGCAAAACATACACAAACGTTTCTTTGTTCAATCGAAAAATATTTGCTTTATTCCCAGGGGCGATTCCTCATAGTCAGCAGGTTTAGCGGCGCTAAACCAAGAATTTTAGAATTAATCTTATTTTCTAATATGAATATTATTTGGTAATTGAATTACTAACCAACTTAACAGTTGACCATTATGTTAAAAAATTCGGTTGTAGTTACATAACTTGCATTTTGCAATCAAAGTGACTTTTCTTCAAATAATTTTCATTTCATGCAATACAACTCTCATACAATACCAAATCTATCTTGAAACATCGGGCTTGGGCATCGCAAAAGTTTGCGCTATCAAATTTCATACATTCTACACAAACAGATAAATACACACATTACACATTCACATAAAAGCCTATACCAATTAATAGAAGGGTAAGCGCAAAAAAAGCGATAACCACAGGCGAAGTATGCAGGTACACATTTTGGCTGAATCACAAACACGCTTCAGCTTCGTCTGCGTTACGTTGGGCATGCTTCTAGGTTGCTTTGAATGACATTTCTATTATTTCATCCGTCCAAAGAGCAAATATTTTGTTTGTTGACATTTTTTTTTACTGATTTTGAGCTGTCAGACAAAGCAAATGTTCAGATAATTGAACTAGAGCTTCCGTTTGGAGTCACATTACGTTACATTACGTTCATTTTCTTACGATTGTCAAATGAAACGTGAGGTCGAAGCTCCATTGTGATAGCATGCATTGAATTCCTATGGCTGAACTCGTAAACGTCAGGCGAAGCCGAAGCTGAAGCGTGTATGTGATTTAGCCATAAACGTCAGGCGAAGCCGAAGCGTGTTTGTGTTTCAGCCATTAAAGACACACAACAGAGAGGAAGACCAGGCGCGACCAAGAGTTTGATGCCTTCTCTCTTTATACTTCGAATGGACTATGGAAGAAAGAACAACACTGACGAATCGAACAACATCGACGAACACGCCAACTATTTATACAACATCATACCATATTCGTTTTTGAAAGCATAAAATTGTGCGATGTTATTTATTTATATGCAAATGGGGTTTGCTAGCGAACTTTCTTGACCCTGCTCTACGATAATATAGCAAGCAACGCATGTTCGACGGTTAGCGCAGCTTTTAGCGATTACACTGATTTTTGATGCCGATGTGTGAGGAAAAGGAAATGGTAAAGGCGTTGGAGTTTAGGCAGATTATTCAAAATTTTAATAGGAAGTAGGTTTTGTTTGGAACCTTCTTTTACTTTTAAACGGAAAGGAAAGTGAATTAAGAAAGTGCATTTTAATATCTATTGTTTTGTTAGTTAAATATTAAATGTTTTGTGATCAATATGTTTTTTATGTACATACATTACATATGTATATTTTATTGTATTTACTATTAATATAATTTCATACGAATTCAAACATGGTAGAGGCTAGTCGTAAGAAATTATTTTATTTGATTTGCTTAGAACAGCTCAAATTAAAACAAGCATTTCTTTTAATGGAGAAGAAATTTTCAAAAAATAAAAATTAAGCTTATTCAAAAAACAAATATTTAGTCAAAAAATCAGTTTGAAGTTTGATTTTTCAAAAGGTTTATAAAGTCCATATAAAGTCCATATACCCCCTCACGGTTTTCGCCTTGTTGTGGCGAGGGGGCTTACGTCTAACTCTTCAGCAATCCAGCTGCGGAGTAAGACAACTAAGAAAACCACCAAAAGCAGAGATGTTAATCTAATAAATATGGATAAAAGTTTACTGAATGAAGAAAATCGAACGGGGATATACGTTCAAGTGTCGGCAGAAGTCACGGCTGCCGGCGAGGGCTTGGCTTCGCAAGAAGCTAAGTCGCCAGTGACAAAAGTAAACTTAGAGAAAGAAAAACGAGAGCTAAAAAGACAACCGGTCATTCTCTCAGTAGATCTCCTTCCCGACATAGATGGTTTAACCATCAAAGGTACGGAGACCTCGGACAGACCTCCTTCCATAGGTAGTCAAACCGAGGACGAGCTACTGATGGAACCGAGTCAAGAAGAGACTATGCTGAAGTCTGCTGCACCCCTCCAAGCTTTGAGGCAACGCAGCAACTACAGATCCTCCAAAAGATTCGTGAAAATGACCGAGTTGAAAGACCCTGCGACGCTCAGTTCGAGAGACAAAGCTCTCCTAAAAAAGCATAAGAAGCTAGTTAGGAACTTTGAGCGGCAGCTGGCAGAGACTGTCACTGCACCCAGGGAAATAGCAGAGGAAGTGAATGCCAAAGAGTCGGAGAGCAAAGGAGTAGATGCTGCCAAATCTAGGTCTGTCCCTAAAAAGGCAAACCGTGAACAGGCTGGCAATAACTCGACCGCTCGGAACGACAAAGGTAAAGTTCAGGCGACTTCCAGTAAGAAACAGAAAGCCAACGCTAGGAAAGACCAAGCACCGGCAAGCACCTCTTCTGGAACGAAACCAGGAACGTCCAAGAGACAAAGATCGGAGGAGACAGTCAAGCAAGACGGTGCTAAAAAACAGAAAACCAGCAGCTTCGACACCACCCCGATTGACCTACAAATCGCCATTATAAGCCGTGACGACCCAGATGGGAAAATCTCGGCAAAAAACTGGCTTCTTGTGGAAAATGAGATCCTTAAAGCTATGATGGCAGCATCAGAGAACGATAGTTCTGAGGACTATATCTTTGATGGTGCCGGATGGCGGCGAGGAGTTAAAGTGGTCTGCTGCGGTGACCAGAAATCACGGGAGTTCCTGAACCGTACAATCGCCAACATTGGCGAACTATGGGAAGGTTCCTCCCTTGAGGTTCTACCCGCCGCAGCTCTACCACTCCGCCAGCAGTTTAGCATCTGGATCCCCCTCCTGCAGAACATGAGGACGCAGCCATTATTAAGCTGTTGGCGAAGCAGAACAAAGAGCTTCCCATTTTAGAATGGAAGCTCCAACATTCAAGAAAGAGTCATGGAGGCGAAGGGAAGGACCTCTTGTTTGTGGCAGACAAGAAATCTGACCTTCTGCTGAGAGAAGGAAAAGACGTGTTGAGGTATGGTCTCGGAACCGTAAAGGTTAAGAGGCATGAAGGCAAAGGGGAGTCAAAAGCTGCAAGTGGTGCAAATAAACCTGCACCACGCTAAAGCAGCAACGTACGACCTTACGCTCTACATGTCTCACGAGAACGTGGATGTGGCCTTGATCCAGGAACCATGGTTAGGCAAAAACCGAATCCGTGGGTTGAGGTCAAAACACTACAACCTTTTCCATTCCACGTCAGATGAAGGTAATATTAGAAGTTGTATCCTAGTGAAAAAATCAATTAACGCTTTTTTCCTATCTAGGTACAGCAACAAGGACAACACGGCAATCAGCGTCGAATCGAATGAAGGAAACTTCATTCTAGCGTCGACGTACATGCCGTACGAGGAGGAGAGCCCACCATCACAAACAGTCCGCGATCTGGTGGTTCATGCCACAGCAAGCGGTACACCTATGGTGTTGGGAGGTGATGCCAACGCTCACCACACTCAATGGGGCTCTAAGGACATCAATAAAAGAGGTGAGTCAATTTTTGAATATATTCTCTGTTCTAATTTATCGATATGTAATAGGGGCAATCACCCTACCTTTCGAAACAAAAACAGGGAGGAAATCATAGATTTGACCCTTATTAGCAATAATAGTAAAATTTCAGTTGAAGACTGGAGAGTCTCACCTAAAGAATCTTTTTCGGATCACTTTAGGATACTCTTCTCTATAGACAGGAACTTTACTGAAAAGAAACCTTACAGGAACCCAACTAGAACGAATTGGACAGAGTACGAAAAATGGATGGAAGACTGTATTGATCCACCAGAGGACAATACAAGTCTAAGCACTTCAACCATTGACACTGTTGTCCAAAACTTGTCTAGCAAAATGAGAATGTCTTTTGAAAAACACTGCCCTTTATCTCGTTCCAATAACTCCACTAACCCACCCTGGTGGAATGGTGCATTAAAGAAACGTAGAACAGAGGTTAAAAAACTTTTCAATAAAGCTAAACTGAGTAAATTAGAAGAGGACTTGAAGTCTTATAGAGCCGCACTTAACACTTACACCAAAGAGTTAAGGAAGGCCAAAAAGGATTCGTGGGCTAAACATTGTGAATCCATTGAAAAAACAAGCGAGGCGGCAAGGCTCCGTAGAACCCTGGCCATTAATCCCACGATCCCGGGGTACATAAAACACCCTGATGGATCATGGTCGAACTCGAGCCTAGAAACGCTTGAACTCTTCATGGAAACTCATTTCCCCGGTTGTAAAAAACCAGAAAGTTCTGATTGCTTGCAATCGAACACGCTGGATTTTACTCACACGGAATCAAATTTAGAACTAAATCAGATTATTACTGAGCAAAAGATTATCTGGGCAATAAACTCGTTCAAACCCTACAAATCAGCGGGACCAGACGAGATTTTCCCAGCTCTTCTTCAAAATGCTCTCAAAGTAATAACTCCGTGGCTTAGGGTAATCTTCATAAGTTGTATTAAACTTAGATACGTCCCTAATAGCTGGAAAAAGGTCAAGGTAGTCTTTATCCCCAAAGCAGGGAAACCGACTCACTCGACCGCTCAGGATTATAGACCAATAAGTCTCTCTTCGTTTCTCCTTAAGACACTGGAGAGGATAATTGATCTACATGTTAGAGAACTTCTCAACGAAAACAACTTGTGCAGCTACCAACACGCTTACCTTAAAGGTAAATCAGTGGAGACTGCTCTGCATGAAGTAGTTTCAAATATTGAGAAAAGTCTTGAACACAAAGAATATACACTGGCAGCATTTCTTGATATCGAGGGTGCGTTTAATAACGTTAAAACGGAATCGATCAAGACTGCCTTAGTTGAAGTTGGAGTTGAATCTGTCATTGTCGATTGGATTTTCACCATGTTAAATGGCAGAATTATCAACTCTCAAATAGGAGTTAGCACTATCGAGAAAACAGTTACTAGAGGCACACCACAGGGAGGAGTCATCTCACCCCTACTCTGGATCCTCGTAGTCAACAAAATTCTCACAAGGTTCAAAGATCAGGGCATTAAAATAGTAGCATATGCAGATGACATAGTGGTTTTGGTATCAGGCAAGTTTCTTACCATCATCGAAAACATTATGGAAAATGCATTAAAGGATTTATCTTCTTGGGCAACTAAGAACGGTCCCGGGGTCAACCCCACCAAGACAGAGCTAGTCTTGTTCACGAAGAAACGGAAACTGGAGGGCTTCAACCCTCCCAAACTAAATGGTATTCCTCTAAAACTTTCTAAGGAAGCTAAATTTCTAGGAGTAATCCTTGACTCCAAGCTTACATGGAAGCGTAATACGGAGGAAAGAATGAAAAAAGCATTATGTGCATTCTACACATGCAAAAAGACCTTCGGTGTACGTTGGGGTATGCGACCGCAAGTCATCCAATGGATGTACACAGCGATTGTCAGACCCATTCTTACCTATGGCTCTATTGTATGGTGGAAGGCGGTGGAAAAATCAAGCTATCTCAAGAACCTGAATAAGGTACAGAGACTAGCTTGTATAGGAATAACAGGGGCTCAAAGATCCACACCACAAGCTGGATTGGAAATGATCTTGGACCTCCCGGCTCTGGATGAGTTCATAAGGTGCACGGCAGCCAAAACTGCAATTCGTTTAAGAGAATTGTGTTTTTGGAGGCAGAGCACTTATGGCCACGGGTCAATCTTACAAAGTTATGACACGATTCCAGGACTGAGGGAGACCACCGATTATATCCCCCCTTTACTAGATTTCGACAGGAAGTTTTCTATTTTCATACCAGACAGACAGGGTTGGGATCCTAATTCACTTATAAGTAAACAGGGTATCCCTTTCTACACTGACGGTTCAAAAATGGAATCAGGAACAGGTGCTGGAGTGTTTTGCCAATCTCTAAACATCAGAGCGTCATATACACTCCCGGCTGACTGTAGTGTCTTTCAGGCCGAGATCTTTGCCATTGGAAAAGCAGCTGAACTGGCACATCAAGAAAATCTAAGCTCTTCGGAGATTACTTTTTTCGTGGACAGCCAGGCTGCTATCAAAGCCTTAGCCAGTGAGACCATAAGATCAAAAGCAGTTTTAAACTGTAAGAAAGAATTAAACAAAATCTGCCACACTAACCAGGTAAAGCTCTGCTGGGTTCCCGGACATAGCAATATAGAAGGGAATGATATAGTAGATGAACTAGCCAGGAAAGGGTCAGAAGCAGACACCAGTAGTAGCGACCATTCAGTCAGGGGACCACTCGTCCCGATTGGGGTACTCAAGAGGAAGATAGACCTTAAACTAAAAGAGAAAATCAATATCTCCTGGAAATCCAGGGACGATTGTGTAATCTCTAGAAGTTTATGGCCTAACACAAATGAAAAGGAAACTCGGTATATTCTATCGCTGAGTAAAAAGAACATTAAAATCCTGATAGGTGTACTAACAGGTCATTGCGCCATTGGCACAATGGCTAACAGAATAGGGGCATTTGCACCCGATTTTTGTAGGAGCTGTCAGGATGAGGAAGAAATGGAAACCATTAAACACCTGCTCTGCGACTGTCCGAACCTCCAAACCAGCCGACTCCGTCATTTCGGAAACTGGTTTGTTGGAGAACTGGATGATCTAGGACAGGTCTCAATGGCAAGCATGAGGAAATTTATAGATAGCTCAGGCTGGTTCGTCAACGAGCCAGTCTACGCTAATCGACAGAATTGAGGAACATCGTTGCTTAAAATTTTTACTTTTACAGGGGATCACAATGGACCAGTAGGCCCCCGTGTACGCAACAGCTTCATGCTGTGCACACCCCTTGCAACCTAACCTAACCTAACCTAAGTCCATATATTTTTTCATTCAGAATTCGTTATTCTTATTAATTACAAAAAAATGAAAACTATAAGACTTTAAATTTAAAACTACCAGAGCGAAAGAAAAACTAAATAAGAGATCATTACGACTTATGCAGCTGCATTGCATCAATTTTAATTCTTTTGCAATCAAAAACAAAATAATAAAAATTGTATGAAGTTTGATTTGCAAATTGTATTCAATATAAAATTCTATTTGACTTCTAAGTCATGGAATTGTATAATTCTATGACCAGCTAAGAAGACGGTTTTAGGCAATGAGATAAGTCGTTGTAAACAGAGTCCTCTTTGTTTGTTTAAAAATAGATACTATATTTTCATGATCTTGGTGTAACAATAGGAACTTTTATTTTGGTCGGAATTAAAATGGAATCTCGAATACTTCTCAAGCAAAGACCATAATTTAAACATTATTAGAGAAACCATTTTCAACACTTTCGTTTTCGGAGAAGCTAATAATAGGCGTCCTACATATTTAAACTTAACACACAAGTATAGAAACAGAGAGTATGCTCGAACCTTTAGCGAAAATCAATATTTAATATATAATATTTCCAATAGCTATTTGGTAGTGAGAATAACAAAAAATTGTGGTGTTGATCTTGTTTGCTTTTTGCCGGTATCTCTTTCGCATGGAGTTCCTCGGATGTGGACAATAGGAACACTCTAACCACACTTCAGAGAAAACAAAAGCTAAGTGCCTCCCATTTGCAATATGTAATTAAATTAGCTACGAAGCTTTAAGTGTCCAACATAACGTTCAAAAAAATCGTGCAGTGTTAAATCGTCAACATTTTTTAAAGTTTTTTAATTGCTATCCAAAATTATTTAATCAAAACTGTTGCTGACGTTTTAGGCGATCACATTTCTGATAGAATCCGAGAGAGAATTCAGAGTTTATAGCTTTGTCTGACATTCATTTAAAGTCCCGATTATCTATTGTTATTGCTTTAATAAAAAAAAAAATCATGAAACATTTGCTGCATTTGTAAGCAGAGGGGACTGCAGAAAATTTGAATAAGATAAATTTTTATTCTTGAAAACAGAAACAGAATTCTTGAAACAGAAGTTAAAGATCTTCTAGGAGAAAGTAGCTAACCCTGAGATCATGAGCAGGAATCGCCACTGTTTATTCCTTAAGTTCATTCTCAGCAATTGAACTTTTTTGTAGTCATTTCTCGTTCTGGTGCTCTGATAGAAAATTTGTATTGAAGTATACATTACTGTTCACTTATTTTTATTTTAAATTTGATAGGTATCTTTTCACTTTTTTCACTAAATTTTAAATTTATAGTGGAGCTGAAGTTCACACAAATTATCTTTTTCACAAAAAACTAATCAAAATATATGAAAATGGCACCTAAATAGCTGTCACTAGCAAACCATAGCAAAAAAGTGATAGTCAATTTGATAATCACCTTACGTGGAGCAAAGTCATCCAAAGTCACTGAATACTATCGTAAGATCGTTGCACCGTGTACGATGTTGATGCAATTAAACAATAGCACTTAGGAATATAAAAAATAGATACAAATCTATTCTCAGACTTACTGAATGTATATGCAAAATTTCATTGAAATTGGTTAAGCCGTTTCGGAGGAGTATGGAAACTTACACTGTGACAGGAGAATTTTATATATAAGATGATATATTTAAATTCTTGTGACCTTAAAATAGGATATTTGTCAAAAATTTCGATTTGACTAATCAGACGTATTACAATAACTAGTAACTAGAATGGAAGTTTAGTATATATGATCCGTCATCATTGTCTAAGGGGGCCCATATATATAGCGAATTAAACAACTTTTAGTAAACTTTCTTCTTAACGCTCTAGGTTTGAAGCTAAATTACGTTTTGTAATGTTTTGTCGCGTTTTATGAAAAATGATATCGAAGCCTGTCAAAAGCCCAACCAACCTAACGAATGCTTGTGGTTTAGCCATTATATATCACCATGCTATCGTGGCTCGGCTTTCTTTAAAACCGGACACAAACTCATGATCTACATTTTTGGGGTTAGGTAGGGAGGCCCCAAAACAAAAATCCCCAAAACAAAATCCCCAAAACAAAATCACCAAAACATAATCCCCAAATCTAAAATCTCCGAGACCAAAATCTCCAAAACCAAGATCCCCAAATCCAGAATTCCCAAAATCAAAATCCTTTAGCACCGATTCACCATATTTTGAGTATATCTAAGAAATTATGTTTGGCGCCAAACATGATTTCTTAGATATACTCGAAATATGGTGAATCTGTGCTTAAGGATTTTGATTTTTGGTTTGGCGCCAAACATAATTTCTTAGATATTCTCGAAATATGGTGAATCTGTGCTTAAGGATTTTGATTTTGGGAATAATTACGAACAAAGTTAAGTTGTGTTTATCCTTTTATAACAAAAACATAAGAAATTAATACTATCAATGTTTTTCAAAAATAAGAAATACATTTTGAGTTCATGGTATTAAATAAACAAATGAAACAAATAATCTATCATAGTACATAATATGATATAAATTTGAAAAATTCAATTTTTTCAACTTTTGACTTCTTTTTTTATTTTTAACTTCTTGTATGTTTTCACGCTCGATTTTTCCAATTGACGTTTTTCACCGCTGCTTATTTTCTCAATTGTGGTAACAACATCTATCATTTCCGATTGTAGGACACAATTCCCAATCCGTGTGTCCCAATGTCCATTTTTCCAAAAATGTAATGTCCCAATTTTTGTCATTCCCAAGGTTTCCAATCATTATTCATCCCAATGCAAAATTTTTCCAATAATAATGCTTTGAATTGATAGTACGGCGGACTAACAGCTAATGGAAAGTTGAGCCAAAAATTGTATTGGGACACCGATTTTTTGGGAAAAAAATTGGGAAAATTATCTTGTTTAGAGCCATGGATTTTGGGAAAAATGGATTGGGAAAAATGATTTGGGAAACTTGACCACCTACTCCTTTGATAAATCTCTTATTAGTGCATATAATCCTGAGTTTTTTATCCCTACAATGCACTTGAGGCGGCGATGCCAAGCTTCTACTACATTTTGAGTGCGAGGAAAATTATTTTTTAGACAATCGGCAACTGACTTTGACTTGGGTTCATGTTTTCTTTTTGACGCATCCAGAAAATTGGTTTTGAACCAGAAGTAAAGTTTTGAAATGTCGTAATCTTCTAAACTTTTGCTTAGCTCCGAAAAGTACACTCAAATGATGAAAACCAACATGCATTGACGGAGTTTGAAAAAATTAGATTTGGGGATTTCGTTTGTGGATTATGGGCATGAGAATTTAGATTTGGGGATTTCGTTTGTGGAGATTTTGTTTCTTGGGGATAATGATTTTGTGGATTTTTAAAAGTGTGGGAATTTTGTTTTTGGAGATTTTGCACTTGGGCATTATGTCGGTATCCCACATTTTTTGTGTGTTTTTCATTTTCTAAAAACGTTTAACTTTTTGGAACTTTAAACAAACACCCATAACTTCAGCTGTTTTGTTAACCTAAATTTAAATTTATTTGTCTTCAATTCGTTTAAGTTGGATAGAAGAAATATTTAAAATATTATAGCCCTTTTTCTGTGGAAAGGGTGGTTAAATTTTAAGGGCCGATGTTGATTTTAAATAAAAAAAAAGAGGCTGGGATGCGACCCACACTGGTAACTTCCCATCCCGTCTGTCGATTTGTCTTGCTTAAAAGGTTTGTAGGTTTTCGTGTTTTGTTAAAAAAGTTATCAGTTTTATTCTGAAAAATTTTAAAATTACCAACAATATTTTGCATATGATAAAAGAGTTTGATTTCAAAATCTATTTTGGTTAACGAGATTTTTATTCGAAAACCAATTTTACCAATTTTAGTAACATTTCTTAAAAGTTTTTATTCCTAATATAAACAAATACAAATTGGATGAACGAAATTAATTTGAAGCCAATGTTTTCTATTATTCACGAGATATCGAAAACCGAACATCAATTCTTACCTGTGATGACTCGAGTAAAAAGGCAGATTATTTTATTTCAAATATATAACTGTACTTTATTAGTTAATTAATTCTTAGGTTAATAATATAATTAGTTAGCATGTGATTCATGCAAAGGAGGACAAACAACTGAGCTCAGAACATTATGGCAAATGATATTGAATCTAGTAAAAGCGCTATTGGTTATAGCTGAATGAGTTTAATCATTGGTAACACACATCACAATATCCCCCTTCAGTTGATTGTCCTTTACAATTTTGAATTAAGATATTTAATTACAAACTGTAAAATTCATTATTTTTTAAACTTCTTAGTTGATGCTTTTTTACAGTTTTTTCAGGTGTACCTCCGCTATTTACATTAAGTTCTTTATTCATAATAATATTTACTTCATCTTCTTTTTCCGGATCTTTGTCCGATTTAGTATGTACATCTCCTTCATCTAAATAAAATTCTACATTTTTGATTCAACATTAGGTTCACAAAAAGATTCATTACTTATAGATTTATGTTTGATTACGTTATCGATATCATCATTCAGAGTAACAGGAATATAACTTTGACTATTTTTATCGCAAACACTGATTATTTGATTTCCAGATTTTATTAGATTTTATTACTTGCACCAAATATATTTGCATGCCCAATATTTTTACAATTTTAGCTTTATATTAGCTTTACAATAATCTTTAACCATAACAATGTCATTAATTTTAAAAGTTTTTCTTGTTTTAGATTTATAATAATTAATAATTGAGGATTGGCGGTGATTTTAAAATCCCCGCAAATCCGCACCTCACCTGACTTTTTCAAAATAGGAACGATCGGGGTTCCCCACTCACTAAAATGTACAGGTTCTAATACACCCAGATCTACTAGCTTGTCAATTTCACTCTCCACCTTTTCTTTCAAAGCTAATGGCATTTGGCGTGGCTTGAAGAACTTTGGACAGCAGTCACTTTTTACATGCAATGAAATCAAACTTTTATTAAATTTTCCTAATTTTCCGTCAAATAATTCACTAAAATTTTCAGTTATTGCATGAACTTCTGAAGAAATATTTTTCTCAACATAATATAAATTTTCAAATTTAATACCAAATTCATTTAAGAAAATTCGGCCTAGTAATGGTGAACCAACGTTTTCAACAACAACAACTTTAATCTTTTTACACACATTCTTGTATAAAACATCCATTACACAAACACCAATAGGTTTACTTTTTGTGTCATTACAATTATTAAATACTAAACTAGATGTTTCTAACGCATGCAAATTAAAATGATCGCGATATGTTTTCAAGGAGATTGCAGAAATAGAAGCACCCGTGTCAATTTCCATCGTCATAGGAATACTATTCATGCAAACTTTTATATTAATAGGTTCATTTGATTCTATACTAGAAGTTAAATTAAACAAAGATAATTCCGTTCCTTCGATATACTTAAAATCTTGCTGTCCGTTATAATTATTATTTTTATTTGGACACACACGTTGCAAATGTCCTCTTCTTTTACATCGTTTACATCGATAGTTCTTAAATCGACATGAGCTTTCTATATGATTTGACAGACCGCAAATTGAACACTTACTGTCCATATAGCTTTTGTTACCTTGTTGCTTTTATCCACGCTGCTGCTGATGATGTTGTTTGCCCGTTACCTGCCCACTGTTGCCCCTTTGCCCCATTCGATAAATACCGTCCGATGAACTTGGTTCTTGTTTTATGCTTACGTCAAGCTCGTACTGGTGCTTGACACACTCCACCGCATTAGCAATTTCAACGGCTTTGTCGAATGTTAACTTTTCCACGCTCTCCAAAAATAGCTTGTCCTTTGCCGCTCCTTTCTGCAGTCCCATCACGAACTTATCGCGTAGAGCTGAATTAAGCTCAACTCCAAACTCGCAGCTTATAGAAAGTGATCGCACTCGTGCTGCCCATTGGTTTACTGTTTCCTGATGATCTTTAACTGCGGAGTAGAACTTGTGGCGCTCAGCAAACCCAGAAACTGTAGGCTTAAGATGATCGCTGAAAGCTTTGCTTAGCACATCGTACGAAGCCGTTTCTATTTTATTTGGGTGAATCAAATTATTAACCAATTTATATGATTGTTCTGATGAAGCACTAATTAAAATTGCTTTCTTCTTCACTTCCTCGGTTACATCGTTAGCAGTGAAAAACTGGTCTAACTGCGCTTTAAATATATGCCAGTCGTTTTGATTAAAATTAAATTTTTCAACTGAGCCGATAATTGACATTTTGCACTTTTTATTAGTTTTTTTTTTTGTTTCCAAAATTATACGCCATCGACCTTAATTAATAAAATTAATAGTTTTAAGTTTAAATCTACCTAAAAAAAAGGAACAAACAAACACACAAACAACAAACAAATGAATAAAGTTGAAGTTGAGTTCACGAGAATCCTCACTGGCATTTCTATAAGGAGTCAGTAGGAAAGGCTCCAGGGGATAGCCACTGTATCCTTGAAAAATAATTTAAAATAATGTTCAATTTCCGATTAAAATATTTTATGTTACCTAGCAGCCATGATGATCTCCCTTCTAATAAATAATTTCTTTCCAATGTCGCTCTCTCTTCACTTTGGCGCCATACAAAACTATCGTGAGCACTTCCACCATATCTAGCATTTACGGCCATGATTTTTGTGTTTTCATTGCAAATCTAGAAAATTTTAAAATTGTAGGTTATAGGTTTGTATATCTACTTTAATTTTGATTATACTTACAATCATTGCATTTATACTATGCCTTCCCTTGCAGTTGAAGAACATGTTTTCATTTTCTGTTGGCCTTAGAATCATTATGTGATTACCGTCAATACATCCTATAACTACAAAATTAAATGATAATAATTATTATACGGTTATCAAAACTATATACATAGTTAATAAATTTTGCTTTAAGTAAGATTCTACCTCCAGGAATTTTATATTTGTCAAAAAAATATTCTTTTGTGGAATCCAAGGGCTCAAATCTTATCAAAAGTGGGCATAGAACCGACTCCATTCTCTTAATAACCTCAGCGCTTATTTCAGCAATACTGCTTTGACACATCGGTGCAGCCCAATCAGCCCCAACTTTTCTTTGATAACCACCACCTCCAAGAAGATTTAAAGTTGCAGCCAGTTGAAGGATAGGTGGAATATGTGCTGATCTTATTCCTGATGGTAAATCGAGCAACCACAAAACATACACAAACGTTTCTTTGTTCAATCGAAAAATATTTGCTTTATTTCTTAAGTTCATTCTCAGCAATTGAACTTTTTTGTAGTCATTTCTCGTTCTGGTGCTCTGATAGAAAATTTGCATTGAAGTATACATTTTTATTAACTTCCCATAGAAAGTTATTGTAATGGGTCCGATTTGTCAAATTGAAAATTTTGACATTTCTCGACGTTTCAAGGTCCCTAGAGTCGAAATAAAAGATTTTTAGAAAGATGTATGTGCGTGCGTGTGTACGTACGTTCGTACGTCCGTACGTCTGTACGTTCGCGACGTTTTTTTCGTCCTCCATAGCTCAAGAACTAGAAGACATATCGACTTCAAATAAATTTTGTTATACAGATAATAAGGCAGAAAGATGCAGAAAGAGCTCTCAAGAAAATTGCGTGGGTGGTTTTTTTACCATAGCAGTTTAAAAAGAAGGTGAAAATTTTGGTTAAACCTAAATATCTCATGAACCAATGATGTTAGAGACTTGAATTAAATTTTATAATATATATTGTAACGTAATACACAACAATTATATTTTTTTTATAAATCAAAAAAACTGAAACAAAAATGTATCACCTCGAAAATTTTACGACCAAAATATGATTTCATCTCCAAAACAATTTTGTGCAACGAAGAATAATGTTTTTGACATCTGATAAAATTTTGAGAAAAATCTAATTGACAGTTTTTTTTTATAAAAAATAAAATCTTAAAAAAAAATTTACTCATAGTTGGTAAAAATTGAATTTCGACGCAAATATCTTTTCAAAAACTTGAGATTAAGGCTTCAAACTTTTTTAATCTTATAAGAAATATTGTTTTCAACATTATCGAATTAACAGTTTAAAAAAAAAAATAAAAACCTAAAAAAATTAATAAAAGTTGGTAAAAATTGATTTTCGACTCAAATATCTTTTCAAAACTTTGAGATAATGGCTTCTAACTAATTTTAACTTATAAGAAATATTGTTTTCAACATTAGGAAAAATTTTGAGAAAAATCGAATTGACAATTTTTTTTTACAAAAAATAAAAACCTAAACAAAAATTATAAAAGGTGGGAAAAATTGTTTTTCGACTCAAATATCTTTTCAAAACTTGGAGATATTGGCTTTAAACTACTTTAATCTTTCAAAAAATATTGTTGTCAACATTCAGTAAAATTTTGAAAAAAATCGAATTGACAGCTTTTGTACAAAAAATTAAAAACCTAAAAAAAATTTAACAAAAGTTGTTAAAAATTGATTTTCGACTCAAATATCTTTTCAAAAATTTGAGATAATGGCTTCTAACTAATTTTAACTTATAAGAAATATTGTTTTCAACATTCGATAAAATTTTGTGAAAAATCGAATTGACAGTTTTTTTTTACAAAAAATAAAAACCTAAAAAAAAAACAATACTAAAACTTGGTAAAAATTTACTTTTGACTCAAAAGCTTTTCAAAAATTACAAATATTGGCTTCAAACTTATTTTATTTCACAGAAAATATTGTTTTCGATATTCATATATCATTCGATATAAAAATCCAACAGTCCGTTTTTTTATAAAAAAAATTGATACATATAGACAAACTTTTAAGCAAGACAAATCGACAAACGGGATGGGAAGTTATCAGTGTGGGTCGCATCCCAGCCTCTTTTTTTAAATTTGATATCTTTTCACTTTTTTCACTAAATTTTAAATTTATAGTGGAGCTGAAGTTCACACAAATTATCTTTTTCACAAAAAACTAATCAAAATATATGAAAATGACACCTAAATAGCTGTCACTAGCAAACCATAGCAAAAAAGTGATAGTCAATTTGATAATCACCTTACGTGGAGCAAAGTCATCCATTTTGATGGTCAACAATCAACAATCACCTTAAGCGATTCCACCGCTGTATCAATAGATTTGTATGACACCAAGTCTCCTGGTAACAAATGTTGTATTTTGATATTTGCATATTTACTTTTTCAACATTACGCCACAGTGGCGATCATTTTAAGCACACGTGCTTAAAATGAACGTTGAACGCGGAATAACGGGAAGTGTTTGTCTGAAATCACCTGAAAGGAGTAACAGAGTGCCGCCAAATAGTCTGTCGTTGTTTTTTATATCTTTCAATGTCCTGTTCACACGTGCTTAAAATGAACGTTGAACGCGGAATAACGGGAAGTGTTTGTCTGAAATCACCTGAAAGGAGTAACAGAGTGCCGCCAAATAGTCTGTCGTTGTTTTTTATATCTTTCAATGTCCTGTTCAACGCCTCAAGCGAATGTTTGTGTGCCATAGAGCATTCATCCCAGATGATAATTCTACACTGTTTCAGCACCGTGGCCATGGATGATTGTTTTTTTATATTGGAGTTTAAATACTGAATGAGCTATTCTGCTTCCATCCAATAAAGTTGCCGCAATGCCAGAAGATGCAACAGCCAATGCGATAATATTATTTGATCGTATTTTAGCAAAATTATCGAAATAAGGAATGTTTTGCCAGTTCCACCTGGTGCATCCAAAAAAAAGAATTCACCAGATCGTTGCACCGTGTACGATGTTGATGCAATTAAACAATAGCACTTAGGAATATAAAAAATAGATACAAATCTATTCTCAGACTTACTGAATGTATATGCAAAATTTCATTGAAATTGGTTAAGCCGTTTCGGAGGAGTATGGAAACTTACACTGTGACAGGAGAATTTTATATATAAGATGATATATTTAAATTCTTGTGACCTTAAAATAGGATATTTGTCAAAAATTTCGATTTGACTAATCAGACGTATTACAATAACTAGTAACTAGAATGGAAGTTTAGTATATATGATCCGTCATCATTGTCTAAGGGGGCCCATATATATAGCGAATTAAACAACTTTTAGTAAACTTTCTTCTTAACGCTCTAGGTTTGAAGCTAAATTACGTTTTGTAATGTTTTGTCGCGTTTTATGAAAAATGATATCGAAGCCTGTCAAAAGCCCAACCAACCTAACGAATGCTTGTGGTTTAGCCATTATATATCACCATGCTATCGTGGCTCGGCTTTCTTTAAAACCGGACACAAACTCATGATCTACATTTTTGGGGTTAGGTAGGGCCCCAAAACAAAAATCCCCAAAACAAAATCCCCAAAACAAAATCCCCAAAACATAATCCCCAAATCTAAAATCTCCGAGACCAAAATCTCCAAAACCAAAATCCCCAAATCCAGAATTCCCAAAATCAAAATCCTTTAGCACCGATTCACCATATTTTGAGTATATCTAAGAAATTATGTTTGGCGCCAAACATGATTTCTTAGATATACTCGAAATATGGTGAATCTGTGCTTAAGGATTTTGATTTTTGGTTTGGCGCCAAACATAATTTCTTAGATATTCTCGAAATATGGTGAATCTGTGCTTAAGGATTTTGATTTTGGGAATAATTACGAACAAAGTTAAGTTGTGTTTATCCTTTTATAACAAAAACATAAGAAATTAATACTATCAATGTTTTTCAAAAATAAGAAATACATTTTGAGTTCATGGTATTAAATAAACAAATGAAACAAATAATCTATCATAGTACATAATATGAT
Organism: Eupeodes latifasciatus; assembly: GCA_920104205.1. Taxonomy (NCBI): domain Eukaryota; kingdom Metazoa; phylum Arthropoda; class Insecta; order Diptera; family Syrphidae; genus Eupeodes; species Eupeodes latifasciatus. Next base: position 208,922,687 of record OV049924.1, on the reverse strand, counting down.
ATAAATTTGAAAAATTCAATTTTTTCAACTTTTGACTTCTTTTTTTATTTTTAACTTCTTGTATGTTTTCACGCTCGATTTTTCCAATTGACGTTTTTCACCGCTGCTTATTTTCTCAATTGTGGTAACAACATCTATCATTTCCGATTGTAGGACACAATTCCCAATCCGTGTGTCCCAATGTCCATTTTTCCAAAAATGTAATGTCCCAATTTTTGTCATTCCCAAGGTTTCCAATCATTATTTATCCCAATGCCAAATTTTTCCAATAATAATGCTTTGAATTGATAGTACGGCGGACTAACAGCTAATGGAAAGTTGAGCCAAAAATTGTATTGGGACACCGATTTTTTGGAAAAAAAATTGGGAAAATTATCTTGTTTAGAGCCATGGATTTTGGGAAAAATGGATTGGGAAAAATGATTTGGGAAACTAGACCCCCTACTCCTTTGATAAATCTCTTATTAGTGCATATAATCCTGAGTTTTTTATCCCTACAATGCATTTGAGGCGGCGATGCCAAGCTTCTACTACATTTTGAGTGCGAGGAAAATTGTTTTTTAGACAATCGGCAACTGACTTTGACTTGGGTTCATGTTTTCTTTTTGACGCATCCAGAAAATTGGTTTTGAACCAGAAGTAAAGTTTTGAAATGTCGTAATCTTATAAACTTTTGCTTAGCTCCGAAAAGTACACTCAAATGATGAAAACCAACATGCATTGACGGAGTTTGAAAAAATTAGATTTGGGGATTTCGTTTGTGGATTATGGGCATGAGAATTTAGATTTGGGGATTTCGTTTGTGGAGATTTTGTTTCTTGGGGATAATGATTTTGTGGATTTTTAAAAGTGTGGGGATTTTGTTTTTGGAGATTTAGCATTTGGGCATTATGTCGGTATCCCACATTTTTTGTGTGTTTTTCATTTTCTAAAAACGTTTAACTTTTTGGAACTTTAAACAAACACCCATAACTTCAGCTGTTTTGTTAACCTAAATTTAAATTTATTTGTCTTCAATTCGTTTAAGTTGGATAGAAGAAATATTTAAAATATTATAGCCCTTTTTCTGTGGAAAGGGTGGTTAAATTTTAAGGGCCGATGTTGATTTTAAATAAAAAAAAAGAGGCTGGGATGCGACCCACACTGGTAACTTCCCATCCCGTCTGTCGATTTGTCTTGCTTAAAAGGTTTGTAGGTTTTCGTGTTTTGTTAAAAAAGTTATCAGTTTTATTCTGAAAAATTTTAAAATTACCAACAATATTTTGCATATGATAAAAGAGTTTGATTTCAAAATCTATTTTGGTTAACGAGATTTTTATTCGAAAACCAATTTTACCAATTTTAGTAACATTTCTTAAAAGTTTTTATTCCTAATATAAACAAATACAAATTGGATGAACGAAATTAATTTGAAGCCAATGTTTTCTATTATTCACGAGATATCGAGAACCGAACATCAATTCTTACCTGTGATGACTCGAGTAAAAAGGCAGATTATTTTATTTCAAATATATAACTGTACTTTATTAGTTAATTAATTCTTAGGTTAATAATATAATTAGTTAGCATGTGATTCATGCAAAGGAGGACAAACAACTGAGCTCAGAACATTATGGCAAATGATATTGAATCTAGTAAAAGCGCTATTGGTTATAGCTGAATGAGTTTAATCATTGGTAACACACATCACAATATCCCCCTTCAGTTGATTGCCCTTTACAATTTTGAATTAAGATATTTAATTACAAACTGTAAAATTCATTATTTTTTAAACTTCTTAGTTGATGCTTTTTTACAGTTTTTTCAGGTGTACCTCCGCTATTTACATTAAGTTCTTTATTCATAATAATATTTACTTCATCTTCTTTTTCCGGATCTTTGTCCGATTTAGTATGTACATCTCCTTCATCTAAATGAAATTCTACATTTTTGATTCAACATTAGGTTCACAAAAAGATTCATCTGTATATATAAAAATCAATGCCACTTTTCGTTGTAATGTTATAACTCAACAATGCCTTTACCGATTTGGCTAATTTGGTCTTGAATTATTCGTGGAAGTCCAGAGAAGGTTTGTACGTAGAGAAAATTAAAAAAAAAAATCTTAAACAAGTGTAAAATCAACATCTTTCTATACTCCCATATACAAACAATTTGTACTAATACTTAAAAGCCAATTTGAACCTTTGGCAAAACAATCGAAGACAAAAAAAGGGACGTTAGTTCTGTCAAACAAATTTAATGTCATCATATGTCATTTCATTTTATCAGCGATAATTATTGCTTTGTTGTGTTTATATTTTCCAAAATATTGTTGAGTTATTGCTTTGTGTTTATATTTTCTAAAATATTGTTGAGTTGTTGAGTGAAGCTAAAATGCCACGAGCAAGACGACCAAACATAGGCCGGCGAACGCGTAATGCAAATCAAGTGGCATTATTAAGACGATCTCAGACTACAGATGAACGCGCACGAGCTAAATGCATCGCAGCGTGAACGTATTGCATAGAATAGATCTGTTGACCCTGTACCTGTACTTAATCTTGCACGGCGCGGCGGCGATCACGAATACGTCGTGCTGTTTTGGATGAAATGCTGCGTGCTGCTTTTAATTACAATAGTCACATTGATTATAGCATGTACGGATACATTGGAATGATGGACGCAATATGTCTACATTGTGATGCGGCTAACTTTCCAGGTGAAACGCCGGGCAAGTGTTGTCCTAATGGTAAAGTGAGATTGCCAACATTAGAAACTCCACCTGAACCATTGTATTCATTTATTTTTGGGACATCTCAAACGTCGAAGCAGTTTTTGAGTAATTATTATTATTATTATTATTATCTTTATTTTTCCAACATATAAAGTACAAATGTTTTTAATATAAAAGATTTACGAGCATGGCTTAAAAGCCGTCTGCCGATTATATCTAAAATTATTACATTAAAATTTCAAGAGAATTGAAAATGAAAAAGTGTAGAGTATTTTAACATTATGTAAGTATAATTTTGCCAGTTAACATAGACATATTTTAACAAAAATATCATTTGAGTTTAAGACTTTATTTTAAACAAATCCAATTGAAACTACTATAAAGATATTTCAAAAGTTACATTTTTTAGACAAAAGGAACAAATTTAAGCTAGTGTATATAAATTAAAAAAAGTTGATAAATTAATCGATTAAAGAGTAATGGTAGATTAAGGGATTCAATATTAACTGAAAGATGGGCTTTTAGTTTAGCTAAAACAAAATAATAGATTGATTCTAAAAAAGATTTACATAAGTATTTCTGTAAGCGATAGCTTCAGTAACAAACCGGATAAGAACTTTCCAACCACACTCACCATTAAGAATTGAGTAACTCTCTTCTGTAGAAAGAAAGCTTTTCTTAAAATATAAACGTCGAATTTCTTGGAGTATTGGACATCTTGCTAGGAAGTGATAAACGTTTTCGATTTGATTAAGGTTGCAAAGATTACAATTATGATTTATATCACCCCTATGAGGTCTGTAATTTAGCTCTAGCATTTCAGTTCGGACCTTAAATATTAAACTCATCTCGTTAACTGTGAATTCTTTTCGAAAATAATTAGATTCCGCCAAACAATGATTCAGTTTGCTGTATATCGTTCTTGACATGGACTCTTTAGCACGGTTCAGAGAATTTTGAAATATTTTTTCGTCAATTGCTGAGATGCAGTCATATAATTCATCCTTCCATGAACCAAAGTTATTCAAGGCTAGATTCAAGGTCGTATTATATTTAGTAGCCAATTCTTGCCAATCTTTGAACGGCGAGTAACAACGCTGAAGTGCAATCATGAGTACTTTTCTTTGAAGATTATTATCACATCTTTTTAAAACTTTGACAATATAGTCCGCATTTGCCTTAAGGTTTTTTAAGAAAATTGGAAGTAGTCCAGATTCGACATATATTGCATAGTTAGGTGTGTTTAAGGGGACCTTAAAAACACGTTTGAAGAAATATCTCTGGATAATTTCAAAGTCTTCACATGCTTCGTAACCATACACTTCATTAGCATAACAGAGTGAACTTTTAATTGTTGCATCAAATACTTTGAATTTTACCATCGGTTCGATACATTTGTTATTAAAAAAACTTGACCAAATGCAGTTAATGGCCGATTTCGCAACTGATGTTTTATCTTTTATATGGGGTCCTATGTTTAAATTGTGTGTTATTGTAAAACCTAAGTATTTAAATTTTTTAACTATCTCTATTCTTTCACCATTAAGGTTCCAAGAACGGTAATTTCTGACATTTTGATTATGAGATCTAAAAACCATAATTTTCGACTTTGAAGTATTTATTTGAAGATCCCAAGAGTTACAATACTGGTTAAGTTTGTTAATTTGCAGTTGTAGAGTTACCGGATTATCAGTAAGAATGACTAGGTCATCCGCATATAAAAGCACCTTAATAAACAAATCACCATAATATACACCCCCTGGAACACTGTCTCCAATGTCGTTAATAAAAAGTGAGAAGAGCAAAGGACTCAAAATGCAACCTTGCGGGACACCCACTTCTGTCTTAAATTGTTGCGAAGAGATTCTACCATTAGAAACTACAGCTGTTGTATTTGAAAGAAGCTTCTCATATATTCTTAAAAATTTTGTTGATAATCCAACACCTGCTAGTTTGAAAAGTAATAGTTTTCTGTTTATAGTATCAAAGGCAGCTTTAAAATCTACAAAAAAAGCATAGAGATTAGTTTTCTTATCCAAAAAACGTTTAGCGACATTAGTCAGAGTAAAAATTTGATCAACTGTAGAGAGGTTAGCTCGAAACCCAGCCTGAAAACAACTTATTTTGTTGTTTGTTTCAACCCAAGGTACAAGCCTAAGATATAGCATCTGAGTAAACAGTTTTCGTAAAGAATTGAGAACAGAGATACCTCTGTAGTTTTCGGGGAGATTAGGATCTCCTTTTTTATAGATCGCTAAAATGGATGACTCTTTGAAATTCTTTGGTATTTCTTCATTGTTGAACACTCGGTTAAGTAAGAACAATACATGTTCTAAAAATTGTGAGCTGGCATTTTTCAAAAACTCGGCTGGGATGCCATCTAAACCCGAAGCCTTATTGTTTTTAATTTTTTTTAAGGCAAAAAGTAGTTCTGACATTGAGAACGGAGTGTCTAGTTCTTCGATGTAAATAAAGGGTAACGCAAAACATACGTAAGATTGGTTAGGATCTACTTTTGTAAGTTTTTCGAAATATGATCCCATCATGTCGATACTGATTGGAAAAACATTCGATCTGTTTCGGTTACCTAAAATTCGTACATTTTTCCAGAATTCTTTAGCATCCCTGCATTGAATCATATTAAGAGCTATTTTTTGCACATATTGTTGTTTTTTATAGAGGCATAGGTTTTTATAAGTATTATTCGCCTGCAGATAAAGACATTTCAAGGCTGAGTTGTTAGTTTTCCTAAAGAGTTTCAACCATTTAAAAGATATTTCTCTGCTTTTTCTACAGGCATCATCATACCAACTGCACTTGTAAAAAATGCCTCTGTTTACTGAGTAGGTGACACTTGACTCTCTTATGGTTGTAATAATAGACTTAGTTGATTCATCGATTGTATTCTCAAACGATAGCGAGAGATCGATTGAATTTTGATTCAGATTTTGCCTATAAATATCATATTTTTTATCAATCCAGCGCAATTTTGAATAACTGGTATCATTTTGTTCTTGAAAATGAATTGGTTTTGATTTAAACTCACAAGAGACACAAATTGGAAGATGTAATGAATAGTTAGCAGGGATAACGTTGAAATCTTTTATAATATCAAGCCAGTCACCTTTGGCTAGGCAATAATCTATAACAGAGCAGCCTTGGCTGCTAATAAAAGTAAAGTTTCCTAGATTATCACTTTTTGATACTCCGTTCAAGACAACAAAGCCAAAATCCTCAATCAGCTCGGTTAAGTAATTACCATTCGAGTTTGTACAGTTATCAAATGAGTTTCTTCTGCACGAGAGATGCTCAACATTCATAAAAGGTGTGTTTTGGAACTCCCCTATCCGACCGTTTAGATCCCCGATTATTAAAATGTTTTCATTATCCTGTGTTAACAAAAAATTTTGTAAGGCTTCAAACTCGAGGTTCCACTTACCAAAATTCAAATAAATTGGGATTATTAGTAAATGTTTCGTGTTGATGAAACAATCTATTATAATTTTGTTTTCACTAACTTTATACTTAATTTGATTTTTTGTCGTAATATTTTTAATTCCACATAAAATTCCCCCACTAGCACGACCCTGACTATTATTTCTTATTGCTGGAATCCATTTAAGATTAAAACCCTCAAAATATTTTAGATATTGAATCTCTTTACCCTCTTCTACAAACGTTTCTAACAAAATAAATAAATCATAGTCATCATTTTTGAGTAATATTCAACAATACAATTCGGCATTTCACATGACTTCTTTTGGTGCTACTAAAATTATTAGAGATAATTTTATGCCGACTTTTAAGGTAAATACCTCAACAGGATTGTCCCATGTTTATATCAATCTGAATCATAAAGTTTTAAAAATTCTGATTCAACATCTACCTAAAATTGCATAAATGTTACAGATTCAGGGCCAGATTTATCATCAAGCTGGTTCGTTATTGCTATACCCCGACGCTGATCATCAATTTTTGCAAATTTATTTTATTGGTGATGAAAATCGCGAACTGGATCAACGTTGTGCAATTGTTTCAAATACAAGACGAGAAATTATTCGTGAGCTACAAAGATTTTTCCATCAGCATAACGCATTAGTTCAATGTTTCAAAATTGCTCTTGATCGTATGCCATCTGATAATCACAAAATTGTAATAGCACCAAATTGAATATTCAACAAAAACATGTATATGACACAATCATGCAAGCCGTTTCCAATAATGCAGGTGGATTATATTTCTTGGATGCACCTGGTGGTACAGGCAAAACTTTCGTTGTATCATTGATTTTAGCGACTATTCGATCGGAACAGAAAATTGCATTGGCACTTGCATCTTCGGGAATCGCTGCTACATTATTAGAAGGTGGTCGGACCGCACACTCTGCATTAAAATTGCCATTGAATGTACAAGTGATTGAAACTCCAACTTGCAATATTTCAAGAAATTCTGCTATGGCAAAAGTTCTGCTATTAATGTCAATTATTTTATGGGATGAGTGCACAATGGCGAATAAAAAATCAATAGAAGCATTTAATCGAACAATGCAAGATTTACGTGGTAATTAACAGCTTTTTGGTGGTGCTCTGATATTGCTGTCAGGAGAATTTCGTCAAACATTGCCTGTCATTCCTCGATCAACTCCTGCTGATGAAATAAACGCCGCCGCCTGTTTGAAGTCATCAGTTCTTTGGAGATATGTACGAAAATTGACACTGAACATTAATATGCGTATTCACCTACATAATGATGCAACTGCCCATGAGTTTTCAAAACAATTGTTAGAAATTGGTGATGGCAAAATACCAATCGACAGTACCAACGGATTGATCACTTTACCGAACAATTTTTGTACTGTTGAATGTGTTTTTCCGAATATTCTTCAGAATTACAGAAATCATGATTGGTTGAGAGAACGCGCCATTTTAGCACCGAAGAACATTCATATCAATGCCATTAATTTACAAATTCAAGCGAAACTGCCAGGTGTAGTCACGACATATAAATCAATTGACAGTGTTATGAATTGAATTTTTAAATTCATTGGAACCGGCTAATATAACACCGCATTGCTTGAATCTGAAAATTGGTTCTTTGATTATATTACGAGTATTGCGAATTATTAATCCACCAAAACTGTGTAATGGCACCAGATTGGCAGTGAAAAAGTTATTGCCAAATTTGATTGAAGCTACAATCATAACTGGTGAATCAAAAGGAGAAGTGTGTTTGATACCGCGTATCCCTATGATTCCAACTGATATGCCATTTGAATTCGAAAGATTACAATATCCTGTGCGTTTATCATTTGCGATGTCCATAAATAAGGTCCAAGGGCAAACACTTCACGTTTGTGGTGTCAATTTAGAGGAATCATGTTTTTCACATGGCCAACTTTATGTTGCCTGTTCAGGAGTCGGTACCCCAACTGTTTATTTATTCATGCTCAAAACAAAAAAAAAAAAAACAAAAACTATTGTTTTTCCAACTGTTTTAGACTAACCCATATAGACCCACCATAAAAAGAGTACCCAATTCTTTTTTATTTTTTAGTTTTTACGCTTTGCTGATAAATTAAATTTGGGTCAATTGGACTTTTAAATAGCTAGCATTTTAAAATATTTTTTTGTTTGAATAAATGAACTTAATAATCATTTTTTTTTATTACTATGCCTTATACGTAGCGAAGCACGTACCGGGCCGCTAGTTACTTATAGATTTATGTTTGATTACGTTATCGATATCATCATTCAGAGTAACAGGAGTATAACTTTGACTATTTTTGTCGCAAACACTGATTATTTGATTTCCAGATTTTATTAGATTTTATTACTTGCACCAAATATATTTGCATGCCCAATATTTTTACAATTTTAGCTTTATATTAGCTTTACAATAATCTTTAACCATAACAATATCATTAATTTTAAAAGTTTTTCTTGTTTTAGATTTATAATTAATAATTGAGGATTGACGGTGATTTTAAAATCCCCGCAAATCCGCACCTCACCTGACTTTTTCAAAATAGGAACGATCGGGGTTCCCCACTCACTAAAATTTACAGGTTCTAATACACCCAGATCTACTAGCTTGTCAATTTCACTCTCCACCTTTTCTTTCAAAGCTAATGGCATTTGGCGTGGCTTGAAGAACTTTGGACAGCAGTCACTTTTTACATGCAATGAAATCAAACTTTTATTAAATTTTCCTAATTTTCCGTCAAATAATTCACTAAAATTTTCAGTTATTGCATGAACTTCTGAAGAAATATTTTTCTCAACATAATATAAATTTTCAAATTTAATACCCAATTCATTTAAGAAAATTCGGCCTAGTAATGGTGAACCAACGTTTTCAACAACAACAACTTTAATCTTTTTACACACATTCTTGTATAAAACATCCATTACACAAACACCAATAGGTTTACTTTTTGTGTCATTACAATTATTAAATACTAAACTAGATGTTTCTAACGCATGCAAATTAAAATGATCGCGATATGTTTTTAAGGAGATTGCAGAAATAGAAGCACCCGTGTCAATTTCCATCGTCATAGGAATACTATTCATGCAAACTTTTATATTAATAGGTTCATTTGATTCTATACTAGAAGTTAAATTAAACAAAGATAATTCAGTTCCTTCGATATACTTAAAATCTTGTTGTCCGTTATAATTATTATTTTTATTTGGACACACACGTTGCAAATGCCCTCTTCTTTTACATCGTTTACATCGATAGTTCTTAAATCGACATGAGCTTTCTATATGATTTGACAGACCGCAAATTGAACACTTACTGTCCATATAGCTTTTGTTACCTTGTTGCTTTTATCCACGCTGCTGCTGATGATGTTGTTTGCCCGTTACCTGCCCACTGTTGCCCCTTTGCCCCATTCGATAAATACCGTCCGATGAACTTGGTTCTTGTTTTATGCTTACGTCAAGCTCGTACTGGTGCTTGACACACTCCACCGCATTAGCAATTTCAACGGCTTTGTCGAATGTTAACTTTTCCACGCTCTCCAAAAATAGCTTGTCCTTTGCCGCTCCTTTCTGCAGTCCCATCACGAACTTATCGCGTAGAGCTGAATTAAGCTCAACTCCAAACTCGCAGCTTATAGAAAGTGATCGCACTCGTGCTGCCCATTGGTTTACTGTTTCCTGATGATCTTTAACTGCGGAGTAGGACTTGTGGCGCTCAGCAAACCCAGAAACTGTAGGCTTAAGATGATCGCTGAAAGCTTTGCTTAGCACATCGTACGAAGCCGTTTCTATTTTATTTGGGTGAATCAAATTATTAACCAATTTATATGATTGTTCTGATGAAGCACTAATTAAAATTGCTTCCTTCTTCACTTCCTCGGTTACATCGTTAGCAATGAAAAACTGGTCTAACTGCGCTTTAAATATATGCCAGTCGTTTTGGTTAAAATTAAATTTTTCAACTGAGCCGATAATTAACATTTTGCACTTTTTATTAGTTTTTTTTTGTTTCTTTCTTTTTTAAGAACTTTCGTTTAGATATTTTTATCCTCGTCGCCACTGTGATGACTCGAGTAAAAAGGCAGATTATTTTATTTCAAATATGTATATAATTGTACTTTATTCGTTAATTAATTTTTAATTTAATTTAGGTTAATAATATAATTAGTTAGCATGTGATTCATGCAAAGGAGGGCAAACAACTGAGCTCAGAACATTATGGAAAATGATATTGAATCTAGTAAAAACGCTATTGGTTATAGCTGAATAAGTTTAATCATTGGTAAAACACATCACATTACCAATTTTGAGTACTGTTTTATGTAGACTGTTAGATTTTTATAAAAAAAATTACTGGATGTTGAAAACAATATTTAACAAGAAAATTAATTTGAAGCCTATATTTTAATTTTTGGAAAAGATATTTGAGTCGAAAATCAATTTTTACGAACTTTTGTTATTTTTCTTTAGGTTTCTATTTTTTTTTTTTTTTAAACTGTCAATTCGATTTTTTTCAAAATGTTACTGAATGTTGACAACAATATTTAAAAAAAAAATTAGTTTAAAACCAATGGGGCGTATTCATAGAGAATTACTAAAGTCGTGATTTCTTGATCTATAGTTTAAGGCTTGTTGGTTAAATAAACACAGCTCTTATTCATAGTCAATTGTTCTGCTGTAAAACCCCAGGTTAAGGTTGTATTCTACTACAATTATACTTCAAATGACAGGTCAAAGCAAAAAAATACTGTTATATTTTCAATATTTTTATTTTGTGCTGTCATTCCTCAAATTGGATGTCGAAAAAAGTAAGTAAACAAACTAATTAATAAAAAATATAAAAAAATGCAACAAACAACGTTCTATAATATTTTAGATGAACAACAAGGAAAATATAAAAGGCGAATGGCAGGAAAACTGGTCTTCAATTGCGGTATCAATCGACATTTTTCTGGACAGCAAGTTGACGTAAAATTTATTTTATATGATTTGCTTTTTCAATTTACAAATAAAAATAAAATATGACATTTGGTTGTGATAATAACTACTTAAACACAGCATTTCCTATGTTTATAGTTAAAACACAGGCTTAGCCCTAAACTTAGGTTTAAATTTATTTATAAATAGCCTAAACTCTGGACTTGCTTAGTAACAACTTAGCAAGAGTTTAGTAAACATCTATGAATATGCCCCAATGTCTTAAAGTTTTGAAAAGTTATTTGAGTCGAAAATCAATTTGTAGGTACTAACTTTTATTAATTTTTTTTTTGGATTTTTTGTTTGTAAAAAAACTGTTGATTCGATTTTTCTCAAAATTTTACCGAATGTCGAAAACAATATTTCTTATAAGACAAAATACGTTTTAAGTCATAAACTCAAATTTTTGAAAAGATATTTGAGTCGAAATTAAATGTTTACCAACTTTCAGTAATGTTTTTTTTAGGTTTTTATTTTTTACAAAAAATTCAATTTTTCTCAAAATTTTACCTGATATCAAAAACGTTATTCTTCGTTGCAAAAAATTGTTTTGAAGATAAAATATTTTTTTATTCGTAAAATGTTCGAGGTGACAAATTTTTTTTTAGTTTTTTTGATTTACATATAAAAAAACCGTTATAATTGGAGTTTTTTCCAAAAATATACTTGTTTGGTATCACGTTACAATATATAATATAAAATTTTATTTAAAAGTCTCAAGCGTTATTGGTTCGTGCAATATTCAGGGTTAACCAAAATGTTCACCTTTTTTTTAAACTGCTATGGTAAAAAAAACGTCCACGCAATTTTCTTGAAAGCTCTTCTGCATCTTTCTGCCTTATTATCTGTATAACAACATTTATTGAAAGTCGATATCTCTTCTGGTTCTTGAGCTATGGACGTCGAAAAAAACCTCGCGAACGTACGGGCGTACAAACGTACGTACACACGCACGCACAGACATCTTTCCAAAAATCTTTTATTTCGACTCTAGGGACCTTGAAACGTCGAGAAATGTCAAAATTTTCAATTCGACAAATTGAACCCATTATAATAATAATAATTTATAATAATAAATTATTGAGGAAATTGTTGTTATTTCTTTTTATTATGATAATACTAGTTTGGTTCAATTATGTACAGAACAAAATATCGGTCTAATGCATCTCGGTTGCACACCTCCATCCGATGGTCCAAATTTTCGATAACACTGAAGCACATTTGAGGTTCTATGCCTTTACTGTAGGCATGTTGCGAATATTCGCATCCGCATCCGCAATTGCGGATTATTCGCAATAATTCCAATATCCGCATCCGCATCCGCATAAACTGATGCGGAGTTTTTTGCGGATGCGGATGTTTTTAAACGCTTTTTTTCAAATTTGTAGTTGCAATCGAAATAGACCCTTAGTAAAACTGTTAAATTCAAAAATCTCGGTCCCAAGTAGGCGACGACAAAAGCAACAACAAGTGATATGCAATGGTCACAGATTGGAGGATATAAAAGCTCTTGCTAGCTAAGTGGCCAGAGGACACAGTTTATTTTTATATATTTAGTGAAAAAGTGATACAGATACAGAACATAAATGCCGCCACCAACAAAAAGCATCATCTGGATTTATTTTAATTTAAATAAAAATGATCCTGACAAGTCCGAGTGTAAAATATGTCGTAAAAAATATTCACGAAAAGGACGCACGACTTCTTCATTAAAAAACCACCTGAAGTCAAAGCACCCAGAGGAGTTTGGTTTATTTGAGAGTGCAGGTATGATATTTATTTATAAACATTAAATTCTGAAATAGCTTGTTAATATACGATCCACTAAGAAACAGATTGCAGTCTGAGAAGGCTGCAATCTTGCTTTTTATTAAATATAACTCACCCATTTTTAAATTTAATTATTAAATGCAAAGATAATCAATAAAATTTTCCTTTATTTACGGGCTTAAAATTATTGTTTTTATTTAATAAATTCTAAAATCCGCATCCGCATTCGCATCGGCGGATGTGAGTCTCAAAAAATCCGCATCCGCATTCGCATCCGCGGATGTCAAAATTTTTACATCCGCAACAACCCTGCTTTACTGTGCCAAATTATCTCATGTTTTAACTCTTGAATTGTTGCTTGCTTATCGAAAAACACCTTTTCTTTCAAATAACTTAAAAAAAAGAAATCTAACGGTGTCAAATCACATGAGATATCACGGAACAAGAATTTGTCGCTCAAAACAGCTATGGTTTCGTTAGCTGTGTGGCAAGAAATGTCAAATGAAATGCAGAAAAAACTTGCCGTTTAGGTGTGCTTCACATTCAAAATCGGCCCTTAAAATGTAACCACCCTTTAAATATCAATATATCGTATAGCTCATATTTTAGGAAAAAACAATACCTACACATAACCGTATGCAAACATTGAATTAATTCATATCATTAGTTTTCTAAACACAACCATAAACAATATTATTAAAAAAATATATTCCGAACATACGAGTATCAGTTCTTCCAATTCTCATTGATGGTACCCAATTGGTTTCAAAAATTCAAATGAAATCATTGTGCAATTATTTTATAATAACTTTCGTTTATGTTTTGCAATTGAAATTGTAGGTATACATACCTACCTTATTTTATATTGCTTCCAAGTGAGGACTATAACTAAAAATACCTAGTGGCTGATGGCTTGTATACAACATAAACAACCATCCATACACAACTTGCATTGTTTAACATTAAACCAAAACTAATTTTCAACAAGAGTTTAACACCAATTCATTTATAAAATGGTTGATGCTAGATTGCTAAGAAACATATGTACATACATATATGTATACTGAAACAAGTACAAGTACATACATATATGAATAATGGTAAATCTAAAATGGAACCCACTTTTGGAGGTGAACCTCATATAGTTTTGTACTTGTACCGCACCTATGTTCGAGGATACGAATGAATGAAAAGCTTATGTTTGCATTTGCATGTTAGCTAACTTTGATTGATGTGCAAACTATTTGAAAATATTTGAAAGAGGAACAGGATCATTCTGGGTCCCTCTGGTCGAACTACGTTTATACAGTTTCTAAATATGTGTAGATATAGATAGATCTGTGCTTATGCTTATATTTAACACATATCCAAACATACATATATAAATTGAATTCATAGGAACCTACCTAATATTTGCATTTGAAAACTAATTAGAAAATTATTTGTTTTTCTCGAGCGATTTTGAGATTTTAATTGAAATTTGATGGTTCGCGAAACATCAAAATAAATAAATTAATTTCATTTAGAATTGGTTGCCATGTTGAATGCACTTATAAATAGAAAATTTTTAAGGGCCCTCCTGCTGTGGATTCTGGTTTCTAGATGATTTCAAATTGAAAAGTAAAATAAAACACAATCAATCTAACGAGATTACTATTAATAACCGTTCTGAAAAATGTTAAACTTGTAGAGGTTTTTGGCATGACATTTTAGCCCATTAAAGTAGCTAACGTAGGTATAGATTGTCTATCGAGTGTTACCTTTGTGCACATTACTCAGATTAAATAATAACATACCCTTAAAAAGTTTATCGTTTATTTTTACAAGTTAATTTATTTGCCTGGTAAATATTTGCAGTTTGGTCTTAGAACATACATGTCTGGTTTTTTTAAAATTAACGTATTCAGACTAAATTTTCAAACTACTTTAAGGTACTTTTTTAACTTCCCATAGAAAGTTATTGTAATAAGTTCGATTTGTCGAATTGAATTTTTTTTTAAATTTCCCGACGTTTCATGTCAACGTAAATTGCTAATTGCCTTTTATTAAAAATTGAGCATACAAACATGTCTAAAAAGTGACAGTTCGTGAAAATAAACAAAGAGCAAATACGCTTGAACGGACCTATTACTTGGAATTCTTAACTGTTGACTGGATTATTCCATTTACTGCTCTTATACGATTGTACAGATGTCATATGGATTTAGCAAATTGTTAAAAGTTAAAGAAGTCATTCCGTGATTTTAACTTTAGCAAATTGTTAGGAGATAGTAAGATGTTAAAATTGTTTAAAATTAGGTACACCATATTTTAAGCTTTGTAATGTAAATTATAAATGTCTTTAGCATTTTACTAAATCGATTAAAATTGCACGCCATTGTTTTTAACATGCATTAAAATTTCTAGCAAAATCCAATTGTCCACTAAACCTAAATTATAAATCAATAATTACCATTTAAAACTCACTAAAAAATTAGGACTAACGGATTAATCGCATTAGAATCACAATCAATCGCAAATCAAGGCACTAAGAAGCCATCAGCCATCGAAATTTGAACTTTACTATATCTAAAGAACAACAAAAACCTTGCAAAAAGTATGATTTGATTTAAGATATTCCATTTTTTGAGTGTCATGAAATAAAAGAATTTTACACAAGAAATTTGTCAAATGAAATCGTAAGAAAATAATTAATTCTTCTTCAAGACTTAATACATATAAAATTATTTTATTATTTTATATTATAGAACGAAGAGGTTTGTTTCTTTTATCAAAATACTGATACAGACGAGGAAGAAACGAGCTTTTTGCTGTTGAGAGCTAGTTCTAGATTGAATTCTATTTCCACACTTCTAATTGATCTAAATGTTTTATATTGAATATTAAATAAAACTGAAAAAGTAGTTAAATCTATTGAGCCACAGTGATGGTCTAGAACACAACAAAGTCAATTAAGTTTACATTTCCAAGATCTCAGAGATTTCTATGTTCTTAGCCAATACAAATTTTTCACTTTTACTGTCAAAACTCTGAGAACAAAATTCTAGGTCTAGATTAGCACCATGCCACACATGTCGGACCATATGTTCAGGAAAGTCGATTTTGAATGTGGTTAGAGTGCAAACAAAATGTAACGGTGTCAAATACTCTATATAAACTTTATCGTCTAGTCGAAACCACGTATAGTCCAGATTATGATATTCCTTCAAACGCCAAAAAAGTGGTGTATAATTTCTGTGAACGACGGGCAATCGATAAATTTGGATCATTAGCAATATTTATTTTTGTTTAAGTAATATTTTTGACTGAGCGTGTATTACGATTACTTTATAAAATCATGCATTTTTTAAAGATATAAAGTAAAAAAAAATATATATATTATAGCTATTATTTGTACAACTGATAACTTCAAGCTCGAATATTGTACTCATACATATTAAAAGCTTAACTTTACCTTTAATCCGTATTGAAATATTAAAACTATGTTATTTTGAAGGCTATAAGATTTGTTATTATTTGTAATATTATCAAACAAACCTTGTCGTTAAGATGAGATATACGATATACCCCCCTTGCCATTATCCATGGATGGCACTTGCATCAATGAGACTGAACATCTCGTTATTCTCGGTATGTATGTCACCAACCACCTTTTGTGGAATGATCACATACGCGATGTCCCCAAAAATGCCCCAAGATGTTTGGGTTTTCTAAGGCGATGCAAGAAGTTTTTCTCCCCCTCTGATTTGGCTGTTGTCTACAAGACTTATATACGTCCAAAGCTTGAGTTTAACTCCCATATCTAGGCTGTTGCTCCTGCAACAGATAAACCGTAATACTCGCGCTTCTAATAATGCTCATTAGTATACCCTTGAGCCCAACTTTAGTCGTACTGTCAAGTACAGAGATTCGTTCTTTAGCCGTACTACGCGAATGTGGAATGCCTTACCACACTCTGTCTTTCCTAGTAATTGCAATATTCAAGAACTCAAAACCAATGTGCACCGACATCTCCTTTCAAACCCTCTCTCCTCTTCCTAGTGCTCACACTGTGTCTCTGCATATTAAGTGTAGTAATATCCCTTTGAGTGTGCGCTTTATACAAACAAAAAAGAGGGAGACTGCATGCTTAAATAAAACATTATGTATTCGCGAGAGGTCTACAAAATATTAACGACATTGAAATTAAAGAACACATTTTTTCAGACCACCTACCAATTTGTGTTGGCTTAAAGATAAGCTCAAACAGAAACAGATCAAACGAGGAAAAAAAGAACATTACTACCAAAATTAAATTATAGATGCTCTAATTCTGGCTGAGTACTATTGATATTTCCTGAACAGAGAATCAATTGGCAACCCCATATAATATGTAGAACCATTTATAACCAACGATAACTCAGAACAACAATTTACCCAAACACAAGTATCCAGAATCATAAATCTTGTAATGAAAACAAAGCACCAAGCGAAGACCGGATACCTTATGAATTCTTCAAAAACGCAACGAACGCCTTTCTCGAAGAGTTAACAAGAACTTTTAACTTCGATTTAGGACTGTGATGAGGTCCAAAAAACTTCAGAAAAAACATCGTGTTCTCTATACTGAAGAAAATCCAACTACTAGAGGTATATCTTTTCTTAACGCTGTTGCGAAGATCTTTACAGAAATGTTATTGGAAAGACTGAAAGTGAAAATAATCCACTCAGTGAATAAGTGAATACCAAGCCGGATTCCGTAAGTATGCTACTCCACAGTAGACAATATCTTCATCCTGGCAAGTATTGCCCGTTCCCATCTAGAAAATGGAAAAAAAATATATGCCTTCTTTGTAGACTACGAAAATGCTCAAAATACTGCTTTATCACGAAAAAAAAATTCTGATGTACGCGAATGACTTAGTAATATTGGCTGATAAATCGAATATTGTGCAAGTGATGATCAATAAACTTCAATCATATTGTGACTTATGGAACTTAAAGCTAAATACTAGCAAGTACAAAATTTGGATTTTCTGAAATGGAACTGGCTGGTTAGCAAGAAATGAGAAATGATACTGGAGAAACGAAGAATTCGAAAAGGTTAAACAATATAAGTATCTGGGCGTCTTGCTAACACCCAAAATTTCCTTCAAGAATCACTTGGAAGAAGAGCTGAAAGAGGCAAAAAGAGCGAATAACCGCACCTGGAGTATAAATTCCAAAAAAGGAAATACGGGAACAAGTACTAAATATAGAATATATGCAATTATGTGCTACGCGACACAAGTATGGGGAATCTGACAATTCGAAGAAGTGGGAAAACTCCAAAGATATTTTATCGCACAAATGTTTAGACTTCCAAATAACGCGCCAAACTATATACTATATACGGAGACCAGATTAGCACCATTGTTCACATATAGCCTAAAGTTCACTCTTGACTGCATGAAGGTGATGGACCGACCAGTACATCGGCAACAAACAATGCTTCAATGAATGGTTTAGGCTCTGCAGCGAATACAATGTTAGTGAATTAACTAATGGACACTGGCTAATACATGAACTTCTTGAAAAAGTTAAGTCCGCCCAATTTGCAAGCTTAAACGACCAAATCTAAGATAGCCAAAGGAGGTTGACGTACAAGCATCTCCAACATGACCTGGGAATTAAGAATTACTTCCATGATGATCTGTGAGACCAGAGGTGAACTCTTGTCTTTAAACTACAAACCATTTGAAACAAACTCCGAATCATGGTTTACGGGTTTACAAAATCCAATTCGTGCAAGAATTAAACCCGAGCGACCATCATAAGCACGTCGCACATTCGGTGAATCGGCCGAAGATGGCCACCGATCCCAATTTTTACAAGAAAAGTTTGTTAAGCGATGAATCTCATTCAAAAAAAAATTACCATTGTTGAGACGCCGAGCGCCGCCGCCATTACACCATTAAAAAGCCAAGTGCTATATTAGCATATGGAATCATTGATTCCAAATGAAGCCGGCCATAATATTACTGTCAATTAAGAATGCTATAGAACCATAATTAATAACTTTTTCGTGAATTGAAAATGTTGATGTGGACGATCTCTGGTTGAAACAAGAAAGCGCTACATGCCATACAGCTAACGAAACTGAAATGTCCGAGTTTAATGAAATGAAATTTACTTTTAATTTTTTATAATACGGCTATAATTAAATGTACTTATACTTAATAAGAATTATTTGTTAAAACTAATTAGAATTAAATACAAGTTACGAGTACTCAATGCGCAGATGTTAACAAGTTGGCGGCTCAAGGAAGAAGGAAGTTAAAAAGAAATATTTCAGATGTCAAACTTGTAGGCTCGTACAGAGTTGTTCGATAAGCCGTGTTCAAATGTTAGTGGATTTGTACTTTAGAGAATTGTTCATATCATTCCTCCACACCAATTAAACGTCCCTGCATCTTTATGGCTGGAAACGAACAACTGGACGTCGGACTCGGTTAGACCGCCGAGGGCTGCTCACTTCTGGAGACTTCATTTTAAATGGACTTTGATTGTTGTATTGAACTGGAATTACTAAGAGAATTAGTATTATTTGGAGAGTTACTTGCCTGATAATGTGGTTGGTTTAAATTATCAACGGATGTTTTTGCTTCAAGAAAATGATACGAGGAATCAGTCGGTTCACTTCTTAATTTGAGCTGATTTTGGTGACGCTTCCACAAGCCACGATTCGTTTTAACTAAGTACATCTTGGTTCCTATAGGCTTGATAATAGTGGCTTCTATCTAACGATGACCTTTTGCAAAGTTTCTGGCATATTCAGCTTCGTTGATTTTGAACTTGTTTGGTAGAGTTTGTGACGATGTAGTATTCGAATGACGTTCTGGAATTAGTTGCGATATAATACTACGATGTTGTCTGCCGTGCAACAATTCAGCAGGTGATTTTCCCGTTTTTGGATTTGGGGTGGTGCGGTAAGTTGATAGGCATTGGGATAAGGCTAAGTCTTTGTTGAGGTTCTCATTGAAGATTTTCTTGAAATGGGTTTTGAACGTACGGACAAATCGTTCGGCTTCACCGTTTGAGGCAGGATGAAATGGTGCGGTCCGCAAATGCTGGATTCCGTTCTGTTTGCAAAAATTAGTAAATGCTGATGATGCGAATTGTGGCCCGTTATCCGACACCAGAGTTTCCGGCAGTCCTTCTAGGGTGAATATTTTTGTTAAGACTTGAATGGTCGCGGTGGTGGTGGTAGAATTCTTCATAGGCACAACAAATGGAAACTTCGAGTATGCATCAATACAGATTAGCCACATTTGATCAACGAACGGTCCAGCGTAATCAATATGGACTCTTTGCCATGGACGTTCGGGTGTTGGCCAGGAACTGTATTCTTTCGGAGGGTCTGCTGCAGATGATTGACACGCCTTACATTTGGAAGCTCGTTCCTCTACGGCCTGGTCCACTTTTGGCCACCAACAGTACCTTCTAGCTAATTGTTTCATTCGGACAATGCCCCAGTGTCCTTCGTGTAGCATCTCCGTTACCCTTCGTTGAAAAGCTTTTGGAATCACGAGTCGAAGATGTTCGGTTTGGAGCAAGATTAGCCCTTGATACTCTGAAAGTGACATTCTTCTATTGAAATATGGTTTGACATCCTGATCTTTCTCTGATAATTTTTCTGGCCAACCTGAAAGTATAAAATTGCGAATTTTTTTAAGGGTAATATCTTTATCAATAGAGGCTACGATATCCGCCTTTGCAATTGGAAAAGACTCAACTTTTTCCGAATATGGCTCTGAAATTTCCATGCAAATCTCTTCTTGTTTACGGTCAAACTGGCAATCTGGCCCAATTGGAAAACGAGACAAGGCATCAGCATTGGCATGCTTCTCTGTAGGCCGATATCTAATGCGGTAAGTATAGGCCATAAGAATAATCGCCCAACGTTGTAAGCGATTGGCAGTCATTATAGGCAATTTCTTTTCGGGGTTGAAGAGCGACACTAATGGCTTGTTATCAACGTAAATGTGCGTCCATATAAGTATTGATGAAATTTTTGTACTCCATATATGATAGAAAGTGCCTCTTTTTCAATTTGGCTATATTTTTGTTGATGTATGTCGAGCGTTTTTGAAGCGAAAGCAATTGGTGATTCATTTCCCATTTCATCTATGTGCGCTATCACTGCTCCTATTCCATAGGAAGATGCGTCAGTTGCTAGAACTATTGGCAACTCCGGCAACAGCCAGTTGTTGTTTAAGATTTTCGTACGCCTTTACTTGTGACGAGCCCCATATAAAAGATACATTTTTCTTACGCAGACGGTTAAGTGGTGCTGCCACTTCGGAAAAGTTCCGAATAAACTTTCCATAATAGTTTACTTTACCTAGAAAAGTTTGTAATTCTTTCAAGTTTGTCGGATGGCGCATGTTTTTAATTGCAAGAGCTCCGGATTGGGACGGGCGGATTCCCTGTGCGTTGATTAAATGACCTAGGTACTCAACTTCAGATTGAAAGAATATGCACTTTTCTCGATTAATTCGCAACCCGTTTTCAAAAAGCCTCTTAAACACTGCCTCAAGATTAAGTAAGTGCTCATTGTCATCTTTCCCAGATACTAATATGTTATCCAGATATATGGCACAATTCAACCCTGACAATACCTGTTCTAGCGTCTTTTGGTAAATAGCTGGAGCACTCGACACTCCAAAGGGAAGTCTCTGGTACATGTAGAGCCCAAGTGGTGTATTCACGACAGTCAGAGATTTTGAATCCTCATCTAGCTCTATTTGCAGATAAGCGTCTGCAAGATCTATTTTCGAAAATCGCTGTCCACCCGCAAGTTTATTAAAAAGATCCTCTGGTCTTGGAATTGGATACTGATCTACTTCTTAGTGAGGATTGATGGTAACCTTGAAGTCACCGCATATGCGGAGGCCCTTATTACGTTTAGAAACAACGACAATAGGCGCGGCCCATTCACTAAATCTGACCGGTTTCCAAACTCCAGCTTCTTCTAAACGCTTAGCTTCTCCCTTGAATGCATCCACTAAAGCGAATGGAATAGGTCTCGCTTTATGAAACTTGGGTTTAGTGTTAGGTTTTAGATACAAATGTGCTTTCATAGAATTACACAACCCTAAGGTCTTAGATGCTACCTCAACATGCTTTGAAAAAAGGTTTTGTATTTCGTGGTCCACGTCTGAGTTTAAATTCAAAACAATATTCTCACTTGGAGATTTTATCTCCAGACCAAATGCACTGAACCAATCCAATCCGAAAATATTGTGCCCGGATGGTACATCGGCAACTAATAAAGTTAATTGTTTATGGTGACCCCCAAATTCGACATTAACATGTAGTTCGCCTAAAACTGGAACGGTTGTATTACCATATGAGCGAAGTGAGCGACCGGTTTCGTTAAGCGGAGGTTTGTTTATCTCTTCATAGCCCGACAGACCAATCAGGGAACAACTAGCTCCCGTGTCGAGCAAAAACTAAACTTTGTGATTGTTCAAATTCACAAAAATTTCCCACTTTGAACCTGCTTGACGTATTTCACCAACTGGAATTACACTGTCTATTTCTTGAACATGCTCAGTATCCCCTTTTTTACCCTTCATCTTATTGACTTTACCACTGATGCATACTGATGCGATATGGCCTATCCGCCCACACTTTCGACAATCCACTTTTGCGTACCTTAAGGACTCTCTTGAATGCCTAGTCCAACACCCTGGACATGATTTTGTTTTGTACTTACTACGACCTCGATATTATTCCTTATCCTGCCACCTATTTCTGCTTCTACCTCTAGAACTCTTCCAACTCTCTGCCTTAACCTGGTTCACTTCCAATGGCTCAACACTATCAGACTTGATAACCTTAAGCGATTTCTGGGTCGCTTCATACGCTTCCGCAATGGAAAAAACTTCTGATAAAGTAGGGTTAGTTTTTTGGAGTGAAGCTGAACGTACTACGTCATGTGGAGTATGTAAGATGATTACATCTCTAATCATTTCATCGACAAATTCGTGATTGCAATTGGGTTTTTGACAACTGAATCCACATGTTCGATCTAACCCTCTTAACTGTGCAACCCACTCAGCATAAGTTTGGCCAGTACGCATTCGACACTTCCAAAACTCGTAGCGAGCCATTGAAATGTGAATTTTTTCTTTAAAATGGTCTGAGAGCTTTGCTGTCAGATCTGCATAGCATTTGTCAGTCACTTTTCCACCTCCCAATAGGTTTTGAAGTAAATTATATATATCTGGCCCAAGCCATGATAAAAAATAAGCTTTTTTTTCATCGTCACTCACCACCTTATATGCCAGGAAATGTTGTTCTAGCTGCTGCATATAAACGTCCCACGTGTTTTTCTCGGGAGAAAATTGCTGGAACTGCGGCACAGCTACCTTGGTAGAACCACTTGTTGAGGAAACTCGTTGCAATACGTTAAGGTATTCCTTTTGCGATTTCGAAAACTCCTTAATTAGATCTTCTAGTTTTGCCATTTTGAAATTGGTATGCTTAAGCACATGCCAACTAAGCGATTAGGTTAAGTTTGGCAAAAATTTTTTTCTTGCTTTTTTTTTCTCGTCGCCAAATGAAATGTCCGAGTTTAATGAAATGAAATTTACTTTTAATTTTTTATAATACGGCTATAATTAAATGTACTTATAGTTAATAAGAATTATTTGTTAAAACTAATTAGAATTAAATACAAGTTACGAGTACTCAATGCGCAGATGTTAACAAGTTGGCGGCTCAAGGAAGAAGGAAGTTAAAAAGAAATATTTCAGATGTCAAACTTGTAGGCTCGTACAGAGTTGTTCGATAAGCCGTGTTCAAATGTTAGTGGATTTGTACTTTAGAGAATTGTTCATATCAGAAACAATCAATTTATTGAATATGAAACTTTTGGTGAGCGCATTATATCCAAGGTCGTGCAACCTGCAACCGCTAGACTGTATTTTATGAGGTTATGTTATTCCACGCAGATGATCCCGATTTTCGCCTGGGAAAATAATTGTCAGCATGTTATTGCTGATCCAATTGCTGCAAAAAGTGGTCGAAAATTGGGCCTCTCGGCTTTTACTTTTTCAAGCCAGCTACGCTGTAGAACCCGTGGTGTAATGATTAGTGCGTAGAACTATTATGGCGTCGACCTGCTGGCTACTGAAAAGCCATCGTATCCAAGAAGCTGCTCCTTTCTGGATCTTTTGCTGTATGACACCAGACTGACAGTTACAGACAAAGTGGGTAATCACCCTCGAAACTGCTTACAGAAAGTCGAGTATGACAGTGATCACTGCGGACTGGCTGCTGTAATGCACATTCCGAATGAACGCGAGGAGTTGGAGGAATACGTTGCAACGCATTCTTACAATTACAGTAAGATGCGCTGGCCTCGTTTCACCAACGTCCTAGCGAGAGAACTTCGTTCGAGTGACATAGCCCCACCAAACAACAGAAACCTAACAAATACAGAAATTGACCAACATTTACAACAGATGGACGAAACAATAAAACGAACGATGGAACGGACATTAACAAAGTACAAAGAACAGGACCAAATGGACGCTTACAGAAACGCGACTATTGACGCACTACGTAGGCACAAGAGTGGCTTACTGACAAGACTCAAAAACTTGTACAGACGACTTACAGACCCACACGACTTGGAGGTTAGGACACTGAAGTCGTCAATAAAAAATGTCAATCTGTTGATTAAGGAGAACTACAGGTTATCAATTAACAAGTACTGGGACCGCAAGATCCGGTCAGTTAATTCCAGTGACCCTAGTATGTTCCCTAAAATCAATAAAATATTCAGGAAAAAGAACGACAATGACCTTCCGTGTCTGAAACTCCAAAGAACTGAAGAGAACAGAGATGTACTCATGACAGCGCAAATAGATCCAGAAGAAGCCATCTTTGACGATGACTTTTATATAATTGAAGATCCGAAGGAAAAAGTGGAGGCGGTGGGAGCTGCTTTCCAGCAAGTGTACAAGGTGAATGTTAGCATTCGCCCCAACCACGACTTGGAAAACAGAGGCCTACTTAGTCACTTTTACCTTCGAAATGATATGACACAATGGCGATCTGAGAACCACGGTTTCATGCGGTTCAATGACGATTCCTTGGCAAATGCCATAATCGCCGAGCAAACGGGAACAATAAAAAACAAAAAGTCAGCAGGTGTCGATGGTATATCCAACGTTGTACTAAGACATTTACCAATGGAAGCAATTGACATTTACACCACACTCTTCAATAATGCACTGAATAATGAATATTATCCAGTGCATTGGAAGACCGCTGTGGTTCATCCTCTCCCGAAAAAGGGAAAGGACAACACCAACCCGTCAAATCTTCGGTCGATAAGTCTTCTTCCGGGCATCAGCAAAGTTTTCGAGAAGATCATCAATACGGCTCTGACTAAGTGGGCTGCGGACAACAAAATAATTCCGGATAAACAGTTCGGGTTCAAGGCGGGTCATGACACAATTCGTGCTGCGTCTAAACTCGTTTCTGATATCCAATGGAATAAATCAAAACAACAATGCACAGGTGCTGTTCTGGTTGGAAAAGCCCTGTTTGGAAAAGCCCTTTGACACCGTATGGTTAGAGGGGTTTACCTAAAACTGAGCAGGCTTGGCATAAGCAAACCATTGTTGTATATACTTTATGATATGCTTAACGGTAGAAAGTTTGGCAATGTAACTTCTACCACAATATTCTTTATTAAAAATGGTCTTCAACAGGGAGCGGTGAATTCGCCGATTCTCTTTAGCATTTACACCAGCGATTTGATAGGTAGTCTTACAGAGGCAATTGCGTACGCCGACGATCTTATTGCGTACAGAACGGCCCGAAAGGTTGAGGTTATTAGAATTCTCTTGCAGCGTGATTTCAACAAGATTCAGCGATATTGCGATGACTGGAAACTGAAAATAAATGTCCAGAAGACGGAGACAATTCTGTTCTGGAATCCGTTGGCTGGGGTAACGAGGAATACGTGCAAGAATTGGCGCAAGATGGTCATCGTTGATCTTCACGGGCAGCGATTAGCGAGCAAAAGTGTAGTGAAGTACCTCGGTATCTGGTTAGATCAGTATTTATATTTCGACAGACATATAAATACTGCTCTGACCAGGGCCAGAGGAGCCTTCGCTCTGACGAAACGGCTGTTTTTTAGCAGTCGGCTTGAACCCAGAGTGAAGGTAATTTGCTACATGGCCCTCATACGGCCGATGATCGTTTATGGTTGTCCTGTGTGGTTCAACGTTGCCCTTCCCACATGAAGAAGTTTCGGGTGTTCGAGCGGCAGTGTTTACGACACTGTACCGGTTTATATCGAACAGCCGAATCTTCTTACGTACATTACTATTCCAACGAGATCCTATACAACGGGGCTCGAATCAACAGAACTCGAACTCGTTCGAGGTCACATTGCAAGAGCTGCGTCTTCGATCAACAATTTAATTTTCGGGGCGTTCTATCCGAACGACTAGTATTTTGAGAGTGCACGCTTGAGCGGCTTCATTCCACCAGAGGCATTCCTCTTTTTAGACAGATGCGGCCTGATACAGGATAGATTGGCAGTTCCGCTAATCTACCACGTCAGACGACGAACCGTGGATAGGCGACTCCTGTACAATCGGGACGTCATGGCACAAGGCGGAGCAGAGCTCCTTCGGTTCAGTAGGGCTGTGTCCAAACGGACCAAACTGATAGGGTGAAGCAGGAGAACCAGTTTTGGTGGCTTCAATCGGCACTTGATAATGGGTAGTCGGGATGGGGTTTAAGCCTTTGCCGGCTTACATACTTGTTTTATAGTTTTAGGGTTTAGTTTTAAGTAGAATAGGCATGGTGGCACAAAAAAATAACAAAAGAAAAAAAAAATACAAAAAAAAAAATCAAAAATCAAAAAAAAAAATAAAACATGGAACATGAAAAAAAAGGAAAACAAAATATGAAAAACAAAAAATTGTTAGATAGTTAGATTTGCTGATGGTTGTTCTAGTTTTAAGTAGTTTAAAGGTAGAATAGGTACATAGTTTAAGTTAGCTTTAAGTTTTATATTAAGGACCTTGTTTTAAGTAGTTTTAAGTAAAAATAAAAAATGATATTGATATTAGTTTTTTTTCAAATTTTCTAATAAATATAAAAATAAATAAAACTTAATTGAAGAAGAATAGATCTTAGGGCCGAAAGGCATTAGTATTAAGTGTTATAGTTTAACTTAGAGTGTCCGTATGGGACCAGTAAGTTAGTTGTAAGTTATGGTACATTAGGCTAGTTTTATGAATTTTTGTCTAGCTTTACGATAGGTTTAAGATTGAAGTAATAAAAATGAATTTAAAAAAAAAAAAAGTGCGTAGAACTGTCATGCAAAAGACCTTGGTTTTGATCCCTGCCTGTGTCAACACGGGTACTTGGAAGGAATTGAAAAAATCCTCCAAGAGTAATTCTTTTCATGAAAAATGCTTTCTCAAATTATCTCTTCGGATTCGGCTTAAAACTGTAGATCCCCTCCATACCTGACCCCCTGGTTCTCTACGAACTATTGCGCCACCTAATTTATATTTTAGCTGCTCTGGCCACTTGCCTAAAATTATTTTTGTAACATAATAACAAACCCTCATATTTATAATAAAGCATAGTTGTTAGCCATAACATTAAATTATATGCGTTTTATTTCTTAGTGAAAACCACACGTTTAAAAAACACCCTATTTCATAATTTTGTCAATTAATTGCACTGAATTTTAAAATCAATAAATAGGTACCAAGTGAATTTATTATCTAATTACGGTTCCTATGCATACATTATTTTGTACATACAAACATTATGTACATATTACAAAGCAAATGTTATTATAAGTGAAATCTATCATTAGTCACTATGAAGCTTACTTCATATGCTTTTATTTCCTACTTTCTTGATACGACTTTTATTTATTTTTTTTTTTAATATTTATAATAAATCATTAAATTATGAAACAGAATAATGTGCTCTGGCCTAGAGACTACATATTCATATACTTTTGCAGTCAGTTTGCACACAAAATAATATTTATATAACGAATTCTCATAAAAGAAAACTTATACTACGTTCAAAAACACATTGTATAGGTACTATTACTTACCTACATATGACCAGCATGCTCCCTCATTTGAGAAGTAAAGAACGAAATGATATCTCTCTTAGTATGAGAGGAGAGCTCCAGAAATTTGTTGAAATAAAAATAAAAATATGAGCCCCCAACCCCAACTTTAACGGCAATGGCTGCTTCATGCACTAACACAACAAGCCATCCAAACTTAAATGCAAACACAAAAGAGTAGAAAAGAGACCGAAAATCCAAAGTTGCGGTAAAATAATACTACTACAACTTTGTTTTTTTGGGGGAGGAAAACCTCAATTCGAAATAAAACACACAATGAAACGATAAACGAACAAAGAAATCTCCAACACCACTACAACAACAACAAAAAAACAACCCCCTATCATCATCATCATCATCATCAGCAGGTTGATAATACAAACAACATGCTCTCATATTGTCTTCCTCCTTCATATGATATGGTTACAATATGTTAAAACTAACACAATCACAGAAACGCGCACAATCACGCCGCCACTGGCTGGCTGGCTGGCAGACATTTATTAGCCTCATCGTCATCGTCATCGTCATCGTCATCGTCATCGCTCCCACTACAACAGATCTGGTTCTGGAGAGCTAAATCAAGAGCTAAGCTAAGCACCCCTAATTTTTGTGGGTACATTAGCACTAATGATGATTGAAATGTGCGTGCCATACGAACACCACCCACTTTTAATTCGTACAGTATGGGTTCGGATTGTGTGTGTG
Source organism: Eupeodes latifasciatus (assembly GCA_920104205.1). Classification (NCBI taxonomy): domain Eukaryota; kingdom Metazoa; phylum Arthropoda; class Insecta; order Diptera; family Syrphidae; genus Eupeodes; species Eupeodes latifasciatus. The sequence goes on along the minus strand of OV049924.1, from coordinate 208,893,874 downwards.
CCTCAGGAGTCGGGATCGGGGTGAAAAAGAGATATTTTCATTTTGTACTGCCAGGGTTGCAAGTCCTCATTGGGGGTGATTGGTGGAAATCTGTCTACTAAAATATTTTCCAATATAGTCTCCAAACGAGTTTTGTAGGTTAAAAACCATTTTGTTTTCAACCCTAGCCCTTAAACATACCACCAACTTAATACGAGCGTGAGCACCATCACTACTCACTATAGTGGCTTAAGAGAGGGTGACTTTGTAAGTGGGTGTTGCATTGCATTGACTGTGTAGCGGAGCAGCCCGGTTCCATTGTTTAGTTGTGATTTTTTGGGCAATCGAAGGAGATGGTTAAATTCAGAGATCCGAAATATTTTCCGTTTAGTTGCGGAAGGTGATGGTATAGTATTGTGTGTTAGTGTGTGGTGTGTTGTGTTGTTAGAAGGTATAACGACAAAGATGAAGTTGACACAACAATGATGTGCAGCATATTATATTTTATTTTTTGTTTTTGTGAAATCATAAATAATGTATAAGGAATATTTTTCTCCCTGTACATAAAGGATATTAATATTCGCCTGTTCTGTCGTCGCGATTTTCATTATTTCCGATTCAGTCAACAAGCGGATTCGTAGATGAGAGCACACGTTAACGGCCGTGAATAAAATTAATAAATAAACTTTATAAATTTTTACATTCATCAAAGTGATATTAGAGCAGTGATTTTTCTATAGTATAAAAAATATGTACATATTTTAAAAAGTGGAATTAATAAGAAAATAATAAAACAATGAAACTATAAAAATTGTGTGTCAAAAATAAAAAAACAAGATTTAAACAAGGATTTACTTTACCAACAATAAGAGTCACCAACATTTTTTGGAATACAAAAAGGACAGATACTAAAACTATAGGATTCAATGAATTTATGGTACTAGGTACGTTTTTATAGAAAACCAAATTTTGTATTTGTTCAGAATTTATGAACTTTCTGCGTCAGATTTAAGTATTTTAAAAGGATATACAAATAAGAAATAATTATTTGCATAGTTTTTCAGTTCTAAACGATTTTTTTACAATAAATGTTCTTTCTTAAGTGTTATGGCTGGTTTTGAAAAGGCGAAGGAAAAAATTGTGGGTCTTCTTTGAAATTAGTCCCAAACCTTTTTCATGAATTCTTTGAAGCGTTTCTCGTTTTTAAATAATTTGCCTTAAAAATACTCATTTGGCGCCGCGCGCCGTCTTGTTGAAACCACATATTCTCCAAGTCGTATTCTTCGATAGCAGTCAAAATGGTCGGTTATCATATGACCATAACGCTCCGAATTGACGGTGACAGTCGTTCCATCGTCGTTTTCGAAGAAGTAAAGTACAATCACATCCCTACCGGACCAAAGAGCGCACCAAACAGTGACTTTTTGTGGATTTAATGGCCTCTCTTCAATTACTTGAGGATTCTCAAAACCCTAAACACGATAATGTAATGAAAATGTGCTTCGTTGCTGAAGAAAATTTTGTTTGAAAAATCGCCGTCCACCGTTGTTCAATCACCTATCCGACGTTTCTACGACGTTGTGAATGGTCAGCTGGCTTCAGTTGTTGTGTGAGATGGACTTTATATAAATGTACATAGGTGTAGGTCCAAATGCGAAATAAGCCTTAATGTGCCGTAAGACAGTCCTTATTCCTGAGAACGACGAGAAATCGACGCATTAGGGTCTTCGGCAACACTTTCACTTACAGCATTGATGTTTTCAGTGGTACAAGTGAAACGATGATGCTCAAGCTCTACCAACCAAATCTTCAAATGTCTTCACAATATTTGCCAATTGCATAAAATTTCTAGTATAAATGTTCTTTAAACCAATTTGTTGTCATGAAGATCCAACATAGGTCGTTGAGACACATTTAGCAATAAGAATTAATTAATAATTGTAAATTGTGAACGTCGTTACTCAACCACGTCTCCGTAAGCGTTATTATAGAAAAACTATTGTTGAAAGCTTACAACTACTGATTCATAAAAATGTTCATTGTAGATCCCTGGCCTGTGCCACCTAACTTTTGTCACGGGTACTGCCTCTTGGGAGGAATTGACAAATCCTCCAAGAGTAATTCTTTTCATGAAAAGTGATTTCTCAAATAAGCCATTCGGATTCGGCATATAAACTGTAGATCCCCTCCATCTCTGACAACATTACTCGCACACAGGAATGGTTGAGAGTTGTAACGTTGTAAGTCACTTATCACTGGTTCTCTACGGACATATATAAAAAACAAGAGGTTTTATTTTGATATTTAAAAAAAAAAACAAGTGTTAAAAATCAATAGATCTTAAAGAGGAGCGCATATGTCATTTACAATGAAAAACTAACTGTATCAGCCAAATGGCTGCCAAGGCTATTTTTGTAGCATCCAAAGGTTCGTGTGACCAAATTTGTCTAAAGGTGTTAAATCACATGGTCTCGGTGGCCAAGTGTGATCACATTTTCAAAAAATACCATGATCAGGAAACCATTCTGGCAAAAAGTTGATTTTTGTGATGATTGGCAAAGCACGCATCACATGTTGGGAGTAAATTTCAACAATTTCAATGCATTTTTGAAGCGTGTATCGATCCATTTTTAGTTATGGCTTGAAAACAAGAAACAAGTTCTCTTGGGTACCCCATATTGTAGACATAAATTAAAGTCTTGTACATATTCAGAAACTTACACAATTTAAGGTATTCAAACATTACATTACATTTACATTTCACACTACTCAGCACATAAATGTACAGAGTAGAGAACACAGCACCTTGAGCGACTAGACTATATAAGGTGATAACAACACAAGACATTAATACAAGACAGAAGGACAGAAGAGAAAGAACAAACAGAAAGAACTAGAAACAGAACACATGACAACAGCACGCGGTAGGTTTCGAGATGCTTGATTTCGGTGATCGATGGGAACCGATGCTTTATCAGTGACTAGGCCGCAAGTTGTACCCATATTTTGTATACAATTATTTTAAATTATCACTGTTTTTTAGTAACTCACGTTTTTGAAACATACCTCTCTGTAAATGCAAAAGTATACATCATACGTTAGTTTTAAGGCTAGGGTAAAACGCAACGTATTATTCTTAACAAAATAACAAAATATTGTACGATGATTTTACAAAATTTTTATATTCTAGCAGCAGTTTAAATCATTTTAGTGTTGCACTTAATTATTGAGTAAATTATCATTAGTTATGATATGACTTATGGGTCTTCAGTTGACTCTATCTGAATTTTTGAAAACCCTTGAATGTAATACCTTTATGGTTTTGAATAATTTGTTTTGTTTGATGCTGGTTCCGAACTCTGATTTAAGATCAAAATAAGCGTTTTTAACATTATTTTTAAACATATCTTAAATATATTCGTAATGAAAACAAAAATTGCTATTTGAACGTTTATGTTAGTGAAAACTTTATTTTAAAAAATAAATAAGATACTGAAAATATTTAAACGGAATATTGATGTAAGATTATAGATTTGAAAAATACATATCCTCAAAAAACATAATACATTTTTTTGTCGAATTACTAAAGGTTGTATCTCAAAAACCTGACGTTATAAATAGATTTTGAATTCGGATTCAAAATAAGCAATAAGAACCATTAGAAAAAGTTGACCATTAAATAAAAATGAAAATGAGAACATCTTAAAGGGATTTTCCAATACTAAGTGCTTCTTAGTAATATTTTTTAAAATGTGTTTTTTTTAAACCTTTCTTTTAATTCATAATACTAAGTTTATAAATTCTTGAATTAAACAAAACATTTTGTTTCCAAAATTTTAACATCCATGGGCAAAGCAAAACTAAAATCATTTATTTCGTGTTTACTTACATATTTGTTAAAAAAAATTAGTTATAAGTAAGTTATTCATTTATTAACATTGAATTCTTAAACATTGAATACAATATTTTGAATATTACAGCTATGGCTATGTCGTCAGCCAGGTTGACACAATTTTTGAACGTTTAATAAATTCTTTTCTTTTAATTGTGAACAATATATGAAAAACTTAAAATTCAGGAATATTCTGTAGGTAATTAATAATAACCTGTACTTGTAAATTACTTTCAGATACTTCCTTAAAGTTTTATAGTCGTGCTCGTTTAGGATTTAGATAGATTCTTGTAGAGTAAGAGTATTTTTTTTGCTTGTACTGAAGAAGTGGAGACAATCCTCTTTTGATTTTAAATTACTTAATGTGCAAAATTGGTTAAAACTACAATTTAATCCATTTAATCGAAGAACTTCGCTTCTTGGGCTGTATATTAAAGATATTTCCTCATAGCTTACCGAATCTTGTAAATAGTTTCTGCCACCCAGATTGTAATTAAGCATACAGTAAATAAAGGGTGTCCCAAAATTAACGCAAGATTTGAATTAAATAGAAAACGCCGTTTTTAGTCTTTTGATAGTTATATTTTTATTGACTCGTAAAGTACATAGGATAGGGTTATGTATGGAATAACACATCGGACAAATGGCCTCCACGGCTTTGCATGCACATGCGCACTCTTTTGTTGAAATTTTCCATGACCATTCTGCATAAATGTGGCTGAATTTCGTTGATGCAGCGTTGAATCTCCTCCTTTAATGCACGGGTGGTTGTGGGCTTGTTGACATAGACTTGTAATTTCAAATAACCCCATAAAAAGAAGTCTAATGGTGTTAAATCACACGATCTAGGAGGCTAATTTTGTCACCGAAACGAGAGAGTACACGACCTGGAAATGTCTCATGCAGTAATTGAATTGTTTCACGGGCTGTATGACATGTGGCACCGTCTTGTTGAAACCACATATTGGACACATCAATATCATCCAATTTTGGCAGAAAGAACTGTGTAATCATGTCGCGATATCGAGCACCAGTAACAGTCACTGCTTGACCAGCATCATTTTCAAAAAAATATGGCCCAATTATGCCTCCAGCCCAAAATCCACACCATACAGTCACGCGTTGTGGATGCATTTGTTTTTCGACAATCACATGTGGGTTCTCCGAACCCCAAATGTGGCAATTTTGGCGATTGACAAAGCCATCAAGATGAAAATGTGCTTCATCGCTTAGGATGATTTTGCTCGAAAAATCAGCCGCCAAGCTTTCACTATTTTTGAAATATTCTTTAATAATGAAGACACGTTTTTTTATCGTGTAACGCTCCATTTTTAATAACCCTATACTGTTAGCTGTCAAATTGCTTTTTTTCAGGGTTGCCAACACTTCACTGCACAAATGGCGGCAAATTCAAATCTTGCGTTAATTTTGGGACACCCTTTAATTCTGCTGTTAGATTGTCGAGCCTTTGCTTCTAGTTCGTATCGAATTTAGTCCACATTCTTTCGTATAACGCAATATAATTTTTGTTTAAAATGGTTTATGTTGTTGAACTCACATCTAATGTCTCTCCACAAGCATTTGCAATAGACTGCCATCTGACAAACCACCAGTCCTTTTGTTTCGCAACTCATATAAGAGGATTTTTTTCGAAAGTCTTCCGTTTAGATAGTTGCTGAAGATTTTGATTATGTTATCAGATTGGAACTTAACCTTATTTATTAATATTTTTGGTAGCCTGGCATATATTGGGGCAGGTTAAAAAGTTTCTTAAGGAAGTTCCTATACAATTTTTCAATGTCTTCATATTTATCTGCTTCCAAAACTTGAGAAGCAAAGCATAAAGTTGAATCTACAATTGAATCAAAAAAATTAATTTAGTTGAAAGAATTATACGTTTGTTCGAAAAGGTATTTTTCAATTTTAGATTTACCAAGCTTTGCGCACTATTGGCTTTCTCACATAGGTTCCGTAATGTAATATTATGGATTCATTTTCAGGCCTAGATATTTTATCTCCTTTGATGTTTCTAGTTAAGTACCATTGTAGCTACATCTTCCTGTGTAATGTACACAGGGTAACTTTTATGAATTATGTAGACAGCCCAATCTGTGACATCTTATAAACAAGTGTATTTCTGTTGACTAGGACAAAAGCAGTTTTAAACTCAACGAAGAATGAATAGACTTTTTTGTTGCTGGCTTGAAATGCCTTGACTATATATAGATGAAAGTGTAAAAATTTGATCAATCGTTTGATCAGATAAAATATTATTTTTTTCAACCCATCTTTTTAAGCATGTCCCCCAGTACGCCACAGAATATTTTCGCTATTATATTCATAAATGAAATGCCTCTATAGTTTTCAGGAGCATCATGTATTTCTTCAATCTTTATATCAGCATGTAACGTTTGATCCATGTCTAAAGGTTCCTCGGTATTGAATACTAGTCTAGAGTTGTTGGAGAGTAGGCGACTAAACTGAGTGACAAGAATTTCGGTAGAAATTTCGGTAGAAATTCTTGTGTCTATTTTATATTTAGTTCCATTAATCTCCTTCGCAATATTTAAGAAGTCTTTAGAGCTTAGTTTAATCGCATAACTTCTTATAATGCGCACTCGACATTACGTTTTATGTAGCTCAACAAAAAAGAACATTTATTTTAGTTAATTTTTACGTTTCAAGTTTCCCTTATTTAAGTTTTGGTCAGTAAGATGGAAATCATCTAAGTTATACCTAAATGGTTACATTTCTGCTTAGCCGTTTATATGTGAACTATATATAACTGTAGAAAGAAGAGTTTTTCAAATCTTGCGTTTACATAGGTACTTCTCATTAAGTAAGTTTAAATTACTAAATGCTTTGAAATTCATAAGCGCCAGAAAAAGTTCGATTAGAAGTAAGGGTATTTATATCAAATACCCTTACCTAAGTGAATCTTTGTAACCATTAACATATTTGCTATCGTTTTCTTAAGTATACCCAGAGCAAATTGATGGTTGTATTTAATGCACACATTTGAAAATTGTATTATACTAATATTAAGCTCTTCAACTTGCACATTTTTCTATATTCCAAGTAACGTGAAACTTAGATATGTTTTGTAGTTCATTCATAGTTTACCTTATTGTTTATAGGAAAGTTTCATCACCACAGAATGTCGTTGACTTTCCAGTAAATTTAAACCATTCATTGAATGAAATACTATACACCTTTTAGTTCTGCTTGCTTTTCAACTAAGAGACATCACTCTCAACTGCATGAAACACAATTATTAAGTGTTATGAATGCAGCAAGATACAGCATTCACCTGATGTAGAATGTACAAAGATACGCAAGTAAAGGCCTATGGTATGATTACTTAAACTTAATATTTGCTGCAGGTACTGCCTTTATGAACATCATGACATATTTTAAACGCAAGGAAGCGATTATCTATAGTTCTGATGGACTACCTTCCTAATTGTGTATGAAGGCATGAAATGACATTTGTTTCATTTCCAAAGGATCCTGGTATTTAATGTATAGGTATAACTAATAGTATATCAAAAGCTTAAGGACTCTATTTCCGGTTCAAATTAATTACCCAATAAAGTGGTACCTTTACAAAGTAAATTTCGTTGCAATTTCACAGAAATTCATTCAATTAAAAGGCCAGCTTGCAATCTAATGATTTTTGTAAATTGTTGGTGAGGCAGTGGCACGGCGGCGCGCGGCGGGCGGGCGGCGGACTGTTAAAGCGAAGACTACGAAGTGAAGTTAATTCTTTGACACTTTGTATTGAGGTAAATAATAAGACAAACAATTTAAGTAAAGTGCAAAAGAGTATGAAAAGAAAGACATTTCATTAAGGAAGAGATTATGTTGAGTGCGTGTGTTATTAAAAGTGATATCAATATCACATACGAGTAAGTATATACTGCTGGAGTGTCCATTACACTATATATCCGAATGATGAACCCGTCGTCGGTCGTCGCTATTGCTGTTCTGGCTTTTGTTTGAAATTTTTCTTGCTTGCATTTATGTTTCGTATGGATGCGCGCCGGTACTTCTTGATGAAAACCACTTCATCTATAAAAATCCTTTATTTATATACTTATGTACATGTACTTTACAATTTTAATGGTATTTTCTTTTTTTCTTATTTGCAGAATCTGGAACAAGTGTTGACCGCAATTAAAAAATCTAAACCGCATCAGTCTGCATGAACCAGTGATCAGAGTAAGACATCAGAATTATTATAATGCTGCAGAATCCATCAAAATACCATCCGAATCCTTTATCGCACTTTTTGGCATTACACAATCCTAGTACGACAGTGCAACATGCCCACCATCACCAGCAACATCATCACCCTCACATGACCCACAATCAGCACGTGATAAGCAATTCACCGCACTTGGATAGCAATACTTCCTTGGATGTCGGTAAATCCTTTACCATAGCGGCTATATTGGGTTTGCAGAAGAGTGCCATTGACAATAATCGCAAGGACTACAACAGCGTAATGAATTTATCAATAAGCAATACCAATCATTCCAATCACCTGCAAGATAAACATGTTCATTCGGATAACATTACAGATGCTCAATTAAATAGCAGTGCAAGTGTAAATAAATACGAGTGTGATACTATGAATTCGGTGAATAGTAGTGTAGCTAATAGATACTTACCATCATCAGCAAATGAAGCTGTGCAAAATGTAGGACATCTCCGGTTAAATGCTTTTGGCCATCATGCAGCAGCTGCGGCAGCAGCTTCTGTAGCAGCCGCTGCTGCCGTCGCTAATGCTCCATCCGCCCTCCAAAGCCTCCAACAGCTGCATCAACATCATGCTCAGCAACAAGTTAATATAGGATTCCAAAGGGAGAAAATGAAAAGTGGTAAGATGCGTTTGACAATAGCTTATTTAAGTTTAAAAATTCTTTATTCTCTCATTACTCATAATCTTGTTGAGTATATTTTTCTAAGCCAATACTCGTATTAATTTTAAATCCATTTTTGCATGCCATAATTATGTTTGCATTTACCATAATTTATTGTTATGCCAAATTTTGTCATAAACTTAATAGATTTTAAAAAAGAATCCACATTTTGAACGTGGTCTAAAATAATTTTGTTTTTAAATTACATTTAAATATTTCCACAGAAATTAGGAGGAAGACGATGGATGATAGTCTAAGCTTTTATTTTATTTTTCATTATTAGAAACTATGAAAACCTTTTTGTTAGTTCAGTAATGGCTAAACCACAACCACGCGTTATGTCGGTCGGGCTTTTGACAGGCTTTTTCCGACTTAACAATATTTTACAGTATCATGTGTCAAAAAGCTCGACCTAATAATTTACAAAACGTAATGCAGCTTCAAACCTCGGGCGTTGAGAAGAAAGTTTACTAACATTTTTTTAATTTATTTTATATATTTGTTTGTAATAAATTAAACAACAAAAGAAAAACAATGCTGATAAATACAGATTCTTAAATAAAACAAACAAAATTGCTTTGACATTACAGTTTTCAACTGTCAAACCGCGACAAAATAGAAAATAGATCTATTCGGGTGTTGGGCTCGACTTTACGATATTTACGATCTAAAGCGAGCATAAATCTTAAGGTTACATTTCAGATGTCCTCATAAGTGTCCATTGTTTCTATTCAATGTGTCAAAGTCGGCACGACCGAACGCGTGATTGTGGCTTAGCTATAACACTTTTATATATATGTAGATAAAAATAGCCTTTTTTTAAATTTGTTTTGTTTTCATTACTCAATAACAAGATATTTTTGTTTGACATATGTATGTATGTATTTGTAGTTTTTAAGTCAGCTTGATCTTGGCTTATACACCAAGATCCTGATTTGGATCGTTTACTACGAACAGACGAACAGAACATTTTGATACATGCTATAATATAAGAAATCAATAATGACATATCTCAACTGCGCTCAATTAACACAATATGTTGAAATTTAGTGCTGATTTGGAACCCCAACGTCGATAGTCATTAGATAGTTAATCTGCTTACATTTTAAAAATGCGCGTTCTCAAACTTTTTTAAAAATTTGCACAGCAAATGTAAATTCTAGAATGATGAAATTTTGTATTATTTATTGTAATATGCAAAAAAGACAAGTTCAATGTAACAATTTAATTAGGAAAAAAGAGGCTGGAATGCGACCCACACTGATAACTTCCCATCCTGACTGTCGATTTGTCTTGGTTCAAAGTTTGTAGGTTTTCGTGTTTTGTCAAAAAAGTTGTGAGTTAAATTATTCTTAAAAATTCAAAAATTACAAACAATATTTTGCATATAATGGAATAGTTTGATTTTAAAATTTATTTTGGTTAACGAGATTTTTATTCGAAAACCAATTTTTACCAATTTTAGTAGAATTTCTTAAAAAAATTTATTTCTTTTATGAACAAATACAAATTGGATGGATGAAATTAATTTGAAGTCAATATCTTCTATTTATTCACGAGATATCGAAAAACCGAACATCAATTTTTACCAAATTTGCGTACTATTTTTTGTAGATTTTATTTTTTTATAAAACAAACTGACTGTTGGATGTGAAATAAAATTAGTTTGAAGCCAAGATTTTTAATTATTAAAAAGATAATTGAGTCGAAATCAAAATTTACCAACTTTTAGTAATGTTATGTTTAGGTTTTTATTTTTTGTAAAAAAAATTGTCAATTCGATTTTTATCAAAATTTTAATGAATGTTGAAAACAATATGTTTTATAAAATAAAATTAATTTAAAGCCAATATCCCAAATTTTTTTTAAACATATTTGAGTCGAAAATCAATTTTTACCAACATTTAGTATTATTTTGTTTAGGTTTTTATTTAAAAAAAAACTCTCTATTCGATTTCTCTCAAAGTTTTACTGAATGTTGACAAAAATATATTTTACAAGATAAAATTAGTTTGAACACAATATCTTAGGTTTTTGAAAAGATATTTAAGTCTAAATTCAATTTTTACCAACTTTTAGTAATGTTTTTTTTTAAGGTTTTTATTTTTTATAAACAAAACTGTCAATTCAATTTTTCTCAAAATTTTACCAGATGTCAAAGACGTTATTTTTCGTTGCACAAAATTATTTTGGAGAAAAAATCAGTTTTTGTTCGTAAAGTATTCGAGGTGACAAATATTTTTTTTTCAATTTTTTTTTTGATTTATATAAAAAACCGTTAATTGGAATTGTTTCCAACAATATATTTGTTTGGTATCATGTTATAATATATAATATCAAATTTAATTCAAGTCTCTAGCGTTATTGGTTCTTGAGATACTTAGGGTTAACCATAATGTTCACCTTTTTTTAAATTGCTATGGTAAAAAACCAACCACGCAGAGTCCTTTCTGCATCTTTCTGCATTATTATCTGTATAACAAAATTTATTTAAAGTCGATATTATCTCTTCTGGTTCTTGAGCTATGGTCGACGAAAAAAACGTCGCGAACGTTCGGACGTACACAGACATCTCTCTAAAAATATTTTATTTCGACTCTAGGGACTTTGAAAGGTCGAGAAATGTCAAAATTTTCAATTCGGCAAATCGGACCGATTACAATAACTTCCTATGGGAAGTTAATAAATTAGATGACGCAACAGTCCGTAGCGAACGAGTGTCTAGTGACTTACAACTCTCAACTATTTCATTGTAGCTCCCTAGATACACCCTTGGAGTTCCTCTAGGGGTCTTATTTAAACAAAAATATGTTTTCTGGGTCCGGAGCAGTCAGATTTATCGCATGCTTTGTATTGAGATCAGACATTCTTATTTATGTGTTTTGTTTTAATTGTTAATCTATATAATGAAAATATTCATGCATTGAACCTGTGGTCTTGCATTTATTTGTATGGTGTTTACAAGGGAAGATATTCAAAACTTAATTATGTATATGTTTTTAGCTTTTTGTACCTAGTCTCAGCTGCAGGCTGCGATTTTTTCACCTCAGGCGCGCTAATATTACGTCTTTTTCGAACTTGAAGCACTGTCTATGACAAATTTTTAGTTCTTTTGCTATTTTTTTAGCTGAATAACTTTTTGTTGTCATTTCAATAATTTGATTTTCCAAATTTTCCGAAATTTTCCTCATTGTTGTTAAAAAACTTTTTTTGCACTGAACCGCAGAAAATATTTACAGAAACTAATTACTTTTAAACGAAATGTGGTTTGTTTTGATGAGTTGCATAACAGTAAGAATAACTGTAAATTTTCGTTTTCTTACACTCATAAATAATTAGCGTTGCCAGCTAAGAAAAAAACAAGTGCCTAAAACGTACAAAAGTGGATACATCCTTATTTTGCATAACTTGAATTAAATGTTTATTTTGGATTTAAGTTTAGCAAAAAGTTTTTTTTATAGTTTCTAAGGAAAATAAACAACTAATTAAAAAAAGAATGACCGTGATAACTACGTATATGTTTGCGCATTTTGTGGTATCCCAAAGTAAAATTTGAGAATTATGTATCCACATGTGCTCGCCACTGTACATGTTAACATAAGCATAAACGAAAAGAAAAAGCAACGTATTAAACAAATTAATAGTTGAATTAATAGCTCCATAGATTACATTTATTTTTAATTGTATAGAATATAGATCAATGTCGTACCTAGAACAAGAACCTATGTATTTTACAGTGGTATACTGTGGCGTATGCGTACTTGTTGTTATTATATACACACCACTGGGACTGAACTTCTTGGTATGTGGTACCACCACACCCAACCTTTCCAAGTTAATTTTAGTAAAAATTATTGAATAAGTATTGAAATAAAAATAAAAACATAATCGTTGAACCTTGAAACATGTTCATAAAATAAGAATCCTATCTACTTCGTTTTTAAGTCACTTTTGAATTTTTTTTCACTCGAATTTTTGAAAAAAGGTTTGATGAATTGTGTTAGCACTTGTTCTATTGTCCATACTAAAATATTGATAAAACACACAAAACTGATCTTAATTAATTGTTAAAAATATCAAAAAGTTGAAATTTTTAAAAAAGAATAAAAACCATATGTAAAATATCTAATGGTTTTTAGAAATCTAAAGAACACAACAAACCCCATGAAAAACCTCCCAAAATAAAATTCAAATCACGTTAATAATTTAATAATATGCTGTTATTAATTTCCCATTTTAAGTAATTGTATAATCGGTCCTATTTGTCTAATTGAAAGTTTTGACATTTCAAAATTATTTCATTCTGTGCTAAATTAAGTTGTTAAATAAAGATAATAACTTACTTACTTAAGGTTGTAAACTAGGGCCTCACCCAATAAACTTCTCCATCTAACTCGGTCCCTAGCCAGATGTCTCCAGTTTCGCACTCCAAGTTGGGTGAGGTCACTTTCCACTTGTGCGCACCACCTGATCCGCGGTCTTACTCTACTGCGCTGTCCTGTGGGTGTAGATTCAAAGACTTTCCGGGCCGGAGCATTGGTTTCCATGAGCTCTACGTTACCCAGCCATCTCAGTCGTTGGACTTTTACCCTTCTGGCTAAAAGTCAGAGCTGTAAAGCCCTTACAGCTCGTCGTTCCATCTTCTACTCCACTCACTTTCTATGCATACGGAACCATAGATCACGCGAAGAACTTTTCTGTCGAAACGACCCATGCTTCTGCACCATTTAGCAGGACAGGGATGATGAGCTACACTTTGGTCGCTCGAGAGAGGATTTGCTACTCAATTGCTTTCTTAGCCTAAAGAAACAGCGATTAGCAAGAGTAATTCTTCGTTTGATCTCAGCGGTGGTGTTGTTTTCTGCGTTCATAGCGGAGCCTAGGTAGACGAAGTCATTAACTACCTCAAAGTTACGTCTGTCGATGTTGACGTTTTGACCGAGACGTCGTCGGTGTTGTAGGTCCTTTTTTGATGGCAGCATGTGCTTTATTTTGCCCTCATTAACCGTTAAACCCATTTCTGCCGCCTTTACCTCAATACTCACAAAAGCCCCATTCACATCACACTGAGTTCTCTCCCGTTTTCTTCTCTCCTTTTCCGCTCATAGAGCTCGTGAGTAACTCTCGTCCTTCTATGTAGCCCCACTTTGCGTGGCTGGTTCTCGATACATTGTGTTGGCGGCAGAGAACTTCGGAGAAAGATTTGGCGGTCTCTTGCGATTGTACCGTTTAGTTTAGTTTAGTTTAGTTTAGTTTACAGTTTATTATTAATTTACTCAGTAAGATACAATATCTTATAAGCTAGAGTAACTATCAGTATCTCAATACTATTAGTATAAAAAAAAGAAATGTATGCTATAGTGACATATTACTTACAGTAAGCTAATCTGTTAGACTATATAAGCATTTGAGGAAGTACATATATTTCAATTATAAAGTTATTAAAAAATAAATTTTTTAAAATATTTAATAATTTACAAATAGCAGAAAAAAAAAAATTAATTTACAAAACATCATCATCATCATCATCATCATCATTAATGTGTCGCAAGGTATTTCTTTAGATCTCTTCCAAACTGTGTTCTACAGCTTATCATTCTAATAGAACGAGGTAGAGAATTCCATAGTCGAATTGCGTGTACATAAAACTGACGTTCCGATACTAAAAACGAGTAGCGAACTGGAATGAGATCACACGATCTACTCGATTGTGGAAATTTAATTTTACTATATAAATATTCCGGTTGACGGGATTGCATTAGATTGTGAAGAAGGGTTAATGTGCGATATCTAAATAAGTTGTCCAACGATATACCATACATCGATTTTGAAAAATGTGATATGTGTTCATATCTTTGTATACCGTAGACATAGCGAGCTATGCTGTTGAAAGCAACATTTAGCCTTCGTTTGTGCTCATAGTCACAATTGCTAAAAACCTCGCTGCAGTAGAGCATAATAGGGACGATCAAAGCTTTAGCTAAAATCAAACGAGTTTTTAAGGGCGTGATATGATGAGTAGCCCACAACAAACGAAGACTACCATAGACCTTACCTAACGCAAGTTTTATATGACTGTTCCAGGTTAAGTTTGTATTGAAAGTAAGACCAAGGATTTTTGCAGAAGCAACAAAATCGATTACAGAATTGTTAAGATATATTTCGGGGAAATATGAGGTATCTATATTAGTTCTTGAAATCACTAAGCACTTTGATTTCTTAGGATTTAAACATAGATTGTTATTACGAGCCCAATTTACAATTTTATTCAGATCTTCATTAATTTCATGTGCACCATTCTCAACCATACCTAATGGAAAACTGTGGTACAGTTGCACATCATCTGCATACATGTGTATGGATGAGCTAAGCGACAATGAAGAAAGATCATTGATATACATTGTAAATAGCAAAGGGCCCAAAATTGAACCTTGAGGAACACCACAATGCAAAGGAAGAAAGGAAGACATTGCATCATTAGCATGAACTGCCTGAAATCTCATAGACAGATAAGACCGAATTAAATTTGTTGATGGCGCAGAAAAATTAAAGTGATTTTCAATCTTTGCGCAAAGTTTCTCGATATTCACTGTATCGAAAGCCTTCGAAAAATCTAAGAGAGTGAGAATGGTCACTTTATCATCGTCTACAGCTTGCCTGATGTTTTCCACCACCTCAATTAAAGCCGTGGTACAGCTGTGCTTCGGTCTGAAACCAGACTGATTGGATGATATCATTTTGTTATTGTTCAGAAAAGAGCGCATTTGGTTATTAATTAATTTTTCTACGGCTTTTGAAAGAAAAGGCAAAATGGCGATGGGTCGAAAATCATCACAATCACGATTTTTAGGAACAGGTATGACCTTAGCTTGTTTCCAAGCAGAGGGGAAGGTACTGGTCATAAAGATTGTGTTAACTGTGTGCGTTATGTATTTCAGAACGTAAGGTAATATGGCTTTTAAGAAAACTGGATGTATACCATCAATACCCACGGAGTTAGATTTTATGGCTAAGATGCTTTCTAAAACATCAGCCTCATCAACCGCAGAGAAATAAAAACGTGAAGGCAGTTCATTCAAAGGATAATCAGTTAAATGCGACACATTAGTACTATTTTCAAGGCCTTCTATAGTTACCGAAGTGAATTTTTTATTAAGTTCGTCACAGTTTACAGATACACATTTCTCGTTGATTTGCTTGCCCACACCAATGTCCTTAAGATTCTTCCATAGCTCATTTTTGGCAAGTGACGGATCTAATTTTGGTGCGTAAAATCGTTTTTTTGCCTCACGAATATCACTAATCACTCTATTTCTTAAAACTTTATATGCATTGTACAATTCATCGAGCCTAAATAATTTCCAACGTTTGTATGCTAGATTACGTTCCCTTATTAAAGCCTTAATATTATTGTTAAACCAAGATTGATTTTTCCTTCGAAACTGCTTTATAGTCAGGGGAACATGTAAGTCATAGAGATAGTTTATATTCGTTTGAAGAAATGATATTTGGTCATCCACAGAAAGGATACCGTATATTCGAAACCACTCAATATTATTCAGATCTATTTCTAACTGCCGTCTATCGACATTTTTAAAATCTCTAAAGCTGTAATTAGAAGGTTGATACATTGGTGAACATTTAAAGGTTAAATAAATTAAATCATGATGAGAGAAACCAGAAGCAGGTAGTTGATCATAAAGAAGAACTTTACTAAGATGACTAACAAAAAACAAGTCAAGTAGAGTGCTACTGTCCTTGGTAAAATGAGTAGGTGTTAAAGTATTTACTGGAAATAGGCCAAGAGATGCCATTTTATCCGTAAGCTCAGAGCTCTTGAGGACATTGTTATTAAAATCTCCAGCAACGATAACAGACGGTGACACATATAATAGTTCATCCAATACTGACAAGAGAGGTGATATGTCTATATTGCGATGAGGACGATACACTGACCCTAACATAATTTTATTGTTATTACACCTTATTTCAACAAATACGTATTCTATATCACTACCTGCTTGAGATTTACGTATTAATTTACAATGTAGATCATTTCGTGTGAAAATAGCAACACCCCCACCAACCCGACCAGTTCTGTCGCAGCGAAAAACATTATATCCTTCCACACAACACACAGAATCCACAGAGAACCATGTTTCACTAACGCAAACCACGTCAATCTTAGAATTTATAAATAAATACCGAAATTCATCTAATTTTGGACTCAAACTTTGCGCATTGATATGGCAGACTTTCAATCCAGTATGATGCCCACTTAGGACTTGTATCATTGAACGCAGGGAATGATTCGAAAATTCAGCTATAGATTCTCTATTACGAACATTAGGATCAATCATTGAGTGAATTTATATAAAAATCGACAAGGACCCAAATCAGTCCTGTCAAATATAATAAGCTGTAAAACCTGATTAAAAAAGACACACAGAAACAACCAAAAGACGAAAATGATGATGACGAATATGTATAATTATAGATGCATGAGAAAGTAATGCATTTTAAAATCATTATAAGAGAGAGAGAACGATAATATTAGAATTATTAAGAAAAGAAAAAATATAATAGTGAAAAAGTAATAAGAAACTAATAAAGTAATGAAAAAGTAGAAAAAATAAAATTAAATAATTATTAAAATACTATAGAAGAGAGAGAAAAGAAAAAAATTATTCTGCAGAAGGCTTTTATCAAAATAAGTAAATAGAAAAATAAAATAATAATGTATTTATGCTGTTTACTTTGTTGCTTATTAGGGTAGGGTTGATAGATCAGCTGTTTCGGATGTCATCAAAGAGTTCGTGGCAATTAAATTCAGATAATCGGTGTTCTCTACTAAGAGTGCTTTCTCGTTTCGGCTCTTCTTTACATAAACCAATCCTCTCATCGTAAAAGCGGAAAACAATTTACCATCCTTCTTAAGTTTTAAAGCATTATTCAGTAGCGATCGGTTTTTAATAGTGAGACTTTCATGAATGAATACGGGCTTATCAGATGAAAGACCAAGGTCGCGGACGCATAATGGTTTTTTTGTTTTAGTGCGGTGGTTGGCAATCGAGCGAAGAACAGTGCTTTTATCGCGCGGTGAAAAAAATTTGACCATTACAGGTGGATTTGTTGAAGATTTAGTTCTAAGCCGAAAAATATCGCGAATAGTAATAGTATTTATTCCAATAGTGCGGCATAAATTCTTGAAAATTTGTTTTAAATCTTCCTCTGGCAGCAAGGGAAAGCCATGAATCAGAGCATCACTCTCTGTTTCCTTATGTTGAAAACGTTCTTCCGTTTGTTCTATGCGTGTGGTAATCTGTTTAAGTTCATCATCTTGTGTTTTCAAAAGCTCCTTGAGCAAAATGTTCTCCTCTTTTATGACGTCGATCTCGCAAAGCTTTTGTTCAATTGTTTTTATTCTTTGATTGACATCATCAACGGTTCTCTTTAGCTGTGAAACGTCCGCGTTTATTTTCTCCGTAATCCTATCTTCGAATTCATTCAATTTCGCCGAAAGGAGAGTAATTATGTAATCGCTTTGTTTTTTAAGAGCTTCTTCAGACATTTCGGTTGTGTTGTTCTCAAGAGAAAAAATAAATGACGAGTGCGGTTTTGCCAATGTTTGGTCTGCCGTAAATGACTTTTTAGGCTGTTTGGAATCCGGAGATTGGTTATGTTGAACTGGAGATATTGTTAATTCCTTTCTATTACGTTTTGGAGGCATCAAAAGGTATTATATAAATGTAATGCGAGAGAGAGCTAGATTCGGTGACTGTTGGCTACGGTAAAATTGCTGCGGTAAAGTACTTGGCAAGAGTGAGTTGTGGGTGACGACGTAGGCGGCGGTGAAACGGAGGTGAGAAAGACTTTTTGTATTTAAGAGAAAGTTTTTCTGTTCTGATTCCAACAATGTACACGATGTATATAAAAGAGCGAGTGAAATGGTATATGTTCGGTAGATATTTACAATTTAATAATTAAAATCGAAAAGTCAAAATTCGGAAAAATAAGTTTTAAGTCATGAAAGCAAGGAATGATTTAATTGTTCACAGTTAAAAATTGTCTGTTTCTTGTTAGTAAAGAAAATAATCTTGGTACGTTTAAAATAACGCTTGAAAACTCGATTTAATATGACCACTTTTTTAACACGTCCACTCAGCAACACATTATTATTAGCGATTGTACCGTTCGACGTTGTATTTTCTCCAAGCATCTCCCTGTTTTGCCTTGGGTCTGGAAACCTGAAGTGCTACCTTGGCTACAACGAGGTAATGGCCTGAGCCGATGTTAGGACATCCATGATGATGGAAGCGTGTCTAGCGTCGATCGTAATATGGTCAATCTGGTTGACGGTAGATTGATCTGGAGAACTCCAAGTTCCTTTGTAGATGTTGAGCAACCGTAAGCAACTACCATTTCCTATTGTTGGAATTGAATTAAAACAATTACTGAGTAGATGTGTAACATTTTCTTCTTTAATTTTGTTTTAAATGTTGATTAAATTAATTTTTATATTTCATTGATAAACTTATTTGTACATACATGTACACTGTACAGTACATACTTATAAATATATATGTAAAGGGTAATTTTTTAAAAGCTATAGGAAAGTTTTTCAAAAAAAACACATAAAATTCAGAAAAATTACATGAGCTTTAGCATAGGCCCACAAAAAAAAAGTCTAAAGGCGTAAATCGCACGATCTAGGTGGCCAATTGACCGGTCCCGAACGTGAAATAAAATGTTCACCGAACTCGCCTCTCAATAAGTCCATTGTTGCGCGTGCTGTGTGGCATGTGGCACCGTCTTGTTGAAACCACATGTCATGCAAGTCAAGCTCTTGCATTTTGGGCAAAAAAAAGTTAGATATCATCTCACAGTAGGGATCACCATTCACAGTTACGTTACGATTCACATCATCTTTCAAGAAGTACGGTCCAATGATGCCACCAGTCCAGGTCCAATAAACCACACTAAACTGACTTTATCTGGATGCATTGGTGCTCTTGCAATGCTTCTGGCTGATATTCACTCTAAAATCGACAATTCTGCTTATTTACGTACCCATTGATCAAAAAATGAGCTTCGTCGCTCGCTGGAAAAAGCGCGAGTTAAAGAAAAAGAGTTTGAAGTTTTGTGCTTTAAGTTCTTTTAATTGCGGTGGTATATTCACGACTGAATTTCTAGATGTACATTTGTTATGTTGTTCGATCAGACATATTTTACATTTATTATTAATATGCTGATCGAACAATATACTTAATATATTATCTTACAATTTGATATTTTATTTTTTGTCAATTTGACATTTTAATTTACTCATATTACATTTTATACTGAACTAATTGAATATCCGTTCAGGGTTGTTGGACTATTATGGTGACGAAGGTCACCATACAAATATGTAACTTCTCCCCCCTTATTTTTAAGATTCTCCTGAATCATCGGAGTTTCTATAATTTTAACATTTGGTTGGGGCTTTTTAACATTATTTATTTTAATTTTTAATTTCCGATTTGACTTGTTTATAAAAAATATTACAATAAGAATAAGTATAATTATTAAAAACATTGTTATATTACTGATTTGACTTATAGTTCTGTGAAAAGTTAATTCATTAATTTTTTGTAAGTTTTCAATTTGTTGTATTCTTGATATTTCTTCAAACTTTAATTTGTCTGTTACATTTAAATTTTTGTCTTCTTCATAATGAAACTTTTGAATAAATTCTAGTTGATAGTTGAAAATAGTTTCATTTAATATATTTATTGAACAATTATTAATATTTAATATAAAATTTCCAGTTAAAATTAATTTTCTATCATCACAACCATTAGTAAGTTTTTGCATAAGTATCGTCATCAATTGTTATTATTTTCTTTTCTTTATTATAACGAAAAGTACATGAGTCCTTTGTTATACATGAATTACTTATATTTAAATCTTTCAAATAAATGTTCTTAGGATTATAAACATATTGAACATTGTTTATTTCTATAAACTGTAAGTTTTCCATGTCTATTTCTTTTTTATTATTATTTGGTATAGGCAATATCATTTTAAGTTGGGTCAAAATATAGTCTTTTGGTAGTTTCACAGCTATTATGAGTCTATTTTGGTCGAGTTTCATAAGTCCTATTTTAGCATTTTCGAGTTTATAGAAGTCTATCCCTAATGTCTTTATTTCCATTCCTGTCAAAATACTTGGATGGAGTATGCCTTGTTTAGCAGATGCTATGTTATCTAGTAAGCTATCAATTTTGCTTTCTAATATTTGTAATTTTAATAATTGGTCGGTAATAAGTTGTTTTCTAAGAATGTCTTTTTGATTTGAAGCAAGCAACAGTTTGGTAGTTATAGGATAAAGCTTCTCTATCTGTTTCTAATGTTTTTTTTAAATTTGTTGATTGAGTCCATAAATTGTTCGTTAATTTTAATTTGTTTGTTAAGATTTGTTATAGCTGCATGATTGTTGGTGTCAATTACGTTCATATGTCCGATAATATCTTGTCTGTCATTGTCATCCATTGTCCCAAACAACCATTTCTGTCCTGTTCCTATAATGTTAATTAGTCCTCTTTTCTGTCTTCTTAGTGGTACTATTGATCCAAGTTTTGATTTAATGTTAAAAATTTCATTTCGAATTTCGGTATTGTTTTCTAATTGCAGAGTTTGCAAATTAACTTCTATCAATCCTATTGTTGAAAATATATCCTTAGTATCTATTATATGTAATACAGTCTGGGCTTCGTTTACTATTTCTACTGGGCCTAAGTTTAAGGTAGTATACCCTTTATTGGTTTGTATTGGTGTTATTATGAGTGTTGCTTCCGTTACTCTCAGTATTATCAGCCAGAAGATCGCTTGAAGCCAAAAGATTACCTGCAAATTTATTTGGTCTTTTAGTATTTGTTGGATCAACATTTTTTAAATTATGTTTATATGTTTCGTTTATTTCCTCTGGGATCCTACTTAAGAAATCTGCTATTTTATTTTCCTTGCCTTTTATATGTATATTCAATGTCAAACTCAAATTCTTGTAATTTAAGAAGTCCTCTTTGAACTCTTTGACTAAATTCTTTTCCATTGTATTTTTTATTTAAATATTTTACAGGCATATGGTCAGTAATTATTTTAAATTTCTGTCCCCAAAGATACGATCTAAAATATGCGGTAGCCCATACTATTGCTAAGAATTCCTTATCCGTTGTTGAATAGTCTTTTTCGTGATCGTTTAATGTTCGGGAAGCATAACAGACTGGCTGCCCGTCTTGAGTAAGAACAGCTCCTAACGCATAATTACTAGCATCAGTAAAAAGGGAAAATTGTTTGTTGAAATCAGGAAATTAGAGTATGGGATGTTTAATTAGATTTTCTTTTAATCGTTCAAATGCTTGAATGTATTCTGGGTTCTTACTGTTTATTTTCATGTTCTTTTTTAGGTATTTTACCATCGGGTATGCTATTTTAGAGTAATCAGCAATAAATTTTCTATAATATCCAGTGCTACCTAAAAATCCTTGTAATTGTTTAATTGTCTGAGGCAAAGGATATTTCTGGATTACTTCTATTTTGTTAGGGTTAGGTTTCATTCCCTCTGCAGTAAGTATGTGACCTAAGTATTCTAATTTTTCTTAAGAAAAGAGCATTTACTTAATTGTATCTTAAGATTGTACTCAGCTAATTTTTGAAAAATTTTGTCCAGTGATGCTATGTGCTCTTCTAATGAGGTTGAAAAAATAAGTATGTCATCAAGATAAACCGTGCAAATTTTGCCTATGTACTCTCTCAATATTTCATTCATTAGACGTTGAAATGTCGCTGGGGCGTTTTTGAGCCCAAAGGGCATTCTGGTATATTCATATAGACCGTTTGGTGTTACAAATGCAGTCTCATGTATATCATCAGGATGCACCTTTATTTGATGATATCCCTTGGCTAAATCAAGGGTTGAGAAGTACTGAGACCTACCTAACTTATCGAGAATACTTTCGATATTTGGTAATGGGTATTTGTCGTCTACAGTTATATCATTGAGAGCTCGATAATCGACACATACTCTGTATTTGACTTTTCCTTCGATATCGGGTTTTTTAGCGACCACTACGATTGGTGAAGCATATCGACTATTCGATTTTCGTATTATGCCCTGCCTTTCCATATCATTAATTTGGATTCTTACCTCTTCTTCATGTTTCTGAGGCAGACGGTACAGTCTAGCATTAATTTGTTGGTCTGTGGATAATTTTATTTCATGGAATATACTTTCGCAGTTAGTAAGCTGATCTCCATCTCTATATAAGAGTTTTTTGTATTTTTTAAGCAAATCTTGTATTTCCTGTCTCTCGAATACTTTTAGATCGTCTAGCTTTACTTCAGTACCACCCTCTAACTCATAGCATTGTAAAGATGGTTCTATTTCTAATACCATTGGAAGTATGGTTTTATTTTGTAGAACCACTTCTTTTTTTACAATATTTATGCTTTCAACCATGTTACCAAGAACATCCATTCCTAACAAGAGACTATATGCTTTGTCGCCTAGTGATTTTCCATATGCTCTAACAAAAACATTTTTTTGATAACCAAATTCAGTGGGTACAGGAACCTGATAAATTTTAAGTTTTTCTACGCTTCGGTTATTTACAGTAGACAAGTTCACCGTAAGCTCTTCGAGTACGTTATAAGATGTACAGTCTATTTTACTCGTATTTACTAAACTCATTGTGGACCCTGTATCTAACAAGCATATATGTTTCTGATTATTAAACGCGAATACTACCTGCGTTTTATTACCTGAGAGGCTACATTCAGAAAAACCGGAGCTTCTATTGAATGAATATCTTCTTGGACAACTTGAGATCCTTGATCTAAATTATTTATGTCCATCGGTTCAACATTTTGTCTATTACGAGTCTGTCTGGAATAGTTATTGTTGTAATTATTTAGTGTTTGGTTGTTGTTTTGTACCGTATTATTTCGTTGGTTTCGGTTTGTCTGACCCGAATTATTGTTTGTATGTTGATTTGTGTTATTTGTTCCACTTGCATTGAAATCAGTGTTTTGTCTTCGCTGATTCGTTTGTCTTGAGTTATTGTAATAAAAATTGTTTTGAGACTGTTGGTTATTTTCTCGGTATGTCCTATCTGTCGGCCTAAAGTCATTGTTTTTTCTATTATTAAATTTGTTTGTTATAATATTGCCTACATCGAACCCTACATACGAATACAAGATGCTTTTGACTTTAAGTAAGTCATATACATCTCTTATTTCCCTAGCTAAGTTCCCTGTAGCTAGTTCTCTTATTTTATTTATGACTATTGAGTATAACATGGATTTTAACTGTTCTCTATTGTTTTCATACATAATTATTGTATTAATGTCAGTTAATAAAAATTCGATTTTATTAATTAAGTCTAACACCGAACTTACTCTTAACTTGTTTATCCGTTGAGTGACTTCTCCCTGGTCGATGGTTGGTCGGAATGACAGCTTTAAAATATTTTTGGCCTCCTCCCACGTGCTGGTATTGTTGGTAAGCAGTAGTTCCTTTGCCCTTCCTATCACCTTGCATTGCGAGATTGCTGTCCACATAGCAGCTCTTCTGTCTTCCGGTGTCAAGCTCATGTGATTCTCAACAACGTTGATAAACTGGGTCAACTCTTGCCTGTTACCCGAAAATTCTTTAATGTATGAAATTTCTTTCATAATCACTATGGCTCGACTATCTTGCTGTTGAGAATTGGCCTCCAATCTCAGCAAAACCTGTGCCATTGTATTTATAAGGGTTATTTGGTCGTTTGCGGTTGCCATTTCGTCTATATCTTCGATTGGCAAGTTCCTTCTGGAGTCGTGAAGAATGTGGCGTTTAATTTTTAAAATTTATTTTAACAAAACTCGCACAAAAAAACTATTGATTTGTAGTTCGCACTGCACTGTTTGTTCTTCTCCTTCTCCTTCTTTTTTTTTTTTTCTTTTTTATTTTGTGTTTCTTTGTTGTGACTGATTTATAGTCTACAACAATAACTTAAATTTTTTTTTTTAGTAAAAGAATTTCTAGTGTTTTTTTTTTTTTAATTTCAATTTACACAACTCGGGTGGAGGTGGGGTTGTGGACGGTTAACAAAACACTTATTCTTTTTTTTTTTTGTTTAGTTCCCAGCAAATCGTGTTTATTATTTTATCGGGTGGAGTTGGGGACGTGGACGGTTAACAAAATACGCACAAAATATATTTTTTTTTTAACTGATTTGTAGTTACAAAAATAATTTTTTTCTGCGTTTGCTTTCCGTATCGACTGCGCCAGTTAAAGAAAAAGAGTTTGAAGTTTTGTGCTTTAAGTTCTTTTAATTGCGGTGGTATATTCACGACTGAATTTCTAGATGTACATTTGTTATGTTGTTCGATCAGACATATTTTACATTTATTATTAATATGCTGATCGAACAATATACTTAATATATTATCTTACAATTTGATATTTTATTTTTTGTCAATTTGACATTTTAATTTACTCATATTACATTTTATACTGAACTAATTGAATATCCGTTCAAGGTTGTTGGACCTTCGTCACCATACAAATATGTAACTCGCGCGATGAACTTTCTTAACATAGCACGCATTTTGATAATAAAATTCAATAATTTGCAAGCGTTGTTCGTCTGTAAGACGATTCATGGTTAAATAATAGACAAAACTGAAGATGTTTGACAGTGAAACAAAACACGAAACGTGCGTCAGCTGTTTAAACCAGTGTTGCCAAAAAGATAATAGCTAAAAAATCATCCTTTATACATATGTATATAGCTTCGCAACTCTACTATTTAAAAGTTTTTTGTAGTATACATACATATATAAATTTTATTTTTTAAATAATTATTATCAAGGTGTGAAATATATAATAGCACTTTTCATGGCAAAGATTAATCTTGGAGGATCTGTTAATTCCTCGTAAAAGACAGTAATCGTAAAATAAATCTTTACCCATACCTTAGATTCAAAAATATTTCCCTACAATATGATTAATATTTAGGTTATGTGTTATGTACCTATGTATATATCGATACTATATCCAATAATTCTTGAAACAAGTATATTAAATCATTCCGTCCTTAGCTCGAAGCTTTTTTTTTAAAACACTTGAATTTCGTTTTCCTTTCAGAAACCATTGGCAAGAAGTCCACGATAAAAAACAAGCGAGTGCGCACAATATTCACACCCGAACAATTAGAAAGACTAGAGGCCGAATTCGAACGACAACAGTACATGGTGGGGCCAGAACGACTGTATTTGGCGCATACCCTTCAATTGACTGAAGCCCAAGTGAAAGTATGGTTTCAAAATAGAAGGATAAAATGGAGAAAACACCATTTAGAAATCACCCAACAACGGCTGGCGCTCCTTCGGCAGACACAAATGCCACCGGGAAACGAGGATGAAATCAAAAATAATTGCGAGGAAATAAGACAAATAGGAGGCAATCGACAACCATCTGAATCTGATCTTTCCGTATGCAATGATTCCATGGACGGTGAAAGTGTTGCTGAGGGAGATGATTCATAAGTGAAAAAGCTTATGCATGCAGGCCATAATTATACTCTTAATAAAAGCATTTAAAGGCTATGATAAGCACAATTTCAAAATAAGCACAGGGTGTAATTTAAATTTTAAATAGAGAAACAAAAAAGATTATTACTTGTACATAATATGAATGATATAAAATGTAAGTTGTAATTTTAATGACTAGGATATTAATATACTTAACAAACAATTTGCTGACTTTTTTTTCTTGTTATTTTGTGAAACCAAAAATATGAGCCATAAAGCTTAAGCAGTCAAGTTGCAAAGATTTCGTCTAAAGATTTGTCAGTAATTTAGAAAAACCTTGGTAATGCTTTAAATTATTTTTATAAGATCTTTCCTCAGAGAAATAGCTTAAGAAGAAACCTTGAATAAGAGATCACCAAAACTTCAATTCCATCTTATTTTTTGTTGACGCCCTTTCAAAACTAATTTTCTATTAAATACAAACAGTCTTATTTAAAAACGTTGTATAGAGCCTACATAAAGTTATGTAATCTCTATAATGCCTCTAAACGCAAAAATGCTATTTATAAAACTTATGCAAGGGTGCATCGTCCTATAATAAGCTAAACGAGTTTTGAGGTTGAATAGAGCCTACATAAGGAAATTATAGTTATTATTATTTCGTAAATGTCATTTTGATTTCTCTCCATTATTGAAATTAAAGCCTAGTACGCTGCTGATGCGAAACGAAAATTCCCATACAAAAATGACATGACGAAATCATAAATGAAAAATTTCGCTGTGCTTTTCGTTTTTCAGTACGCTGCTGAACGACGAAAACATAAAAAGAAACTTAAATTGATTCATTAAAACTTTTCAAAAACATTACGGTAAACTTACAAAACTAAAGAAAATCATGAAACAAAAAGAACACTCATAAAAAAAAAAAAAACAAATTCATCATGACCAAAATTAATGTCGAAGTTTCCATTTTATCCGATTCAAGCACAACACAAATTTTTATATTTTATTTGTTATGACAAAAAACTGATTTGATATACAGATAAATGGAATAGATTGCTCCATTTTGGTACTATTTTTGACATAAGCATTGTATAATTAAAATTTATAGCAGAATTTTTTATAAATAGGAATTTTCGCAACTTTACATAGAGCCTACATAAATCCTTATGCACTGTATAACTATTCATCTGTTTAGCCAATTCTATTAAATAAGACTGAAAAAGTTTTAAGATCTTAAAAAAAATAAAGAAATCCAGTTTTTGAAGTGATGTTCTAGAACTGAGATTTAAACACGAATACACAGCTGTGGAAAGCTAATAAGAAACGCGAGTTCTTTTTCTTTTTGAGAACAGTTTCTTCACTTAATTATTTAATAATTTTTTTTACAGTATTTTTGTTATATAACTGCACATAACGATAATTTTTAAGAACGTAATATTTTTCTTTTAATAGCAGGTTATCACATAATGGAGCTTTTTGTACTGGACATGTAAATAGAAACAACTTGCACATTTGTATCTATCTACTCCTAACATTACTTAATCTTAAGATATCGTTACTTAAAAATCTGGTTATAGTACTTTGCTGCGGAACCTCTTCGTTTAGGAATTTCGTGTCATCTTCGCTTCTCGGATTGAAGAACTTGCGCTTGGAGTACATGAGTAATAAAGCGTTTCAAGCGGCTTCATTGTTGGAATTAAGAACATCAAAGTTGGTGTTTTTTTTAGTACAACAATTCATTTAACGTCCGATCAGAGAGGTTTAACCGTTTTAAGTTCCTTCCTTGGTTATAGGCTGTAACCATTCAAAAATTATAAAAATTAAATTATATATCCACCCCTTAATTTGTTTTGAGTGATTCCAGCGGTAAGTTGTTGGTCTTTTAGTTGCTGGAATTTCCATATGAATGCAAATTATTATCGGGCTAATTTACTAGTCCTTCCTTTAGAATGCCTAGGTGTTTTACAGCTGTCAACGTCTCATCAATTTAAAGCACTGTACAAACAAACGCAAACCTTTGATCTAGCCACTTTCAAGATAACCACTCAGTTTGACTGCCGTATGTATCGCTAACCATATTTTCTCATCTGTTTTTAATTCGAAATAGGTTTTACCAGTGCCCAAGAAATAATATGGTTCCATCAAACGATTGCCTTTGTTTTTCCTGGCACTACGTTCATACATGTTATAGTTTTAGAATGCTGAGTCGTCTAAATTAAATAGTTAGACCATATCTTGCTGGACTAAAATAATCTAATAACTAAAGTTGTCAATTCAGCCCTTGAAATATGTATGTAAATGTAAGGTTAAGATACACATTATGTTGTATACATTTTGTCAGCCTTCTTCAGAGAACATTAAAGAACATTTTTAAGCGATGCTCAAAAACTCATCTTTATGTTACTTGTGATTGGCTTGGTGAGTGATTTACACCATAATTGTATTGTTGTTATAATACAATAAAATAAGTATAATATCTTTCTAGAAAGCTACAGCTATATGTTCCTAACGCAATTAATTCAGTAATAAGCTGTACGTTACTTCTTTAAGAATTTTTGTAAAACATAAAATATGTTTTATTTTAAAATTGTGTTTTTTTAACGCATGTTTCAATTTCATTAAAAAAAAGAGGCTGGGATGCGACCCATACTGATAACTTCCCATCCCGTCTGTTGATTTGTCTTGCTTAGAACGTTTGTAGGTTTTCGTGTTTTGTTAAAAAAGTTATCAGTTGAATTATTCGGCAAGAGTACGATAACTTAGGCGACAAGATATTATAACGGAATTTTTTAGAACAGTTAAAAATAAGCATTTTTTACTATGGAAGGGGGGGTCTATCTCCCCCCGTTTAGGCGGGAGGGACAATTTAAAAAAATACGTACATTAAATGGAAAAAAAATAATTAAAAAATAACGGTAATACTTACAATTAAGTATTATACCTTTTTTTAAAGCCAACACTTTTGTCTATTAGCCTGTTTTTAAATCAATTCAAAACTACGCATAGTTTTTGAAAAAAATTGTTTTAAACTAAAAATTTGGTCAAAAAAAAGTTAAAAATATGGTTTAAAGTGTAATTTTTCAAAACCTTAAGATTATTTACTACTTTTTTTTTAGAATTCATTGCTCTTATTTGTTTTTGATCAAAAACTGAAAACTAGATGATTTTATGTCTTTTAGTTTTTGAGAAAATTGAAAATAAAAATTTAATTTTAAACTAAAAATTTGAGTAAAAAAAGTTAAAAAAAGGTTTAAAGTGTAACTTTTTCAATACTTCAAGATTATCTACCATTGGTTTTATTTCAGAATTTATTGCTCTTATTTGTTTTTGATTAAAAACTGAAAACTAGATGATTTTATGTCTTTTAGTTTTTGAGAAAATTGAAAATAAAAATTTAATTTTAAACTCAAAATTTGAGTAAAAAAAGTTAAAAAAAGGTTTAAAGTTTAACTTTTTCAATACTTCAAGATTATCTACCATTGTTTTTATTTCAGAATTCATTGCTGTTATTTGTTTTTGATCAAAAACTGAAAACTAGATGATTTTATGTCTTTTAGTTTTTGAGAAAATTGAAAATAACCACAACTACTATTTTAATTTAATTCTTTTTTTTTTTGCTTGAGTGGTCTTATTTTGATAGTAACAATGGTAAGTGCGAGTTTGGGTGTATGCAACAGTAAGGTGTGCGCGAGTTTGGGTGTATGCAACAGTGGGATCTGTAAGGGGGGCATGCTGCCCCCCTGCAACCCCCCCTGCTTGGGCACACTATAGGATTTGGGGTGGGTGCAAGTTGGAGTGCGTGCAAGGTGGGGAGGGTGCAAGGTGCGGTGGGTGCAAGATGGGGTGCATGCAAAGTTTCTTTTGCATTTAAATAAGCTGGATTTAAGAAAAATTAATTTACCCTAGGTATATCTTATCGATTATTACTATCAAAATAAGACTACGTTAATACTTAAGCAAGGAAAAAGTAATTTAATTAAAATATTTTTTTTGGTAATTTTCAATTTTCTCAAGAACTAGAAGACATCAAGTCATCTAGTTTTCAGTTTTTGATCAAAAACAAATAAGAGCAATGAATTCTAAAAAAAAAGTAGTAAATAATCTTAAGGTTTTGAAAAATTGCACTTTAAACCATATTTTTAACTTTTTTTTGACCAAATTTTTAGTTTAAAACAATTTTTTTCAAAAACTATGCATAGTTTTGACCTGATTTAAAAACAGGCTAATAGACAAAAGTGTTGGCTTTAAAAAAAGGTATAATACTTAATTGTAAGTATTACCTTTATTTTTTAATTATTTTTTTCCATTTAATGTACGTATTTTTTTAAATTGCCCCTACCGTCTAAACGGGGGGAGATAGACCCCCCCCTCCCGTAGTAAAAAATGCTTGTTTTTAACTGTTCTATACAAATCCGTCATTAAACTTTGTCGCCTAAGTTATCGTACTCTCGCCAATTATTCTAAAAAATTTACAAATAACCAACAATATTTTTCATATAATGAAATAGTTTGATTTGAAAATCTATTTTTGTTAACGAGGTTTTTAGTCGTTAACCAATTTTTACCAATTTTAGTAGCATTTCTTAAAAGTTTTCATTTTTTATATAAACAAATACAAATAGGATTTATGAAATTAATTTGACGTTAATATCTTCTATTGTTTACGAGATATCGAGAACCGAACATCAATTTTTGCCAATTTTTCGTACTATTTTTTGATGGTTGGATTTTTACAAAAAAAAATTACTGAATATCGAAAACAATATTTTCTGTGAGATAAAATTAGTTTGAAGCGAATATTTTTAATTTTTGAAAAGATATTTGAGTCGTAAATCAATTTTTACGAACTTTTAGTAATGCTTTTTTTAGGTTTTTATTTTTTGTTAAGAAACTGTCAATTCGATTTTTCTCGAAATCTTACTGAATGTTGAAAATAATATTTCTCATAAAATAAAATTAGTTTAAAGCCAATATTTCAAAGTTTTGAAAAGATATTTAAGTCGAAAATCAATGTTTACCAACTTTTGTTAATTTTTTTTAGGTTTTTAATTTTTTGTAAGAAAACTGTCAATTCGATTTTTCTCAAAATCTTACTGATTGTTAACAACTATATTTTTTTTTAAATAAAATTAGTTTAATGCGAATATCTCAAAGTTTTGAAAAGATATTTGAGTCGAAAATCAATTTTTACCAACTTTTATTAATTTTTTTTAGGTTTTTATTTTTTGTAAGAAAACTGTCAATTTGATTTTTCTCAAAATTTTATCGAATTTTGAAAGCAATATTTATTATAAGATAACCAAAATCTCAAATTTTTGAAAAGATATTTGAATCCAAAATCAATTTTTATCAACTTTGAGTAATGTTTTTTTAAGGTTTTTATTTTTTGTAAAAAAAAACTGTCAATTCGATTTTTATCAAAATTTTACCAGATGTTAAAAACGTTATTCTTCGTTGCACAAAATTGTTTTGGAGATAAAATCATTTTTTGTTTGTACAATTTTCGAGGTGACAAATATTTTTTTTTTTGAGTTTTTTTGATTTATAAAAAAAACGTTAATTGGATTTTTTTCCAAAAATATAACTGTTTTGTATCACGTTACAATATATAATATAAAATTTATTTCAAGTCTCTAGCACTATTGGTTCGTGAGATATTTTGGGATAACTAAAATTGTCACCTTTTCTTAAACTGCTATGGTAAAAAAACCACCCATTCAATTTTCTTTAGAGCCTTTTCTGCAATCTTCTGCATTATTATCTGTTTAAAAAAAATAATTTGAAGTCGATATCTCTACTGGTTCTTGAGCTATGGACGATGACAAAACGTCGCGAACGTACGGACGTACGAACGTACGTTTGCACGCACGCACAGACATCTTTCTAAAAATCTTTTAGTTCGACTCTAGGGAAAACATTTTCAACTCGACAAATCGGACCAATTACAATAACTTCCTATGGGAAGTAAGTAAATTAGGTGACGCAACAAACTAGGGCCTAGTGATTTTCAAACTCTCAACCATTTCTGTGTGCGAGTCATTTCAGGGTTGAAGGGGACCTACTGTTTTTATACCGAACCCGAAAGGCTAATTTGAGAAAGTTGTTTTCATGCCAAGAATTACTGTTGGGAGATTTGTCAATTCCTCGCAAGAGGCAGATACCATGAAGAAAATTTTAGGTGGCATAGGCAGGGATTGAACCCATGACAGTGCAACGCACTTACCATTACACCACGGTTACTTTCATTAGATTATATTTTAAAATATCATTTTTAACTTATATTTTGTTCTTTGAAAAGTCGTAGGTCACGAGCGACATTTTGCATTTCTTTTTACTAAAACATTTTTAAGGAGTACAGTACAATTATTACTATATCTATCAATAACGATTAAGAAAGGTTTGAAGAATCTTTTTTGTATAACAGGTTACTTAGCTAAGGAATGACATGCACATTTATCAAATTAAAGGTTATAAATTAAAATTAACACTTTTCAGGTTTATCATCGTATCCGTTTCGAAATCTTACAATACGATGTTTCAAGTTCATTAGAATCTAAATCAACAAATCCTAGAATGTGTGTGCGTACATATGTGTGCGTCCTTAAGTTCCGGATAAATTTTTCGTCGGTCATATCTCAAGAACAAATATTAATGCTTACAAAAATACTACTAACAATTAGGGACGAATAAAGTAACCAACTTCAAACTTACATAATGTTATCATATCATTGCTATAAACATAAAGTAAAATTTTAAGAAAAATCCAATTGGCACTTTTTTACAAAAATTTAAACTCACAAAATATGTTGAGAACCAATAAAAGTATGGACTGCATACTTATTTCATCTAATACAAAAATATGTTATTAAAAAAAATAAAACAGACATGTTAACGGGTTTTTTTACAACGAAAAAAAATATAAATCCTAGCAAACAATATATTACATACAGAATTGATTTTTTATAATTGTTGGTTGCATGCTTGTGAACTTCTAAAGTAATGACAAACAAATAATTATTTTGAAGTTTTCAACTCCAGAATTCCATTCTGAATGATAATAAAATCCCGTGATCCTATCAATTGAAACATTTTACAGCAATGTAGGAAAATTATTGAATTTTTGTCAAGTGTTTGCTTTATAAAGAAAAAAAAGGGGATTTAATTTTATAAAATTACCTTTTTTCAATGTGTATTTTTTCATTAATAAAATTGGTTGTGGCAACACTGTTATGGTATATTTAAACCAACATAACTCTCCAAATCGAAAATAGAGGAAAATGTGTTTTATATTTATTTACATATTAAAATTTACACTTTTGACACAAAATAACAGGGACATTCACAATCCAATTTCCAATTTCTGTTTATTGGATCCAGAAAGGACTTTTTCAACCTGTTGAAATACTGAATAAAACATTACTTGACATTTGTTCAAAAAAAAAAACGACTTGTGAAATATAATTGCAAATTTTACACTCTGTTGCAATGTTAAAGTATAGTACAAGTGCAAAACTAAAGTTATTCCGACTTTACAACCCCCTTAATACTGGAAATGAAAAACATATTAATAATGAAAAATACACGAGTATTAGAGGCGGAGTAAGCTAAAACTTTTTCTTAGGAGAATTAAAGCCGGAATAAACATATTTAAGTAGTACTTAAATGTCATTTTGACATTTAAAAAATGGACTAAGAAAATTTGTTCTCAATTCTGCGAAAATATGGATAGTTTTATTGAATTCGTGAATGATTTTAACATTCTAAACGACGTAACTACAAGAAAAAGAAGGTCAAGGCAGTGTAGAACTGGGTTTAATTCCATAACAATGAGGGGTAATTTACGGTTAAAATAAAGATTGATCCTTTGACTTTGTAATTGGCTTACATCTCTGTTATCTAGCTTATTTTATTGAAACTACAAGAATTTTAAATTAGAATATAAGTGATTTTAAATTGTATAAATTAAAAGTTTATAATGTTTCGGTGAAGACCGTGAACGCACTTTGTAACACTAAAGAAAATGTCAAAATGAGTTTGATATTTGTTTTTACATTACATTACATTACATTTCACACTACTCAGCACATAAATGTACAGAGTAGAGAACACAGCACCTTGAGCGACTAAACTATATAAGGTGATAATAACACAAGACATTAATACAAGGCAGAAGGACAGAGGAGAAAGAACAACATACAGAAAGAACACATGACAACAGCACGGGGTAGGTTTCGAGACTTTCTACTAACCACGCTCACTGATGCTTGATTGCGGTGATTGATGGGAACCGATGTTTTTTTTTCAAATTCATTTTTATTAATTCAATCTTAACTAACCATAACTTACAACTAACTTACTGGTCCCATACGGACACTCTAAGTTAAACAATAATACTTAATGCTAATGCCTTTCGGCCCTAAGATCTATTTAACTTTAATTCCATTTTATTTATTTTTGTATTCATTAGAAAATTAAAAAAAAAACTAATATCAATATCCTTTTTTATTTTTACTTAAAAACTACTTAAAATAAGGTCCTTAATATAAAACTTAAAGCTAACTAAAACTACCTATTCTACCTATAAACTACTTAAAACTAGAACAACCACAGCAGCAAATCTAACTATCTAACGTTTTTTGTTTTTCATATTTTGTTGTCTTTTTTTTTTTTTTTTTATTCCATGTTTTTTTTTTGTATTTTTTTTTTTTTTTTTTTTTTTTTTGTGCCACCATGCCTATTCTACTTAAAACTAAACCCTAAAACTATAAAACAAGTATGTAAGCCTACCGCCTACCGCCTAAACGGGGGGAGATAGACCCCCCCCTCCCGTAGTAAAAAATGCTTGTTTTTAACTGTTCTATACAAATCCGTCATTAAACTTTGTCGCCTAAGTTATCGTACTCTCGCCAATTATTCTAAAAAATTTACAAATAACCAACAATATTTTTCATATAATGAAATAGTTTGATTTGAAAATCTATTTTTGTTAACGAGGTTTTTAGTCGTTAACCAATTTTTACCAATTTTAGTAGCATTTCTTAAAAGTTTTCATTTCTTATATAAACAAATACAAATAGGATTTATGAAATTAATTTGACGTTAATATCTTCTATTGTTTACGAGATATCGAGAACCGAACATCAATTTTTGCCAATTTTTCGTACTATTTTTTGTTGGTTGGATTTTTACAAAAAAAAATTACTGAATATCGAAAACAATATTTTCTGTGAGATAAAATTAGTTTGAAGCGAATATTTTTAATTTTTGAAAAGATATTTGAGTCGTAAATCAATTTTTACGAACTTTTAGTAATGCTTTTTTTAGGTTTTTATTTTTTGTTAAGAAACTGTCAATTCGATTTTTCTCAAAATCTTACTGAATGTTGAAAATAATATTTCTCATAAAATAAAATTAGTTTAAAGCCAATATTTCAAAGTTTTGAAAAGATATTTAAGTCGAAAATCAATGTTTACCAACTTTTGTTAATTTTTTTTAGGTTTTTAATTTTTTGTAAGAAAACTGTCAATTCGATTTTTCTCAAAATCTTACTGATTGTTAACAACTATATTTTTTTTAAAATAAAATTAGTTTAATGCGAATATCTCAAAGTTTTGAAAAGATATTTGAGTCGAAAATCAATTTTTACCAACTTTTATTAATTTTTTTTAGGTTTTTATTTTTTGTAAGAAAACTGTCAATTTGATTTTTCTCAAAATTTTATCGAATTTTGAAAGCAATATTTATTATAAGATAACCAAAATCTCAAATTTTTGAAAAGATATTTGAATCCAAAATCAATTTTTATCAACTTTGAGTAATGTTTTTTTAAGGTTTTTATTTTTTGTAAAAAAAACTGTCAATTCGATTTTTATCAAAATTTTACCAGATGTTAAAAACGTTATTCTTCGTTGCACAAAATTGTTTTGGAGATAAAATCATTTTTTGTTTGTACAATTTTCGAGGTGACAAATATTTTTTTTTTTGAGTTTTTTTGATTTATAAAAAAAACGTTAATTGGATTTTTTTCCAAAAATATAACTGTTTTGTATCACGTTACAATATATAATATAAAATTTATTTCAAGTCTCTAGCACTATTGGTTCGTGAGATATTTTGGGATAACTAAAATTGTCACCTTTTCTTAAACTGCTATGGTAAAAAAACCACCCATTCAATTTGCTTTAGAGCCTTTTCTGCAATCTTCTGCATTATTATCTGTTTAAAAAAAATAATTTGAAGTCGATATCTCTACTGGTTCTTGAGCTATGGACGATGACAAAACGTCGCGAACGTACGGACGTACGAACGTACGTTTGCACGCACGCACAGACATCTTTCTAAAAATCTTTTAGTTCGACTCTAGGGAAAACATTTTCAACTCGACAAATCGGACCAATTACAATAACTTCCTATGGGAAGTAAGTAAATTAGGTGACGCAACAAACTAGGGCCTAGTGATTTTCAAACTCTCAACCATTTCTGTGTGCGAGTCATTTCAGGGTTGAAGGGGACCTACTGTTTTTATACCGAACCCGAAAGGCTAATTTGAGAAAGTTGTTTTCATGCCAAGAATTACTGTTGGGAGATTTGTCAATTCCTCGCAAGAGGCAGATACCATGAAGAAAATTTTAGGTGGCATAGGCAGGGATTGAACCCATGACAGTGCAACGCACTTACCATTACACCACGGTTACTTTCATTAGATTATATTTTAAAATATCATTTTTAACTTATATTTTGTTCTTTGAAAAGTCGTAGGTCACGAGCGACATTTTGCATTTCTTTTTACTAAAACATTTTTAAGGAGTACAGTACAATTATTACTATATCTATCAATAACGATTAAGAAAGGTTTGAAGAATCTTTTTTGTATAACAGGTTACTTAGCTAAGGAATGACATGCACATTTATCAAATTAAAGGTTATAAATTAAAATTAACACTTTTCAGGTTTATCATCGTATCCGTTTCGAAATCTTACAATACGATGTTTCAAGTTCATTAGAATCTAAATCAACAAATCCTAGAATGTGTGTGCGTGCATATGTGTGCGTCCTTAAGTTCCGGATAAATTTTTCGTCGGTCATATCTCAAGAACAAATATTAATGCTTACAAAAATACTACTGACAATTAGGGACGAATAAAGTAACCAACTTCAAACTTACATAATGTTATCATATCATTGCTATAAACATAAAGTAAAATTTTAAGAAAAATCCAATTGGCACTTTTTTACAAAAATTTAAACTCACAAAATATGTTGAGAACCAATAAAAGTATGGACTGCATACTTATTTCATCTAATACAAAAATATGTTATTAAAAAAAATAAAACAGACATGTTAACGGGTTTTTTTACAACGAAAAAA
Organism: Eupeodes latifasciatus; assembly: GCA_920104205.1. Taxonomy (NCBI): domain Eukaryota; kingdom Metazoa; phylum Arthropoda; class Insecta; order Diptera; family Syrphidae; genus Eupeodes; species Eupeodes latifasciatus. The sequence goes on along the minus strand of OV049924.1, from coordinate 208,856,150 downwards.
AATATAAATCCTAGCAAACAATATATTACATACAGAATTGATTTTTTATAATTGTTGGTTGCATGCTTGTGAACTTCTAAAGTAATGACAAACAAATAATTATTTTGAAGTTTTCAACTCCAGAATTCCATTCTGAATGATAATAAAATCCCGTGATCCTATCAATTGAAACATTTTACAGCAATGTAGGAAAATTATTGAATTTTTGTCAAGTGTTTGCTTTATAAAGAAAAAAAAGGGGATTTAATTTTATAAAATTACCTTTTTTCAATGTGTATTTTTTCATTAATAAAATTGGTTGTGGCAACACTGTTATGGTATATTTAAACCAACATAACTCTCCAAATCGAAAATAGAGGAAAATGTGTTTTATATTTATTTACATATTAAAATTTACACTTTTGACACAAAATAACAGGGACATTCACAATCCAATTTCCAATTTCTGTTTATTGGATCCAGAAAGGACTTTTTCAACCTGTTGAAATACTGAATAAAACATTACTTGACATTTGTTCAAAAAAAAAAACGACTTGTGAAATATAATTGCAAATTTTACACTCTGTTGCAATGTTAAAGTATAGTACAAGTGCAAAACTAAAGTTATTCCGACTTTACAACCCCCTTAATACTGGAAATGAAAAACATATTAATAATGAAAAATACACGAGTATTAGAGGCGGAGTAAGCTAAAACTTTTTCTTAGGAGAATTAAAGCCGGAATAAACATATTTAAGTAGTACTTAAATGTCATTTTGACATTTAAAAAATGGACTAAGAAAATTTGTTCTCAATTCTGCGAAAATATGGATAGTTTTATTGAATTCGTGAATGATTTTAACATTCTAAACGACGTAACTACAAGAAAAAGAAGGTCAAGGCAGTGTAGAACTGGGTTTAATTCCATAACAATGAGGGGTAATTTACGGTTAAAATAAAGATTGATCCTTTGACTTTGTAATTGGCTTACATCTCTGTTATCTAGCTTATTTTATTGAAACTACAAGAATTTTAAATTAGAATATAAGTGATTTTAAATTGTATAAATTAAAAGTTTATAATGTTTCGGTGAAGACCGTGAACGCACTTTGTAACACTAAAGAAAATGTCAAAATGAGTTTGATATTTGTTTTTACATTACATTACATTACATTTCACACTACTCAGCACATAAATGTACAGAGTAGAGAACACAGCACCTTGAGCGACTAAACTATATAAGGTGATAATAACACAAGACATTAATACAAGGCAGAAGGACAGAGGAGAAAGAACAACATACAGAAAGAACACATGACAACAGCACGGGGTAGGTTTCGAGACTTTCTACTAACCACGCTCACTGATGCTTGATTGCGGTGATTGATGGGAACCGATGTTTTTTTTTCAAATTCATTTTTATTAATTCAATCTTAACTAACCATAACTTACAACTAACTTACTGGTCCCATACGGACACTCTAAGTTAAACAATAATACTTAATGCTAATGCCTTTCGGCCCTAAGATCTATTTAACTTTAATTCCATTTTATTTATTTTTGTATTCATTAGAAAATTTAAAAAAAAACTAATATTGTAACGAAGCGTCACACTCCTACCTACTACCGACCGACACCAATCAACCTCCATCTACCGACCGATACCAATCAACCGCCTTCTGCATACCCACCAAGTGAAATAAGTGACACCAACACGCAGCCAAAATACAAAAACAAAATACATGCGATGTTTTTGTTCGTCATTATAAAATTCACATTTGGTTTCTGCAGGAGAATTGACTTATGGACCCAAGAAATCCGAAAAAAAAGGAAGCTTGCTCGCCGAAGATTATCAAAGATTTTAGACTTTATATTCTAAAGCGCAAGTTTCCCCCGATATTCCCCTTCTCTATTACGAGTCGATGGGCCGTTGCTCCATAGCGTGCTGTGTAGTAACAACAAATTATTATATTATTCCCCTTCACCCTTCCGGTGTCGACGGGCACTTGCCGTATCATTAAGTATTCCCCTTCACCCCTCCGGTGTCGACGGGCACTTGCCGTATCATTAAGTATTCCCCTTCACCCTTCCGGTGTCGACGGGCACTTGCCGTATCATTAAGTATTCCCCTTCACCCCTCCGGTGTCGACGGGCACTTGCCGTATCATTAAGTAATTCCCCTTCACCCTTCCGGTGTCGACGGGCACTTGCCGTATCATTAAGTATTCCCCTTCACCCCTCCGGTGTCGACGGGCACTTGCCGTATCATTAAGTAATTCCCCTTCACCCTTCCGGTGTCGACGGGCACTTGCCGTATCATTAAGTAATCCCTCTTCACCCTTCCGGTGTCGACGGGCACTTGCCGTATCATTAAGTAATTCCCCTTCACCCTTCCGGTGTCGACGGGCACTTGCCGTATTATTAAGTAATTCCCCTTCACCCTTCCGGTGTCGATGGGCTCTTGACCGTAGAATTAAGTTAGTATGTACTAGGTATTCTTATCGATAGGTATCCTTTTGTTTAAGCCGCTTTATTGGATTAGAAAAAATAAAACCAAAAAAATATAAAACCTAATTCTTTTTATTTGGAAAGGAGTAGTTTGGTCAACTCTCTATACTCGAGTTTCGTGCTTTCTCGAGACGACCCTGGAGTCCGGCGAGCTTACCTCAGCCTAAGATAAAGAAGCATCACAAATTGGCGCCCGAGCAGGGACCTTTAGAGAATTCATCCAAATTCCGACCGATCCGCCCACCGTAATGAATTCCTAGAGGTTTTCCATCCGACCACCGACTACCGACCGCCGATCACCGACCGCCGATTACCGACCGCCGACTACCGACCATCGATTACCGCCGCCGACCACCGATTACCGCCGCCGACCACCGATTACCGCCGCCGACCACCGACCGCCGACCGCCGACTACCGATCACCGTTAACCGTTCACCGACCGCCGACTACCGTTCAACAACCGCCGACTACCGACCACCGTTCCCGACCGCCGATCACCGACCACCAGCCATCCATATAATATGAGCGAAAACGAAGCCAACACTGCCATGGACGAAATCAATCCGTTCAGGAGCCTCAGCTTCATATACATGCTCAAGAAAAACGAGCTTATAGAAATGCTCACCGCCCGGAATATAGAAACCGAGGGTAACATGCAAGTCCTCCGCCAGCGTTTAAGCGATCATCTCAAACAGGTACGTGCACACGCTTCTACACAAAACCTGTGTGCCCAATGGGCAGAGGTAGCCGAGAAGAGAGTAAATGCCGCCTTGGATGACGACGCCGATAAACACCCTAAGAATACCGCTCCTGACCCGATCACCAAGCAGAAAACATCATTATATGAGGAGACTACCTTTCATGTCCCGAATTTGAATGCTGCACACCGCGATAACGAACAACCTCGTATAGCAAATCCAGAACCGATGAATCAGCCACGACCAGAGCACTCCGGAGACGCGCCAGCACGTTTCAACTCATTCATGAATCACACTCCCCACCGACTCACCCTAAGCTATGAAGCAGAAATAACGAACATAGTGCGTAAATGGGGACTAAAATTCGACGCTTCAGGAAACCCTTTGGAATTCCTCGAGCGAGTTGCCGAGCTGACTCGATGCTATAATATACCAGCCGACGACATGTTGCGAACATTACCAGAGTTATTACGGGGTAAGGCACTGGAATGGCTCCGCATCTACAGTGAAGGATTCACTAAATGGGAAGATTTCCGTGAGTCATTCATTCAATACTTTCTGCCAGCACGATATCTCGTCAAATTAGAGGAAGAAATAATGCGCAAGCGTCAAGGCCCACGAGAGAACGCAAAGGAATATATTCTGGCCATGCAATACCTGATCCGCCAACACCCTGGGATGAAAATTAACGAACATCTCGACCGAATATTTGATAGCATGCGCCCTGAATATCGCCTTTATATCCGCCGACGAGATTTCGAAAATCTAAACGAACTCATGACTCTGGCAGAAGAATTGGAAGCCGTAAAAAAGGAAGAAAGAAACAGCCGCCCTCCGACCGTAACCGCAAACCCTGTCGCAGCCTCTCCTCGAACCTTTCCGCCGACCGTACCGTACAATCGGGAGACACACTGCTGGAACTGCAAACAGAGGGGTCACCGAAAAGAGACGTGTCACCGTCCATTCCGACTGTTTTGCTCATTTTGCGGAGAAGACGGACGTTTAACAAAAGACTGCCCGTGCCAACGCAACTCATGCTCAGTCGTAAACACACCGCCGCGTCACGATCCCCGATGTTATATTCCGATGCAAATAGGAGAACATACCTATCAAGCTTTAGTAGACACGGGATCTACGAAGACGTTCATTGGACCAGGAATAAGGACGGCCTTCAGAAATTGGGGACTACCCATGACGAGTCAACCCCAGACGATCCATCTGGCCGATGGAAAAATTGTTGGCACTTCCGAACACTTCAACGTGACCCTAATGATCGGAAACGTAGAAGTCCACGGGACCGCGACTTATCTACCGTCACTCGTCGAGGATGCCATACTTGGGATGGACTTTATGAATCAAGCCAACTTGAAAATTACGGTTAGCGGCAAATCCGTTGCAAGTTCCAATACCCAGCCTCCAACGACACATGGGCAGTGTCATGCCTTAGCCCACTTAGACACAAATCAGCAACAACAACTCCATACCTTCCTGGATCAAGAATTACCGAAGTTCGATAGAATAAACAATATATCAACCGTTCCTCCCCACCGAATCGAACTTACAACCGACAAACCGTTTAAACAACGGTATTTTCCTCGCAACCTGGCCCTGCAAAAGGTTATAGACGACGAAGTCAACGAACTTCTAAAAACCGGACAAATCAGCCCGTCTAAAAACCCTGATAGCTCACCGAATTTGTCTGAAATCAGTCAGCAACCGACCACCGAGCCAAACAGATCATCACCAGATTTAAGTCGACCTCGCCAACCAAGTCAACCAGCAATCAAAAAAAAAAATAGGATCAACCGCCGCCTAGCTCCAGCGGAGAGAGAAGTCCAAGGATTGGATCCTTGTAAAAGGATACCCACTCGGCCAAGACCGATCCTGGCACCTCCCCGACTAGAAGAACCACTGACAATACGAGTGGTCAGAAAGGAGAGACACCATACTGCAGCAGCCCAACCCGTCGCGCCAAAATCTCCGACGAGCTCCACCATGGCTAAAGTCCGGGAGCAGCAGGAACAGGCCCTCCGAGCCTACAAGGAGAAATGGAAGATGGACGAGGTGGCCGACCGATCGACTATTAAAGTCATTGTCACGCACCGTCCGGATACAACCATTACAGACCAACGCCAACCCAGTACCAGTCGCCAAGCCATGGCATGTTGTGTCATAATCCAGGGAACTGACCCGGGTCCAAGGGATCCTTTCGAGGGGATCCAACTATCGGGAAGGAAGCACCAAAGGAAGTTTACGATCTACCGCCCCTGGGGTCCAGTAATGGTGCTCATGAACAGGAAAGGAACGAGAGCTTCCCTACACTTCGGGGACCAAAAAAAAACAACAATCAACGTACCGCATTGATGACATAAGTTTTGTATTATGAATTGTTATTTTTATTTTTTAATAAGGACTGAACCTTTTTTTTTGTAAAATTATTTAGAAAAAAAATATATATAACTATATATATTATTAATAATTAATAAACTTACCGTTTTTTTACATACCAGGAAACCTTCAAGACGAGAAGGTTCTCGTCTCAAAAAGGAAGGGGGATGTGTAACGAAGCGTCACACTCCTACCTACTACCGACCGACACCAATCAACCTCCATCTACCGACCGATACCAATCAACCGCCTTCTGCATACCCACCAAGTGAAATAAGTGACACCAACACGCAGCCAAAATACAAAAACAAAATACATGCGATGTTTTTGTTCGTCATTATAAAATTCACATTTGGTTTCTGCAGGAGAATTGACTTATGGACCCAAGAAATCCGAAAAAAAAGGAAGCTTGCTCGCCGAAGATTATCAAAGATTTTAGACTTTATATTCTAAAGCGCAAGTTTCCCCCGATATTCCCCTTCTCTATTACGAGTCGATGGGCCGTTGCTCCATAGCGTGCTGTGTAGTAACAACAAATTATTATATTATTCCCCTTCACCCTTCCGGTGTCGACGGGCACTTGCCGTATCATTAAGTATTCCCCTTCACCCCTCCGGTGTCGACGGGCACTTGCCGTATCATTAAGTATTCCCCTTCACCCTTCCGGTGTCGACGGGCACTTGCCGTATCATTAAGTATTCCCCTTCACCCCTCCGGTGTCGACGGGCACTTGCCGTATCATTAAGTAATTCCCCTTCACCCTTCCGGTGTCGACGGGCACTTGCCGTATCATTAAGTAATCCCTCTTCACCCTTTCGGTGTCGACGGGCACTTGCCGTATCATTAAGTAATTCCCCTTCACCCTTCCGGTGTCGACGGGCACTTGCCGTATTATTAAGTAATTCCCCTTCACCCTTCCGGTGTCGATGGGCTCTTGACCGTAGAATTAAGTTAGTATGTACTAGGTATTCTTATCGATAGGTATCCTTTTGTTTAAGCCGCTTTATTGGATTAGAAAAAATAAAACCAAAAAAATATAAAACCTAATTCTTTTTATTTGGAAAGGAGTAGTTTGGTCAACTCTCTATACTCGAGTTTCGTGCTTTCTCGAGACGACCCTGGAGTCCGGCGAGCTTACCTCAGCCTAAGATAAAGAAGCATCACAATATCAATATCCTTTTTTATTTTTACTTAAAAACTACTTAAAATAAGGTCCTTAATATAAAACTTAAAGCTAACTAAAACTACCTATTCTACCTATAAACTACTTAAAACTAGAACAACCACAGCAGCAAATCTAACTATCTAACGTTTTTTGTTTTTCATATTTTGTTGTCTTTTTTTTTTTTTTTTATTCCAGGTTTTTTTTTTTGTATTTTTTTTTTTTTTTTTTTTTTTTTGTGCCACCATGCCTATTCTACTTAAAACTAAACCCTAAAACTATAAAACAAGTATGTAAGCCGGCCAAGGCTTTAAACGCCATCCCGACTACCCACTATCAAGTGCCGATTGAAGCCACCAAAACTGGTTCTCCTGCTTCACCCTATCAGTTCGGTCCCGTTCGGACACAGCCCTACTGAACCGAAGGAGCTCTGCTCCGCCTTGTGCCATGACGTCCCGATTGTACAGGAGTCGCCTATCCAAGTTGAAGATTAGCGGAACTGCCAATCTATCCTGTATCAGACCGCATCTGTCTAAAAGAGGAATGCCTCTGGTGGAATGAAGCCGCTCAAGCGTGCACTCTCAAAATACTAGTCATTCGGATAGAACGCCCCGAAAATTAAATTGTTGGTCGAAGACATAGCTCTTGCAATGTGACCTCGGACGAGTTCTATCACGAAATTGTCAATTCTGTTGATTCGAGCCCCGTTGTATAGGACCTCGTTGGAATAGGAATGTACATAAGAAGATTCGACTGTTCTGTATAAGCCGGTACAGCGTCGTAAACACTGCCGCTCGAAAACCCGAAACTTCTCCATCTGGGAAGGGGCAACGTTGAACCACACAGGACAACCATAAACGATCATCGGCCGTATGAGGGCCATGTAGCAAATTACCTTCACTCTGGGTTCAAGCCGACTGCTAAAAAACAGCCGTTTCGTCAGAGCGAAGGCTCCTCTGGCCCTGGTCAGAGCAGTATTTATATGTCTGTCGAAATATAAATACTGATCTAACCAGATACCGAGGTACTTCACTACACTTTTGCTCGCTAATGGCTGCCCGTGAAGATCAACGATAACCATCTTGCGCCAATTCTTGCACGTATCCCTCGTAGCCCCAGTTGTGAAGAACGGCTCCTCTACTACCACTGAGAGTAAACCTCTCACCTCGTCAACACCTCGAGTCGGAGGTAGTAGGGCTGTGATGCCAGGTCCTTCTACCTCCAAAACAAAGGATCCTAAAGAAGGTCCTGGGAGAGATGGGCGTAAGCTCAGACCCTCCAAGGCCTACTACAGGAACATACGAAATGCTAAGAGGATTCTCCAGATGTTTGGTGAACAACTAGGCGCTGGAAGAACTTCCTCGCCAAAAATAATTTAAAGACCAGCCAAGACTCAACGTCGAAGCGACAAAGGTCTATGGAAGGTAGTGTTTCACTACCTAAACGCCCCAAAGTGCTAAACACCAGCACTCCTCGTGACCCTCGCAAGGATAAAATGTCCTTCAGCGACGTTTTAAGGGACAAAAAGGTAGTCGCGATTATCGACAGAAGCGATGTGGATGGCACGATCTCTGCCGAGAACTGGACATTGGCCAAAGGACAGCTGGCCTTCAGTTTTGTCGAGATAATGTCCGACAATCCGGGACCACCGCCCATCACAAAAGATGGCGGTTGGCATCAGGGACACATCAAGTTGATGGTCTGTGATGATCAGAGGTCGTGCGACCTACTGACGCTGGCGGTCAGCCGACTTGGAGAGGTCTGGCCTGGTGCTAAGCTTGAGGTTGTAGCAAAGGAGGACATTCCTTGCAGACCAAGAGCTCGCATCACGGTTCCGGCCATATTCAAGGAAGCTGACCACGTTCTGAAGATAATCCGGCTCTCCAATCCAACCCTTCCTACTCACAACTGGAAGGTTGCGAAACTAGAGGATCCAAAGGGACCCTATAAGGGTGCAATTGTGATCATCAATGCAGAATCCCTTTCTCCTCTGGCGCAATCAAAAGGTGTGATTAGGTTCGGGTTCGATGAAATTACGCTGAGGGTCTATAAAAAAGATGGGGCTGAGGCACAAACCCTTCCCCCTTCCCCACCCACACAAGCGGAAACGGTTGCTGAGGTACCTGGCGCATCGGTCACACTTCCTTCATTGGAGGACGATGCATCTCAGGTATCCCCAGTAACAGAGGAAGCTCCTAACACCGACCAAGGTTTTTCCGCAATGGAGGCCGAGGTCTACGACAGCGGAGATGAGGACATTCTTTTAGAATCGTCCTCTGATATGGATGACTCCGACATTACTGTGTTGGAGGCTGATCGGGAGTGCAGTAGCAAAAATGCTGCGGTTACTCCAGATTAACCTCCAACACTCCATAAAGGCTTCGGCCTCCCTTCTTCTTCGCCTATCCAGCAGCGATGAAGATATTGTCCTGATTCAAGAACCCTGGATTGTTAAATCCATTGTTCGAGGAATCAGGACTCCCAAATACTGCGTGCTGTATGCATCAGGTGAGGATGAACCCAGATCTTGCATATTAGTAAAACGCAGCCTAAATGTATATTTACTCCCTAATTTCAGCGATCGAGATACCACCGCCGCAAGTCTGGAAACAGCCAGAGGAACATTCTGGCTGGCGTCGGCGTATCTTGGCCACGACCATCTTGGCCCTCTCCCGGGAGATACTCTGGAGAGTCTGATAACTGAAAGCACAAAGGCTCAACATCGGCCTCATCATCGGTAGTGACGCTAACGCCCACCATACAGTATGGGGTAGCACGGATATAAACGACAGAGGTGAGTCTCTTTTCGACTATATTCTTAACACTAACCTACTCGTAAGTAACGTTGGTAATGAGCCAACCTTTATTACTAAAAATCGACAAGAAGTTTTAGATATAACTCTTGTCTCCGAATTCATTAATAATAATATTTTGAACTGGAAGGTATCTAAAGATCACTCCTTTTCTGATCATAGATACATCCAGTTTGACTTTATAAATGAACCACCTTGCCAACCGATCTTTCGAAATCTGAAAAGAACAAATTGGCCAAAATATAAGAGAACGTTAAATAGTTTAATAAAACCTGAACTTTTTAATACTCCCTCCAACATTGAAGATCTTGACGACAAAGTCAATAATCTAACATTAGCCCTAAACAAAGCTCTAGATACTGCATGCCCTCTTATACAAGTAAGAGGTAAAAAGAAGCCACACTGGTGGAACTCAGGGCTGGATCCACTTCGAAAAGAATGCAGAAAACTCTTTAACAGAGCCAAAGCTTCTAGAGACTTGTCTGACTGGGATTCATATAAAGAATCACTGAAGATTTATAAAAAAGAACTGAGGAAAACCAAACGATCGTCTTGGAGAAACTTCTGTAGTAACGTTGAAGATTGCTCCGAAGCATCCAGGCTGCGCAAAATCCTCTCCAAAAATCCAATCATGCCAAGTTGCTTGAAAAACGCCTCTGGCCTCTGGACCAATTCAAGCGAAGAATCGCTCAACTTGCTACTAGACGTCCACTTTCCTGGTAGCTCTAATATTATTAATAACGTTGCACTTAATAATGGTGACAATACTTTACAACCCCCACAAGGTCTAGTCACTAGGGAAAAACTCAATTGGGCTATTAACAGCTTTAAACCATACAAATCTGCTGGTCCGGATGGTGTAATTCCAGCCGAACTGCAAGAAAATGCAAGTTTTCTAATACCCATCCTAGAAAACATCTTCAAGGGTTGCCTTAATTTGGCATACATCCCGATGTCTTGGAGACAAGTTAAAGTTGTTTTTATTCCAAAAGCTGGAAAATCCAGTCATGTAAACCCTAAAGACTTAAGACCTATCAGCTTATCATCATTCCTTCTCAAAACTTTTGAGCGTTTGATCGATATTCACTTAAGGGCAAGTATTGATAAGTCCCTCCTTTCAAAGGCTCAACATGCCTACCACAAAGGGAAATCAGTTGAAACGGCTCTACACAGTATAGTACGTACAATCGAATATTCCCTCCATCATAAAGAGTACACCTTAGTTGCCTTCTTAGACATAGAAGGTGCATTTAACAATGTCGACACATCTGCAATTGCACGTGTATTGGCATCTCTGAAGGTAGATAAGTCGATCAGCGAATTGATTAATCAGATGCTGATAAGCAGGATTATCAATTCAAAACTGGGCGATTTTACTACACAAAGGGGTGTCAGCAGAGGTACGCCACAAGGTGGTGTCCTATCCCCTCTCCTCTGGAACTTAGTAATAAATGAATTACTAACTACTCTAGAAAGAGAGGGATACAGAGTGTTTGCCTATGCGAACGATGTTGCTATTGCAGTAACGGGTAAACATCCCAATATACTAAAAGAACTCTTACAAAACGCTTTAAATAAGCTCACCAGATGGGCTAATCGGTGTGGACTAGGCGTTAACCCACAAAAAACCGACCTTGTCCTCTTCACAAGGAAATACAAAGTTCCATACATTGACCCTCCCCTCATAAACGGTGTACCACTTAAATTCTCTGATCAAGCAAAATACTTGGGTCTCATTTTAGACAAGAAATTAAGTTGGAAACCTAATATTCAAGAGAGAATAAACAAGGCCACAGTAGCCCTGTTCTCCTGTAAAAAGGCCATTGGTAATAAATGGGGCCTACACTGGCTATACATCTCGGTCATAAGACCGATCCTTACTTATGGAGTAGCGGTATGGTGGACGGCGCTAGATACAGCGACAAACCGCGATAAACTCAGCAAAGTCCAACGAACAGCCTGCCTGTGTATGGGAGGAGCACTTCGCTCCACCCCCTCCGCTTCACTAGATGTTCTGTTCCATCTAATACCGCTGGACTTTTTCAGCAAGCAAACAGCCGCTAACACTGCCATACGGCTTCAAGCCTCCTCTCTGTGGATCAATAATGAAATTGGCCACACCACTATTTTGAACTCGTTCAGAACTATAAGTAGTAATATTGACTACACCATATCCCATCCTCAGTTTAATAACTATAGCTTCAAGGTGACTATACCTCCCAGATCTTCTTGGGAGAATACATCATTTTTGAACGATGGTCCTATAAACTTTTATACAGACGGATCAAAAACGGAGGATGGGGTTGGTGGTGGCGTATACTCAGATAGACTTAACTTAAGTCTCTCCTTTCGTCTACCCGATCATTGTAGCGTGTTCCAAGCTGAAATCCTGGCTATAAAAGAAGTCCTATCCTGGCTTAGAGAAAACGTTATATCAACTAATGATATACGCATCTTCTCGGATAGCCAAGCTGCGTTAAAATCCTTAGACTCTGGCTCTACAAATTCACTAACAGCCCTAAATTGTCGATCATCTCTTACGGAGATGGCTACACAGTTCAAAATTCACCTTTTCTGGGTGCCGGGCCATAGAGACATTCCAGGAAATTGCAAAGCTGACGAACTTGCAAAAAGCGGAACAACTTTACCTCTGCTGGCTCATAATGCTAGCGTAGGTATCCCCTTAGCTACATGTAAACTCATGCTAAAGCAAGATACCATAGAGAAAACAAACTTCAGGTGGAATAACACCACCACCTGTGTAGCGACTAAACGAATTTGGCCTAATCTTAGCACCAAGCGCTCAAAACAATTAATCTCTCTGAGTAGATTGCACATTAGCTACGTTATAGGTGTCCTGACTGGGCACTGCTTAATAGGAAGGCATGCTATTCGACTTGGAGCCCCTGCAAATGATTTTTGTAGGAGTTGCATGGACGAAGAAGAAGAGGAGACAATCTCTCATCTTCTGTGCACATGCCCTGCCTTATCACAAAGACGTAGAATCCACCTTGGAGACTACTACTTTAACGATACCAGCGATCTAAAAAATTCAGACATTAGTTGTCTCCTACGCTTCATTCGAAGCTCCAATTGGTTCAACGAGTTAAGCTGATTAACTGATCCATGTGGTATCACAACGGACCATACTTTGGTCTAAGTGTGTTGGTCGTCCCAAACCAACAGCCACTTTAACCTAACCTAACCTAACCCTCGTAGCCCTAGCCAACGGCGTCCGGAACAGAATTGTCTCCGACTTCTGGACATTTATTTTCAGTTTCCAGTCGTCGCAATATCGCTGAATCTTGTCGAAATCACGCTGCAAGAGAATTCTAATAACCTCAACCTTTCGGGCCGTTCTGTACGCAATAAGATCGTCGGCGTACGCAATTGCCTTTGTAAGACTACCTATCAGATCGCTGGTGTAAATGCTGAAGAGAATCGGCGAATTCACCGCTTCCTGTTGAAGACCATTTTTAATTAAGAATGTTGTGGTAGAAGTTACATTGCCACTTTTGACAACAAACTTTCTACCGTTAAGCATATCATAAAGTATATACAACAATGGCTTGCTTATGCCAAGCCTGCTCATGACCCGCCTTGAACCCGAACTGTTTATCCGGAATTATTTTGTTGTCCGCAGCCCACTTAGTCAGAGCCCTATTGATGATCTTTTCGAAAACTTTGCTGATGCTCGGAAGAAGACTTATCGACCGAAGATTTGAAGGGTTGGAGTTGTCCTTTCCCTTTTTCGGGAGAGGATGAACCACAGCGGTCTTCCAATGCACTGGATAATATGCATTATTGAAGAGTGTGGTGTAAATGTCAATTGCCTCCATCGGTAAATGTCTTAGTACAACGTTGGATATACCATCGACACCTGCTGACTTTTTATTTTTTATTGAGTTGAAGATGAGCTGAAGCTCAACCTTCCTCACTAACAATGGACTTGGTCCCGTTTGCTCGGCGACTATGGCATTTGCCAAGGAATCGTCATCGAACCGCATAAAACCGCGGTTCTCAGATCGCCAATGTGTCATATCATTTCGAAGGTAAAAGTGATTAAGTAGGGCTCTGTTTTCCAGGTCGTGGTTGGGGCGAATGCTAACATTCACCTTGTGCACTTGCTGGAAAGCAGCTCCACCTTCTCCACTTTTTCCTTTGGATCTTCAATTATATAAAAGTCATCGTCAAAGATGGCTTCTTCTGGATCTATTTGCGCTGTCATGAGTACGTCCCTGTTCTCTTCAGTTCTTTGGAGTTTCAGACACGGAAGGTCATTGTCGTTCTTTTTCCTGAATATCTTGTTGATTTTAGGGAACATACTAGGGTCACTGGAATTAACTGACCGGATCTTGCGGTCCCAGTACTTGTTAATTTATAGCCTGTAGTTCTCCTTAATCAACAGATTGACATTTTTTATTGACGACTTCAGTGTCCTAACCTCCAAGTCGTGTGGGTCTGTAAGTCGTCTGTACAAGTTTTTGAGTCTTGTCAGTAAGCCACTCTTGTGCCTACGTAGCGCGTCAATAGTCGCGTTTCTGTAAGCGTCCATTTGGTCCCGTTCTTTGTACTTTGGTATTGTCCGTTCCATCGTTCGTTTTATTATTTCGTCCATCTGTTGTAAATGTTGGTCAATTTCTTTATTTGTCAGGTTTGGGAACCGATGCTTTATCAGTGACTAGGCCGTTGCCTGATATTTGTTTTTTTTTTTTGCAAATTTCAATTTTGTGAGAATTAAAGTTTGTTCATAAAAAGATGCAAAACAAAATGACCGGTTGAGATCTAGAATGATAGATGATTAACGCATCTTTTCCTAGTATAGTGAACAGATCTTCTGAAATGTAGGTATGTACATAATTTAAATGTTTTAACACTACAAACACCTTCTTCAGTTACCAACAGACCAGCCTTAGTTGATTTTTGACATTCGTTTTTTTAGAAAATTAATTTTTCAGGCTCCTCACTTTCCACCTTATTAGGCCCCAGGAATAAGGAGTTTCTGCCCAAGACATTTTTTATAATAGATCTGTGCTGTAGGCTTCTATACTAAAAATACATGTTAATTAATGTTACTAAAACTCTAAATACGAAACAAATCTTATCTTAAAATTACCTCAGAGGTTCCCGTTTTTCATAATGCAATCAAGAATCATCACAATTTCCATTTTACGTCACCTTTTAATAGGGTTTTCCTTCCAGCAGCGATTCTTTTTTTCAATCAAGTCCATTTTGGAAATAAAAAGATCAATACAAATTTTAGATTTTGAATACTTTTTTGTATAATAATTTGTGTTTCTTTCGGTTCCTAAAAACTTTAATAGAATTACAATTGATGAGTTGTCAAAAGTGCAGCTACACTATTTCACACTATGGTATTATCTTTTGCAATAGGGTTTGGGATTAGGTGGAGTGCGAAACTGTTGCAAAATTGTACTCCGTATATTTTATTCTTGTAGTGTTGTTAAATTGTACACTTCTGCATTTTTGTAATGATACTAGACTAATGTTGATGTTGCATAAGATCGAGAATGCCCCTTTAAATACCTTAGGGAAATAAATAAAAAAAGGGTTACTTAACAAATAGTTGCACCGTACAATAACCAAATAAAGTACGTTCCAGAGTCACAGAAACGCAGTTTGACATATGAAGCTTTGAAACGATAGCCAAATAAACATTGTTAGTTTTTAATTAAAAAATTAATTTTTTAGATTTATTCAAAGTTTAAATAATTGAAAATGTTAACCATTCATATCAATTTTCTTTCTAAAATACAGTTATATAAAAACATAATTATAATATAATCTTGTCTGTGGAAAGAAATGCCTCTTCACCTTCAGCCTTTCACAAATACTTCTTTTCATAAAAATTAACAAATTATGTTATTTTGCTTCATAAAGAGTTCTTTTTTCATAACCATTAAAACTCCTAGTTAATTTTCACATTTCCGATTTTCTTTTTTGAAAAATTTTGAGCCCCTTTAAGGAGGAATTAGCTTAGGTAATCAAGTCACATACAATGTAAATCAGTCAAAAATTTAAGTTTCAGCTTGTAGGCAAACCAGAATTACAGGTTTCCGAACTTCATATAATGGAGTGTCTTTGATTAAAAACCACCAAAACTACTCATTTGATTGCCTGCGTTTGAACGCACCCATGAAACTTTCAAAATGAAGCAATTTGATTGGTTGTTCCATTATTTTACGCACACTTTCTCATATTTAGTCATTCGCATCTCGTAGCCAAACCGAAATGATTCCCAACCAAAAACACTCTATATGAAGATATATGTAAATCCTCGGTAGACATCTTGGTTTGCCTACAAGCTAAACCGGAAATCAGCCTCATAAACTTATTCACTCTATATGAAGATCGTACGTATCACCCTCCAAAACCCATTTGTTTACATTGTTGTATTTGTAATGTGGACGAATTCAACGAGAAAAAAAAAATGGTTGCCTGTAAAGTCGGTTTTACGGGCGAAGATTTTACGTGACAACGTCTTTTTCTCGGTAGAATATTTATTGATATGAATATAAATAAATTGCACAATAGGAACAAGGAATTGAATGAAAATAAGAATTGCACAAATTTTTTAAACTAATAATTTACTTAACACTATCAACATTTATCAATAGTATGACATAACCTATAAACTCAGTTTCTCAACTTTTGTGTCAATCTAACAATTAATCAATCAATCATAGTTTACGATAATGAAATATCAGTGTACAATTATTTACCTTTATTGTTGTAGTTGTTGTAAATGACGAATCTAAGCACTCCACATTTTCACTACAGACACAGCTGACGATACTTTAACCACACGTGTGAACTTGTATTATGACGCTTTCTTGTTTTTCCAACGCCAAGAACGTTCGAGAAAGACAAAGACAGAGACACAAGCATGCGCCGATTCAATGCGCCTAATTCTCTAGTGCTGCGCGCGCGGCAGACCGATCATAGTTGAGTGGGAGAGAGACGCAAGGCATTCGGCGGGCCTCTCTCTCGTTCGGTGACTCATCGTAACGTTACCGGGCGTTACACTTTTTCATAAGTGACTCCCAGCCGCAACCTAATTTAAGACGTTGTCACGTCAAAATTGACGTTTTTTCACGCATACATAGAATCACTAATTAATTTTTAGGGGAAATTACATAAAATTAGAGGAGAAATGACACGCATCCTTAAATGAGTTTATGAATTCGATTTCCGGTTTAGCTTGTAGGCAAACCAATATGGCTACCGAGGATTTATATCTTTATGAGAGTGTTTTTGGTTGGTAGATTTAATTGTCAGGGTTCAGATCAATTCAACGTCATTACTAAAGCATAATACTAATAGTGTATTTATATTATGCATTTTCGTCAGTTTCGTTTTATACTTTTTTCTTATTTCGTAATGGCTAGTCATTTTAGAGTTGACTAATGTAATATTCGTGGGTTAAGACAGAATTGTCTGGCTGCGTACACCTGCACTAATTCTTACATGCTAGTTGTTTTGGCACAAGGCTACACCTTGGTGCCATTATTCGTTTCCCACCTTGATCTCGCTATAGAGAGCCCCAATCAGTTACGGATACTAGCGTAATAATTTCGTCTTTTTCAAGTAATGTAAGTTCTGTATGGACTCACTTTTTGAACCATATGGCATTTTTTGCTTGAGTAAAAATGGGTTTGGTCCGGTTCTATGTTGAAGTGATGCTTAAAAAGCTGTTACACAACTAAATTTTTTTTCAAAAACAGAATAAAATTGTTATAAAATGTTATCAATTGAGCAATTTTGTTGAATTTAAAAAGTAGGTGACAAGTTGGACGTATTTGAATCAATTTTCTTTAGTTCCTTAACTTGACTTGTTATCCATTGTCTACCAAGTATAGGGTGACCAGATCCATGTCCACGAAAAAGAGGACACCCTCAATTGGAAAATTGAAACGCAATAAAAACAACAAAACAAAGTTTAATTCATCAAAATAAATAAGTATTTAATTTATATGTAAGTAGGTATACATTATATCTATACATTATGTATAATGTATGTGTAACATTTACTTTTTGTTTTATAGATATCTATGCAAAATGTTTATGTATCGGGTGATTTTTTTGAGGTTAGGATTTTCATGCATTAGTATTTGACAGATCACGCGGGATTTCAGACATGGTGTCAAAGAGAAAGATGCTCAGTATGCTTTGACATTTCATCATGAATAGACTTACTAACGAGCAACGCTTGCAAATCATTGAATTTTATTACCAAAATCAGTGTTCGGTTCGAAATGTGTTTCGCGCTTTACGCAAATTTTATGCGTTTTTTTTTTTTAAAAGTTCTCAAGCTCTTAAAAAATCACCCATTATATTAAACAATGTCCTCTTTTCAATGGAGGACAATAAATACATAATGGGTGATTTTTTAAGAGCTTGAGAACTTTTTTTTAAAAAAAAACGCATAAAATTTGCGTAAAGCGCGAAACACATTTCGAACCGAACACTGATTTTGGTAATAAAATTCAATGATTTGCAAGCGTTGCTCGTTAGTAAGTCTATTCATGATGAAATGTCAAAGCATACTGAGCATCTTTCTCTTTGACACCATGTCTGAAATCCCGCGTGATCTGTCAAATACTAATGCATGAAAATCCTAACCTCAAAAAAATCACCCGATACAAATGTCTATCATTTTTTTTAATTCATCAAACAAAAAACATCAATTTCAACAAATTAAAATAAAATTTAATAAAATAAGTTACAAAAATAAAAATAAAATAGGAAAATAAAAATAAAATTATGGCTTTGATTAAATTATTGGCTCTGATTATACTTGTCGTTTGACCGTATTTTCTTTAAAATATCGGGTTTTTTTTTAAATATAATCATAAAACTCCGAACAGGACATATTTTTAAAATTACCTATATTTACAAAAAATAATTGCTTTTACATTTTCGACTTTAAGTTTATTTCGCTCATCAGTCCATTGGCTCGTTATCAAAGAAAATATTCGCTCAACATTAGCATTATGTGCAGGAATTGAAAAAACAAACTGTGCAATTATGAAAATTTCACTGTGTAATTCAATATTGTACATTTTTTTAAAATATTCTACCCATTTTTAGTGCATTGGTGCATTTATAAAGTTATTATTGTCATGTTCTTGCTCTAAAAATATTTTTAGATTACAAAATTGGTCAAACAATTTATTTTCGTTTAAATTGACACCTTTGTTTCGCAAGTAAAGCAAAGAATTTTGGATATCGCACCATTTGGGAATTTTGTTTAAATCCATCCATGCAAAACAATCAAATTCATCCAGAGATTCACCCCATCTCTGGAGATATTTTAAACATCTTGAATAAACCTCTAATAAATGTTTTTCCACATTTAAGACATCATTTTCACTTCCGCCTTTAACTACAAATTTCTTTAAAATTTCCTTCACTTTTAATGGAATAAATTTCTCGGATATTTTGTCATTTAAAACTTTTTTTACGTGTTGAATCTTCTCTAATGTTTCTACTATAGAATTCTTCTCTCTTTCTATTGCCCCTATATGTTCATTATAAAAATACATAAGTGAATAAAAAAACCACAGATAAGCTTCATTAAGATCGTTTTCAAAAAAAATTTTTAGTATAAGCGGTGGACTATCCAAGGAAAGAAAATAAGTTTTTAAGCCTTCAAATATTTGCAAAATTCTTTCAACGGCGCGGCGGGGTATCGTGACAACCAGCGTGTTCTGGAATGACTGAGAAGCTTTTTATACTCAATTTGCACAGATTCACAAAAAGCTTTTAGTTTTTCTGTTCGAACGGTAAAAACGGAAAATTGGTTGTATATTTTCACTACAATGCTTTCGACATCCAAAGACAACCCGTCAAATCCGTATTGAACATTGTTGTGCAAAATATGAGCGGGCCATCCGATTCCAATCAAATTTGAATATCCATTGATTTGTAATTTATGAAATACATTATTCTTGACGGCACGTTTCAAACCACCAAAATTTGTGTTACAATTATCCGCAGACATTGCAATGCATTTCGAAGATAAGTCGAATTTTTTTAAAGTCGAAAGCAAGTAATTGCCTCCTCGACGGGTCTCCACCTTGACGTTGGTGAGGAGGCTTACACTCAAACCTTAAGCAGGCCGGTAATAGTATCTAGCTTTAGGGCAGTTTCTAAACTACCAGCTAGGGTTTGGGCAAACTAAGAGAGGCCCACCCCTATGAAATATGGAAGAATTAAAAATAAAGAACAAAACCATAGCGGGGATATACGCTAAACGGTCGGTAGTAGTCACGACTGCCGGCTTTGGCTTTGCCTCGCGATCTCAATATCGAGAGGAGAAGTCGCCAGTGACATCATTTTTTTCATATTTATTTATTTTTCATGACATTCATACTTATTTTTTCGAAACTTTTTCTTTTTTCTTTTTCTTTTTCTTTTTTCTTTTTCTTTTTCTTTTTCACCTCATTTTTCCCAACAGTTTTAAAAAATAAGCAGAATACGGAAACCAATATGAGCACTTCATCGAAACACTTTCCATTAACTGAGGAGGAAGAAAATCTTCTCCTCAACCCCTTCTTGAAACTCGATATGGATGACGGAGCTAGTGCGATTGACGTCGATGACGCCAGCGAGGTCGCCTCAGTCACTAGCTCGAACGTCTCCAACGTTTCGAATACTTCCAGGCGGAGTAGAATCTCCAACTGTAAGCGTACTATTAAAAGACTTGGGAAACTGGACTGGGACCAAATGTCAGAATTGGAAAGGATGAGGCTGCATAACGCTCGTGCTTTTCTGGACAGGGAGGTCTTGGTTAAGGACAACCTGACATCAAGTCACCCCTCTCTAGAAAACTCGGGCCGTAAGACACAGATGGGACCGCCTGCTCCTTACGCTAATTCCAAGCGTGGGAAAGAGTGTTCCCCATCAACGTCGGGTGCTAAGGCCTCAAAACCAGAGAACAAAGAACAAACTGCAAACAAGAACAATAAGGAAAAAATCGGGAGGACACACATCGGGGAGTCAACCTCAACCGCCGAACTAATCCCGGTACCTAGAGGTCCGAGTAATCAAGCGAATGTGGTAGGCTCCCCTGATGAGGGTAAAGATACAAGGGAGTGCGAGGGTATCCTAGTAGGCCATTGCTCACAAGGCGACCTCAACACAACCTCCGTATCCGAACCCGAAAACCAAACGAACAACACGACAATCGATAGCCTAGCTACGGTAATCCAAAAAAGGACAAAACAACGCAAGACCGGCACACTCAACGAAGTCGAAATCCGAAGACGTCAACAGCGCAACGCTGCGAGGATTGTTCGACGGTTTGCCAAAAGGTCTCCTGAGTCTCTTACCGCTAAGGAAAGGACAGCGTTTGAAAAGTCCAAGCTCCGTCTAGAAACAGCGACGGAAATTCCAGCTGACAAGGCAGTTTCTCAACAAGAAGCGCCACGCTCCTCGAAAAGGGCTAGGAATGTCAGCAACTCCCCAACAACCTCCTCGCCACACACAGCAGCGAAGAGAATAAAGACATCTCGGGCTATCGTGAAAGGTCACCAAGTCGCTATAGCTGATTATGGTAAACCCACACGTAGGCTAACCGAAGACGAATGGCAGCTCCTTGAACTAAGGATCCTTGAGGAAGTCAACGAGGCCATCGTTAAGAGTAGGCAAGTGCCACTCTTCGGCAACCTCACGACAACTCATGGTTTCAAGGTGATGAACTGTGAGAATGACGTGACTCTCGAGTGGCTCCGAGAGTTCATCAAAAACACGTCAGCTCCATGGCAAGGCGCCGATCTTCGCCTCATTGAGGTGAAACAAATAAAGGAGCTGTGCAGACCGGTAGGAAAACTAGTGGTCAAAGGCCCCACCATCCCCAGCGAACGGCTAGAGAGATACATCCTATCTCTGAATAGTGATCTCCTAAGCCAAGACTGGGAGATTGTCAAAATTGAAAAGACCAAGGAAGGCACCGAGGTGGAAGTCAGGCTGACTCAAAAGTCTATTCCACTTCTCAGGAAAGTAGACTTCAAAGTACGCGTCGGGATAACTCGATGCAAGTTGAGGTTGATTGCCAACAAAAAGAAACAGGTTAGTAAAGCGTTGAACAAGTACTTTATTATATGATGGAATTGAGAATTTTACAAATCAATCTCCAACACAGTAAAGCCGCCAGCGCTAACCTAGTCTACCTCATGGAGAGTAGACAGTACGATGTAGCCCTTATACAGGAACCCTGGGTATCAGGCGGCAAAATTAAGGGACTACACTCGAAGGAACTTCTGCTGTACAAGCCCAACCTTGACAGCCGTAACAGTAATCCCAGAACATGCATTGTAGCAAGGAAACAGTCTAATCTTTTTCTTCTCACTACTTACAGCAACATTGACCAAACAGCGGTAAAACTGGAGCGAGAAGGGCTCCCAACGCTCATTCTCTCATCCACTTACATGCCGTACGACGGTACGGAAGGACCACCAGCTGATATCACTAATCTATTGATATCCTATGCAAGTAAGAACAAGTTTAACGTAGTCGTAGGGTGCGACTCTAACTCACATCATGTGCAGTGGGGAAGCACCGATACTAACACAAGGGGCGAGTCCCTTTTTGAATATATTATTGAAAACAACCTTATAGTAGCTAACAGAGGTAACACTCCCACCTTTGTTACAAAAACCCGTAAGGAGGTGCTCGATATCACCATAACAAGCAACTCAGATACTTGTCAGGTAGAGCAATGGAAGGTACTAGACGACGCATCTTTCTCAGATCATCGTCTAATCGAATTCTGTATCCCTGATACTAAGCGGGAAAACAAACCTTTTAGAAATAATAGACGTACTGATTGGCACGTCTTCAACAACGAAATTATTAAGAACATAGGTCAGCTTAGTACCGACACTAATCTTAATTCAGACAGCTTAGATGAATTAACTGTGGAATTCACAGAAATTATGCGGAACGCCTTTGACAAAAGCTGTCCACTCATTACAGCGGCGAAGAAAAACAATAAACCGTCCTGGTGGACTACTGAGCTCAGTAATATTAGGAAAGAAACAAGGAAACTTTTTAATAGGGCTAAACGCACTAGACTAGATAGCGACTGGGAATGTTATAAAACCAGTCAACAAAAATTCAAAATTGAAACTCAAAGGGCGAAACGAAGCTCATGGAGAAACTTCTGTAGTAG
This sequence comes from Eupeodes latifasciatus, assembly GCA_920104205.1. Classification (NCBI taxonomy): domain Eukaryota; kingdom Metazoa; phylum Arthropoda; class Insecta; order Diptera; family Syrphidae; genus Eupeodes; species Eupeodes latifasciatus. The sequence goes on along the minus strand of OV049924.1, from coordinate 208,833,406 downwards.
CATCGAGTGTACTAACCATTCAGCAAGACTAAGGAAGATACTCTCCAAAGTAAACACACCCATAGGCTCCCTAAAAGGACCTAATGATCAATGGACAGAGTCCTGTCAAGAAAGCCTAAAACTCCTGGTTCAAACACACTTCCCAGGATGTAGCGCAGATCTAGTAAACGAGCCGATATACACCATATACTCGGTACCTGAAATTCCTAGGGAATTGATAACAAAAGAAAAGTTAATCTGGGCTATTAACTCATTCTCTCCTTACAAATCCCCAGGCCTAGATGGCATCTTCCCCTTGATGCTGCAAAAAAGCAGTGATATCATCACTCCACATCTGATAAACATATTTCTTAACAGTCTTAAGTTAGGATATGTCCCGAAGGCTTGGCGTGAAGTTAAAGTCGTCTTCATACCAAAAGCTGGCAAGCCCAGTCACACAGAACCAAAAGACTTCAGACCTATCAGTCTAACCTCTTTCGCACTAAAAACACTTGAGAGATTGATTGATATGCACATCCGTAGCAACTTAAAGCCAGAATCTTTATCACCATTTCAGCACGCCTATACAAAAGGCAGAAGTGTAGAAACAGCCCTACACTGTGCAGTTAGAACAATAGAGAAATCGCTCGCGGTGAAAGAATACACCCTTGCCTCTTTTCTTGATATCGAAGGAGCATTCAACAATGTCCACAACAGTGCCATAGAAAAAGCTCTCACTGATCTTAAAATAGAACCTACACTTATAAAATGGATTACGTGTATGTTGAAAAGCAGACAAATCCATTGCGTACTAGGTAGTTCTGATATAAAGATGTATACATCTAGAGGAACTCCACAAGGCGGAATCCTCTCACCCCTCCTCTGGACTCTGGTGATGAATGAAATTCTCATCAAACTCAAAAACAGCGGTGTCAGAACTATAGCTTATGCCGACGACCTAGCGCTTCTAGCGACGGGTAAATACCTGACCATGGTAAGCGAACAACTAGAAGGCGCATTAACTATGGTCAATAACTGGACCAAAAAATGCGGTCTGAAGATTAACCCCCTGAAAACAGAACTGGTACTTTTCACCAAAAGAAGGAAAATACCTTCTTTTGAGATACCAAAAATTGATAACACCCCACTTATAGTTTCAGAAAAAGCAAGATACCTTGGAGTTATCTTGGACAAGAAACTCAACTGGGGTCTAAACATACAGGAAAGATACAAGAAAGCCATGATTGCGCTCTACTCGTGTAACAGGATTCTGGGAAGAAACTGGGGGCCAAATCCAAAGATAATCATGTGGATGTACACAGCCATTGTTAGACCCATTCTAACTTATGGCAGTTTGGTTTGGTGGCAAGCTCTGGAGATATCCAGGAACTTAAAAACCCTTACCAAAGTACAAAGAATGGCATGCATTAGCGCTACGGGGGTGATGAGGACTACCCCAACTGCGGGTCTCGAAGCGATCCTAAATCTCACCCCCATAGACTTATTTGCGCAAGAATCAGCAGCAAACAGCGCTCTCCGACTTAGTCAGACCGATATTTGGAGATCTAGTCAACACGGTCATACCACGATCCTTAGGAAATACGTTGGCAATAACGTTCGTACCGATTACATGACCCCTTATCTAGACTTCAATAAAAACTTCACTACCAACTTCCCTAATAGAGAGGACTGGGAAAACAGTGTACCCTACACTAACGAATCGAATCTTACCATCTTCACCGATGGTTCGAAAATGACTACTGGGGTAGGGGCAGGTTTCTACTCAGAAAATCTTAGCCTTGCCAGTTCATTCAGACTTCCTGACCATAGCAGCGTCTTCCAAGCTGAGATCTTGGCAGTGAAAAACGCTGCTAATCAAATATCCATGATGGCGATACCACACGCTGATATCACCTTTTTCATTGATAGCCAAGCAGCAATAAAAGCGATCTCTGCCACGCAAATCAAGTCAAAGCTTGTTTCTTGCTGCCGCGAAGAGCTAAGGGTTCTTGGTATGCAGCACAACGTAAGACTCTGCTGGGTTCCCGGTCACAGTGGTGTGCCAGGAAATGAAAAAGCGGATGAGCTTGCAAGAGAAGGCTCGGTACTTGATCCCTCTCTCATAGACCACAACATCAGAATCCCTCAATGCGAACTAAAGAGAAACATTAGTAATAATATCATTCAAAAAGCAAATGATAGATATAACCTATTAGAAACCTGCGGTAACACCAGGAAACTCTGGCCTCATTATGACAAGGAAAAATCCAAAAAGATTTTACTTCTCAAAAAACCGTCCCTAAAATCCCTCATAAGTGTGATAACGGGACACAACCTACTTGGCTACCACAAAAAGAAGATGGGGCTTAGTACGGACGACATATGCAGAGGCTGCGGCGATGAGGATGAGCACGAAAACACGGCTCATTTTCTATGCCACTGTCGAGCACTCTGCCGTACCAGATCAAAATTCTTAGGCAACTATTTCTTCAATGAACTAGAAGAACTATCTGAACTCCCAGGCAATCGCCTATTGAACTTTATCAAGTCCACCAAATGGCTCGATCAACCATAGAATTCATAGGTTACAACACTTCAGGGTATCACAATGGATCTACATTGATCTAAGTGTGACGGTAACAAAATCAACTGTCAGCCCATATAACCTAACCTAACCTAAGTAATTGGATATCGTGTCCGATGTTTCATCTTTCATTGCTTGAATATCAACTACTTTTATATTAACACCTACGTAATAGACACAAAGTTGAAAGGAATATACAACTCATATTATTATTTTTGAATAATTACCTGAATCCTTTTTGAAGTATTGCACCAAAACAGGGAATACTTTCTGGTTTCCTTGATTGCTGGCGTCGGTAGAGATCGATATATAGTTTATTTCATTAAAATATTTGATAACACAGTCTAGGGATAAGGGAGCTAAGACATTGATAACAATGGCTTCTGTTTTTGTTCTCGCGCTGGAAATGTGCAGAGCAATTTTAGAATCTGGTAAAATGCATTTCAAGAACTTATGACTGCAGTCAACGGATCGGAATCCAAAGTGGTGGACTACAGTGTGATAGGCGAGTGCACCTTCCGCTGCAGACACTTGGTCCTCCAATTTTGAATGAATTTGGAATGAGAAATTCTGTAACTTTTTTACAGGAACTTCCAGATTGTACATTATATTTGTGTTTTTCAGTTTTTAAATGCTGGTCTAGATCTGTTTTACCTTTGTTTGCCACAGAGAATGACGAATTACAAGACGGGCAAAAGACAATATGTCGTTCATTTGCATCGTTTTGTTTAAACATTGGGTAGTTTTTTTTGCAGATCTTCATTAAAAGTACATTTACGCTTTGGCATTTTGTTTCTAATTCAATTAATTTTTCAATAAAACAGCACAGACAATAATCAAAACAAACAAAGTTAACCGTTTTAATCAAAAACACTCTATATGAAGATTATAAATCCTTCGTACGTATCACCCTTCAAAACCCATTTGTTTACATTGTTGTATTTGTAATGTGGAACAATTCAACGAGTAAAATTGACGTGTTTTCACGCATACATAGACACATTTACTGAGTTTTTAGGGGAAATTTCATGAATTAGAGGAGAAATTACACGCACACTAAGTGTGCGATTATAAATACATGCATTTATTTAGATAAAATAATAAAATTAATTAAAATAATCAAATTTATAAAATCAATGTAAATTCACCTTTATGTATGTATATCAGTATTGCCAACTTTTAAATTTCAAAATAAACTTATCGAAAATATAAAATACATAATGAATTCAATGTCAATTTAAGGTTAACTTAATTTAAACTTATATGCATTACAATTATACATGTACTTTTTACTTTTGTAATAAACCTTTGTTCGAACGCAACATCTCAACGATTTGCTCTAATTCAATTTCTTTTTTTTCTTAATTTTTAACATAAAAATTCTTGTGCAAAATAAACATTGGTCCTTCGAGCCTTTTTTTTTAAATATTTAAATAATTATATTTGATTATAGTTTAAAGGCAACATCAAATTTAAGAATTTAAATATACATACATATATATAAATGGACATAGTATTTTTATAACCTAAAAAGTGTTAAATTAACCGTGACAAGACAATTTATAAATAATAAGTATTTAAAAACGTTAAATCAACATAATCTAAATTGCGATATAGAAATCGCAAACAAATTGCATCTAAGCAAAAGTAATAACGACGAATACAGTGACGGTGGCGACAGCGACGGCGACAGCGGCAGCGAAGGTTACGACGACAACGACCAACAGAAGCACCAGCAGCAGCAGCTTCACCAGCAGCAACAGCTTCACCAGCAACAACAGCAGCACCAGCAGCAACAGCTTCACCAGCAACACCAGCAGCAGCAGCAAACAACGCAGTAAGTGTTGCCTTAATTTTACGTTGTTAACTCGTTATTCTAAAAAATAAAGTATACATTATTAATTTTAATAAATAATGGAACGTAAGGGATTTAAATATGGAGAACTCCAAAAGGGAATTCTGAACAAAATAGTTAAAGACATTGCAAATTTTAAAAAATCACCTAAGGAGCGTGTAACTAAACCATATATATCGGGGCGGTTATCAAAGCTAGAAGATGATTTAAAATCGGCTAAATCCTACCATGAGGCAATTTTTGGCGGAGGCTGCTTGGAAGAAGGGTTAAAATTAGAAAATTTAGTAGATATTTATGATCAAATTAGTGATAATTACCTGGAATATAGGGCCCTTTTAGTCGAAACGATGGATAATTTTTCCTCTTCGAAGTCCACGACTTCTAGTTCCGAAATGCATCATTCCACTCATTCGGAAGTTAGGTTACCCCGTATTGATCTTCCGAAGTTTGATGGGTCGTATATCACATGGAGAGCCTTTCATGATAAATTCCAAGCTCTAGTTCACAACAATTCAAACCTAGGTGATTTAGATAAGCTACATTTTCTTCAATCTTGCTTAATAGATGATGCAAAGCGATTTTTACAAAACTTACCTGTTGAGGCCGCCAACTATGACAAAGCGTGGGAGCTTTTAAAAGAAAGATATGACCACAAACGCATTCTGGTGCATATCCAAATGCAGCAACTTTTCGGTCAGTCTCAATTACCCCGTGAAACTGCTTCCGGGTTGAAAAATCTCCTCTATACCTCAAAAGAATGCTTCCATGCCTTGGAAAATTTAGAAGTTCCTGTTGACAAGTGGGACATTGTTCTAATTTGGTTCCTTAACCAAAAATTGCCCCAAACTACTCAAAAGCTATGGGAAGAAAAGTTGTGTGATAAGAAAGAATTACCCAATTTTACAGAATTTACCTCTTTTTTGGAGAAGCGCTTCCGAACGCTTGAAGTTTTTGACCAAAAGGATCAAAGTACTGCGAATTATACAAAAATTGATCCTCCAGCTAATAGCAAATCACGTTTTCCATTAAAATCTAAAGTTTTACATGCCAAGCCAAAGTTTAAGCCCACGAAACCAACAGGTACGGATGGTATAGTATGCCAGTTATGTAATTTAGAAAAACATTCGTTGAAAAGATGTCAACAATTTCTAAATATGGACATCACGAGTCGAAAAGAAGTTGTACGGAAATTGCGGGTATGTGAAAATTGTCTTTCATATAGGCATTCTTTGCATGAATGCCCAAGCCAACTTTGCTGTTTCTTTTGCCAACAAAGACATCATTCCCTGTTGCATGTCAACCATCAACAGATAGACAATAATCACACGAGATATTCTGCACAACCGTCTTCAAAAGTTCGAACTCAACCAACAGCAACCACATCAAATGTTGTTCAAACGAACATGAGTCCAAACGCAACAGAATTTTTACCAACCAATAATGTTCCGATTTCAACAACTATGAATCATCATACGTCGCACGGTAGTCGAAATTTTTCGCAAGTGCTTTTAGCAACCGCTATTGTCAAGGCCCGTGCTTCAGACGGCCGTGTATATCATTTACGTGCCATGATTGATACAGGTTCTGAAAGTTCATTTATTACAGAAGAGGCTGCGCAATTGTTAAAGCTTCGGAAGTGGCGTACATGTGTTGAGGTATCAGGGCTGGGGTTGGTCAGTAGTGGCACTACGCAGAACGCTGTACAAGTCCAGATTTCTTCTTGCCACTCATCGTTTGAAACTGCCATACAGGCATTAATCTTCAAGTCGCTAACTGGCCTTCTTCCGACCCAACGAATGATACCTCAAAAATGGAATCACTTAATTGGGCTTCCTTTAGCAGATCCACATCTCCACGAGCCTGCACCTGTCGATCTGTTGTTAGGCTGTGATGTTTGTGCCCAAATACTGCTTCCAGAAATCAAACGTTCGCAAGATGGCGTCGGACCTATGGCACAAAATACGGAGTTAGGCTGGATCGTTCTCGGAAGAACTTCCACACATCCTCCTCAAAAAATACGCAGCTTCGTGCAAATGACCGAATTTTCTCCGATCGATTTGAGCGCTCAACTACAGAAGTTCTGGGAAATAGAAGAATTGCCGTTTCAACCTCATGAAACTGAAGAAAATGTTGCCTGTGAGGAACACTTTAAAAAGTATACAATTCGTTTACCTGATGGCCGGTATCAAGTCAGAATGCCATTTAAAGATGAAAAGCTGCCAGAAATGGGTTTCAGCCGACACATGGCATATCGACGGTTTCTTCACCTCGAAAAAAGGCTTGATGCAAATCTAAATCTTAAAACTGAATACACGAATTGTATCACAGAGTATGAGACACTCCAGCACATGGAACAAATCAGCAGCGACAATGAAGTCCTTAACACGCCGAACCATTTCATTTTACCACATCATGCTGTGATAAAAGAATCAAGCACAACCACTAAAACAAGAGTTGTTTTCGATGCAGCAGCCAAAGATTCGAATGGGAAATCGATAAATGACTATCTGATGGTAGGTCCAAAATTGCAAACTTCCATAATTGATCTCGTTTTGCGATGGCGAACTCATCGATATACCTTCACCGCCGATATAGAGAAGATGTATCGACAAATTTGGGTAACTCAACCGGACTCTTTTTACCAAATCATTTTGTGGAGAAATGAACGAACAGAGCCTTTGAAACTCTACAAGCTAAATACGGTAACGTTTGGCACAGCAAGTGCCCCATATTTAGCCATCAAAACGTTGAAACGTCTAGCCCAAGATGAACGTGCGAAATTTCCTGTGGGGGCGAAGGTCGTGCAAGAAGACATGTACGTGGACGATTTGATAAGTGGCGCAGATTCCCTAGAAGAAGCAAAAGAAAAACGAGATGAAGCAAGAGCACTTTTAGCGTCAGGAGGTTTCAATTTAAGAAAGTGGACAGCAAATCATAGAGATTTAATGGAAAATATCCCGCTTCAAGATCGAGAAATTGATTTCGAGCTTCCCTTTGATCCTTCCAACCACGTCAAAACTCTAGGCATCAAATGGGTTCCTAGTTGCGACTTCTTTTCTTACAAAAATTTGCAAAAAAATGAGAATTTAATAACAAAGCGAACGATTTTATCTACCATTGCCAAGCTCTTTGATCCACTTGGATGGATCTCTCCGTGCATAATCACTGCGAAGATTATTATGCAGAAGCTTTGGGATCTCGGATGTGATTGGGACGATCCAATTCCAGACGACCTTAAAAGGGATTGGAAAACTTTTCAACTAGAGCTTCCAATGATTGAAAAGGTAAGGATTCCACGATGGAACCGAATGAGCCCTTCAAACCAAGCAATCGAGTTGCATGGCTTTTGTGACGCTTCAATGAAAGCATATGGAGCTGTTGTGTATGTTCGAGTCCTGGATAAGAATGGAGCCATTCACACCAGCTTACTCTTAGCAAAGACGAAGATTGCTCCGAGCAAACGGACGATCACCTTGCCTCGTCTTGAACTTTGTGGTGCAGTAGTCTTGGCCCAAATATTACACTACACATGCAATGTTTTACCAATTCCTAAAGTTCGAATCTTTGCCTGGACGGATTCAACAATTGCTCTTTCCTGGATTAGAGCAACTCCAGCTAAATGGACAACATTTGTCTCAAATCGAGTATCCGAGATACAGCGACTTATAGGCAGCCATTGTTGGTCCCATGTTCCAACACATTTAAACTCAGCTGATTTAGCATCTCGTGGCGTTTATCCATCAGCCTTGGAGTCCTTAGATGCTTGGTGGAACGGTCCAGTATTCTTAAGATCGAAGTGGGATTTTGAGATGCCCGATCAAGTTGAGAACTTCGAAACAGAAGAAGAATGTCGTCCAGTAAAAGCTCACACCGTACAAGTAACAAGAGAACTGATTAGTATCATTACTCACAAATATTCGAACTTACTCAAAGTAATTCGTATCATCGCATGGTGGCTTCGTTTCAAAAACAACCTCCGATCGATGAGTTGGGCGAGAAAAACTTCCCAAAACGGCAACCAATCGACTACTGTACCAAAGAAAAGCGGTTCATTAACTGCTTCTGAATTGGAAGCATCTCTTATGCTGGCAGTCAAGATAGCTCAGACCGAGATGTTCTCCAACGAATTAAAAGAGCTGCAACAGAACGGTAAACTTTCAAAACAATTAAAATCGCTCAATGTATTTATTGATGCCAATGGCATTTTAAGAGTTGGTGGTCGATTGCAGAATTCCCTGCTTCCTTATGAAGCGCAGCATCCAATGGTATTACAAAACAACCATCATTTCACAAAACTGGTTGTAAAAGATGCTCATAAAAATACATTGCATGGTGGAATACAACAGATGATTACTTATATACGTCAGAAGTTTTGGATTGGTCAAATTCGAAGAAGTGTAAAGTACCAGTTACACAAATGTACGACTTGCTACCGGCAGAAAGCAGCAGAGATGCAGCAATTGATGGGAAATCTACCAGCTGCTAGAGTTCGCATACCTAGACCATTTTGTCACACTGGCGTAGATTATGCAGGCCCCATCGAAATCAAAGCTTGGAAAGCTCGTGGAAGCAAGATCCTTAAAGGATATTTTGCAATTTTTATTTGCTTGGCGACAAAGGCAATCCATTTGGAAGTCGTTTCAGATTTAACGACGCAAGCGTTTTTGGCAGCATTCAGGCGATTCACTGCCAGGCGAGGAACTTGTAAGCAGATCAATAGTGATTGCGGTACAAATTTTATTGGTGCTAGTTCAGAACTAGGTAAAATGTTAAAGGCTTCACAGCATGATTGGAAAGAAATAGCTGAAAATCTAGCAAATCAAGGTACAGAATGGCATTTTATTCCTCCCGCTTCTCCTCACTTCGGTGGATTGTGGGAAGCTGGAGTGAAATCAGTCAAGTACCACCTAAAACGAGTTGTCGGGATGGAGAGACTGACTTTTGAGGAGCTCACCACACTTCTTTCCCAGATAGAAGCGTGTCTGAATTCGAGACCCTTGTGTCCTCTTTCAGATAGTTTGGATGATTTGGATGTGCTGACCCCAGCACACTTTTTGATCGGCGAAAGTCTTCATGCATTACCTCAAGGTGACATCGACACCAACATAACATACATGGATAGATGGAAGCGAGTTCAGTCAATGACATTAACATTTTGGCGAAAATGGAGTTCCGAGTACCTGTCCAGACTGCAACAACGCCCGAAGTGGACACAAATACGGGAAAATGTAAAAGTCGGAGACATCGTTTTGATTAAAGATGAAAGATTTCCACCGACCAATTGGAATTTAGGCCGTGTCCAAGAAACTCATCCTGGATCCGATGGATTAATCCGCGTTGTATCGGTCAAAACCAAAACAGGATGCATAAAACGCCCCATCGCTAAAATATGTCGCTTGCCTTCGAATGAAACATCACAACAATCCAGCATCGTTTAAAATTTTAAAATTTAAAATCGAAAATTATTGAAAGTTCGAGCAATTTAGCTTGATTTATTATTTAAAACTTTCAAAACTAAAATCAAATCCAATTTCGAGAAGTTGAAATAACGAAACAAATTAAAATCCAAACAAAATTGAATATCAAGATTAAACAATTTTTTGTAAAACCACATTCACAAAAAAAAATGTACACATGAACTTAAATTATAAAATAAAACTCCAAATTAATTTCAAAATTTAATTTTATTTGATCGGAATTTAAAACAAAACAAAATAATATAAATTATAAAATGAAACACCAGTTTAATTTCATATTTAAAAAAAAATTTATTGAACTCAAAATGATCTTAAATTAATTTACAACATATATAAATCTACAAACAAAATGAAATAAAAGTAAACAAACTTAATTTAAAACAACGTTTTATTAATCAAAACAGAATATACACATTTATAATAATAAAATAAATCTTAATGTACACTATTATAAACAAAATACAAAGAGAATAATTATTTTAATTGATTATAAATTAATATCACCAAAATGTAAACAAACAAATAAATAATTTAAAATGGCCACTGCAAATAACTAATGTGTCCAACATTTAAAAATTAAAACACAAATTCACTCGCGATGTCAAAATCCGAAACGAAATAATATTCACAACAAATAAAAGCAATGTCAAAATTAATGACGTCACCAAATATATAACCGAAGAATTTCACACACGAATATTTTTAAATTGTTGTAAACAAAAAACACTATGTACACAATTTACTATAATCGTATGCACTCGATATATAAAACAAATGTACTCGCGTATGTACATACAACCGGCTTTGATTAGACCGTTAACCAAATCACCTCACATGTACATATATGAAATTTATGTTTAATATATTAACACATTATTATGTAATATTATAATGTAATTAAAATCATAATTATATCACATATAAATCAAAATTAATAAAAGAAAATAAATAAAACAAAAAAAAATAATACACATTCACTCTAAATTAATATTTTCCATCCAACAAACGCTCACCTGGATTCTTCTTGCTGCTTCTTCGTCGCTCAACATTTTATTTAAATTTTTATTTTCACAACACTATAATACATTATTCATAATTAAAACAAATAACAAAATTTAACAAAACAATCAAAGTAAAATTAATACAATTAAAACGTTATTACAAACACAATTCACAAATAAACCGACGCGCACGAACGAGAACCAAAACAACAAACGATCAATGAGAATAAAACACTACTCATTGTATTGAAGTAAGCCATCAGCATAGTTGGTTCGTAATAACCAACGGGTCTTTCCATTCATATGGAGAAATGCAAAACATAACATGTTCATGTGCAATTGTTGTTGTCGTAGATTTGATTTTTCTTTGTTTCAATTCTAATTTGTTTCAACTCTTTATTTTCAATGTCAAATTAGATAGCGGCTTGCGGCTATGCAGAAATTCAACGAGACCTGTTCAGATGCCTGCAAACAAAAAAATGGTTGCGAAACAGAACTCAATCCGAGGGCGAAGAATGTGCGATTATAAATACATGCATTTATTTAGATAAAATAATAAAATTAATTAAAATAATCAAATTTATAAAATCAATGTAAATTCACCTTTATGTATGTATATCAGTATTGCCAACTTTTAAATTTCAAAATAAACTTATCGAAAATATAAAATACATAATGAATTCAATGTCAATTTAAGGTTAACTTAATTTAAACTTATATGCATTACAATTATACATGTACTTTTTACTTTTGTAATAAACCTTTGTTCGAACGCAACATCTCAACGATTTGCTCTAATTCAATTTCTTTTTTTTCTTAATTTTTAACATAAAAATTCTTGTGCAAAATAAACACTAAGAAATACTTTATGAGGCCAGTTTCCGGTTTAGCTTGTAGGCAAACCAATATGGCTACCGAGGATTTATATCTTTACTAGAGTGTTTTTGGTTTTAATTTCTCTAAATACCTAAAAAACAACAAACAAGAGGTATGGACTAAGCTGTCAAATAAGAGGGTGTGTTCAGACGATTGTTGAAAAAACAACAATAGATGGCGTTGTGTTCAGAAGTGAATGAGTTCAGGTACAATTATATTTTAGGTCGTGTTCACACCAGAATTATGTAGAAAACTCCTGAATTAGTGTTGAAAAAATTAATTTTTTTTTCTTAAAAAGAGGACAAATTGGATGTTTTTTCAAAAAGATACCGGACATTTTTTTTAGAAAAAAAGAGGACTTGTTCTCTTAAAAGAGGACGTCTGGTCAGCCTAACCAAGTAAAGCATCGTGACCATTTGGAACAATATATGTACATACATATGTATAATATTGCCTAAACAAGAGCGAAATGCAACTTGAGATTTCTTTGAGGGTAAATATAGAATAAGACGTCGAAAATCATTTTGAGCTAGGAGTGAGTATTTTGCACATGAGTCTACTTCGAACTTCTGCTTTTTGTTATTTAAAGTTACATCAATTAGGCATTTCGTGGTCAATAGATTCTATCTTGTAGAGACCATTATTATTCAATTGAATTATCTGAATAATGTAAAACATTTATGGAGTTTAGGAGATTGTTGGAGTTATATTTTTAGATAGGATTGAAAAATATACCTTGGGAACAGACCTTTTCTCTTGCAAGAACTACAACTGAATTAAGACTTGTCGCTCCGGAAAGAGTAAACTTTGTAATTGTTTCGTCCAAATCTTAAGCCTTCATCTAATACCAGTGCTTTATAATTGATGTTTTGAGATATTCAACTAGAATTCAAGTTTAAATTCTAAATGCTTTTTGAAGAATACTTGAAAATTTGAATGACTTGTTTGTCGTTCTTGCAATTTTTTTGACTTCAGCATGAATACTGGAAAGTATTGAATTTTTACACAATAGGTACCTACTCTGTTTTCGATTTTTGAAGCTTTGAAAGCTGTTGCTATGAGTAGAATATTAGCATTCCAAAATGTTTTCTTTGAAACTATCATCTTTATGAAATTATAGCAATTAGATTCTCTAGTGGTAGACTTTTGATGGGCTTTTCTGGGCCAAGATATGCAGCTGGATTATTGTAGGGCAAGAAACCTATCGAAAAAACATAAAAGCTGTGCTTTTTTTTTGGCTACATCTATAACATTTTTCATGGTGCAATAATTTTCAAAACGTTTCAAATAACTTTAAAAATTTTGTTTTTCGTTTTCGTGATTTTTAAATACATTTTAAATACACTGGTCGACAAAACAAGGTTTTTTTTCTATTGCTCAAACAAAAGAATACTTTTTCAAAGTATTAAGGTGTCCTAAATTTGAATCTCTCTTTTAAGTTTTTCTATTACGTCTATGCCCCTTTAAAAATGCTAACAATCAAAAATTGGGTTTTTAAGGCTAAGTTTAAACCAAAAATACTCCACTTACCAAGATCGGAATCTTTCGTACGTTTCACTCTCCAAAACCCGTTTGTTTACATTGTTGTATTTGTAATTTTGACAATTAATCCATGAATAGATGTGAAAACAAACAAAAAAAACGATGCCGTGGGCTAGCGGCACTTTGCAAAGCAAAAACAAAATGGGGAGGTTAATAAGTTTTTTTTTCAGATTTTTCTTTTTACTTTTTTCGATGAACTACTCAGTTTTAAGCTTTAGTTTTGCAGTCATTTTGTTGATAGCAAACCAATGTACATTTTTTTCTTGAAAAAAGCATGTTCAACATCAGTTTAATAAAATTAATTCACTCATTTACAGCAATCACTACGAAATTTTTTAAATTTCATAATAAACCTCGGATTTTTGTATCAAAGATGTGTTCGAAGAACCATCAAGTTAAGGGTGCGAGCGCAATTTATTGAATTCAAATATTTTGTTTGCAAGTAATTACAATCTGTATCAATTTAATTAATCCAAGTATATTTATAGTTTGTTTTTAATGATTTAAGCTTGCAACTATTTTTCAATTCCATTTTGATTCATAAATATTAAATTTAAAAAAAAAAGTTATAATCGAAAAATACCTCATCCATAACATTCTTGATTGATGAAAGCATACATGTATTTGCTATCAAAAAAAATTATGCTTCAAAGGAACACCAATATTTAAAAAAAAAAATCAGAACGATTATAGCGAACTTGTTGAATAAATGCAGAGCAAATAAAATGCAAATTTTGACGTTTATCACAAAATGAAAACGTCAAAAAATCGTTCTGAATTCATGCACAACTCATTCAATATATCATATAATCGACATGAATGTTTATTGTTGACGTACAGAACTTTCTTTTAGTGAATTCCCACAGTTTAACGCGAAATACTTATTATTGTTTGAAGGGTATGTTTAGTAAAAATGCTGCTAATAATGAAAATAAATTAATGAGTTCTACGTATATGTTTTTGTTTTTCTTAATATAATAAATACTACCGTAGATTACTTTTTATAAATGCAGAACATAGAAGAAAATATACATAAACAATAGTTTTCAGATATAAAGCAGAGGTTAGCGTAGAAAAATATTTTTGAGAAAGCCAATAATATTTTATGTATGTTCATTAAAGAAATTTCCGCTTCGGCTAACCTTCATCAACTTTTTAGAAAAAAAATTAGCATTGATTGCAGCCAATTATTGAGTGTTCGGTTTCCCCATAGGTATTGGAATAAAAAAAGTTACTTAAATCTATTTATTGCACTCATTTAGTTGGTATTGTGTGTAACCATATTGCCTATTTATATTCCTTAAAGATGCTTTACACAAAGCTACTTCTTTTTAAAACATGGTTCCCTCAAATCTCTATTCCAAAATCTAACTACAAAAAAAATTCTAACTCTAACATAGTCCCTTAAAAAGAAATTTTCAGGAATATTTCTGCAACAAACAAAATTAATATTTGGTCTCGCAATCATCGAACTGCTTAAATGATGAAAATACTAATCTAATTGAGGAATCTGAACTAGCTAAAGTTGGCAATGAAACTTCACAAGTATGCTTCTCGTAGCATTTCTGTACAAAAAAATACGGAGGTACCCGCCTATTGTTTCCAACTGAACTTCTAACGTCTCCAAAAAAATGATCTAAGCAAACTACAGCTGAAAAAATTTTCTGTTTTGTTGTTTTACAAAGTATTGAGTTACACTTTTGTCCATTTCCAATGATACTTAACCAGTTGCAGCGCATATAAATCATTAAATATGTATTTGGTCAATTTTATTTGATTTAATATACATTTAACAACATTTATTTGGATTGAAATTAAAAAGCTATACAAATCTTCCAATTTAAGACCATGTCAGCACTTCAGATTTTGTTGGTTAGGATTGTTTAGTTTTTGAACGAGGGCATGAAACATTCAAAATGAAGCATTTAGATGGGGCTGATTACTATAATGAAGCATTTTGATGGGCCTGAGGACTAAATGTGAGAATGTGTTTGGTTTTTTGCATCATTTCACGCACACTTTCTCACATTAAGTCCTCAGTAGCTTGTAGGCAAACCGAAATGTCAGTCTGAGATTCCGATCCTGGTAATGGAGTATTTTTGGTTTAAACATACATAACATTCTTACAAAATATTTCTTACCAATAAATTGTATGATGATTTTAAAAAATACAAGTATTTCTCTTTTAGATAGGTACAATTTAAATCATTTAAGTATCGTACTTAGTTTCTGTAAATCCTAGTTAGTTATGAGTCTTTGTCTCTACTCGTATATGAAGCAAAAACACTCTATTTTAGTGTTTTTGATATGAAGTTTCGAGAAAATCTTGAATTTGATAATTTGGGGCATTTCACTAAAGCTAGGCATACACGATGAACATGCTCAGCGAACATGTTCGTTTGCGTTAGCCCACACACGACGAACACAACGACGAACATTCATTTCGGGAAGATTGTTCAAGAAAGAAGGATGTCTGAAAAACAAGCGCAAGTAGTTGCCCTTATGGCAATTTACTTATGTGAACAAAATAAAAATAAATAAATAAAATTAGTTTAAAGCCAATGTCTCAAATTTTTGAAAAGTTATTTGAGTCGAAAATCAATTTTTATTAACTTTTATTAATTTTTTGTTTTAGGTTTTCATTTTTTTGTAAAAAAAACTGTCAATTCAATTTTTCTCAAAATTTTACCGAATATTGAAAACAATATTTCTTATAAGATAAAATTACTTAGAGGCCATAATCTCAAATTTTCGAAAAGATATTTAGTCGAAATTCAATTTTTACCAACTTTTTGTAATGTTTTTTTTTAGGTTTTTATTTTTTATTAAAAAACTGTCAATTTGATTTTTCTCAAAATTTTACCAGATGTTGAAAACGTTATTCTTCGTTTCACAAAATTGTTTTGGAAATAAAATCATTTTTTATTCGTACAATTTTTTGATTTATAAAAAAAAACCGTTAATTGGATTTTTTCCAAAAATATACTTGTTTGGTATTACGTTACAATATATAATATAAAATTTAATTCAAGTCTCTAGCGTTATTGGTTCATAAGATATTTGGGGTTAACAAAAATGTTCACCTTTTTTTTAAACTGCTATGGTAAAAAAACCACCCACGCAATTTTCTTGAGAGCAATTTCTGCATTATTATCTGTATACCTAACAAAATTTATTTGAAGTCGATATCTCCTCTGGTTCTTGAGCTATGGATGACAAAAAAAACGTCGCGAACGTACGGACGTACGAACTAAAAATCTTTTATTTCGACTCTAGGGGCCTTGAAACGTCGAAAAATGTCAAAATTTTCAATTTGACAAATCGGACACATTACAATAACTTCTTATGGGAAGTTAAAAAGGTTGTGTATGAAAGACTGGCTTCCGAAACCTTATATTCGTTCTCATGTTAATTTATTGAGAGAACTGGAGATAACATCACAAGATTTAAAAATATTTATAAAAGTATGACTTACAGTTGCCACCTTCCGTAATGCTCACTCGACGATTTTCATATGAGAAATGAGAATTTGTTCGCGAACATCGCCATACACGACGAACATGACAGCTAACGAACATGAAAAAATCGAAAATTTTCGCCAACAGCGAGCGGTTCGCATACAAGCCCATACACGAGAAAACAAACAGCGAACACGAGCAGGTTCGCCGAACATGTTCATCGTGTATGCCTAGCTTAAGCTAGCGGCTACGTAGTCAAGGCATTCTGATTGGCTAAATGCAATATGCAACTAAGAAATGAGTTGAAATTTCCCCTCCGACGACGTAGGTAGTGTAAAATTTGTAGCTACAAAGTTAGTGGTAGTGCACACCAGAGAGAAAAAACTAAATTATTAGTTCTTTCTCGATGGTGCACACTGATTTTGACGTTACACAGTCAGCTGCTCCGTAAGGACAAAAAAAATCAAAATTAAATTAATCGTTTAATATTTAAAAACAAATATAAATCACTCATAGGTATTATGTCTACTATTTGGTTTTATAATTCAATAATTATTTATAATTCAATAAAAACAAAAAAAAACTAAAGTTCTGAAAACACAAATGTTTCTTATTTTATACATATACATATGTACATACGGCACGTTTCAAACCACCAAAATTTGTGTTACAATTATCCGCAGACATTGCAATGCATTTCGAAGATAAGTCGAATTTTTTTAAAGTCGAAAGCAAGTAATTGGATATCGTGTCCGATGTTTCATCTTTCATTGCTTGAATATCAACTACTTTTATATTAACACCTACGTAATAGACACAAAGTTGAAAGGAATAGGTATACAACTCATATTATTATTTTTGAATAATTACCTGAATCCTTTTTGAAGTATTGCACCAAAACAGGGAATAATTTCTGGTTTCCTTGATTGCTGGCGTCGGTAGAGATCGATATATATCGGGTGATTTTTTAAGAGCTTGAGAACTTTTTAAAAAAAAAAAACGCATAAAATTTGCAAAATCTCATCGATTCTTTATTTGAAACGTTAGATTGGTCCATGACATTTACTTTTTGAAGATAATTTCATTTAAATGTTGACCGCGGCTGCGTCTTAGGTGGTCCATTCGGAAAGTCCAATTTTGGGTAACTTTTTCGAGCATTTCGGCCGGAATAGCCCGAATTTCTTCGGAAATGTTGTCTTCCAAAGCTGGAATAGTTGCTGGCTTATTTGTGTAGACTTTAGACTTGACGTAGCCCCACAAAAAATAGTCTAAAGGCGTCAAATCGCATGATCTTGGTGGCCAACTTACCGGTCCATTCCTTGAGATGAATTGTTCTCCGAAGTTTTCCCTCAAAATGGCCATAGAATCGCGAGCTGTGTGGCATGTAGCGCCATCTTGTTGAAACCACATGTCAACCAAGTTCAGTTCTTCCATTTTTGGCAACAAAAAGTTTGTTAGCATTGAACGATAGCGATCGCCATTCACCGTAACGTTGCGTCCAACAGCATCTTTGAAAAAATACGGTCCAATGATTCCACCAGCGTACAAACCACACCAAACAGTGCATTTTCCGGGATGCATGGGCAGTTCTTGAACGGCTTCTGGTTGCTCTTCACTCCAAATGCGGCAATTTTGCTTATTTACGTAGCCATTCAACCAGAAATGAGCCTCATCGCTGAACAAAATTTGTTGATAAAACACATTTCGAACCGAACACTGATTTTGGTAATAAAATTCAATGATTTGCAAGCGTTGCTCGTTAGTAAGTCTATTCATGATGAAATGTCAAAGCATACTGAGCATCTTTCTCTTTGACACCATGTCTGAAATCCCGCGTGATCTGTCAAATACTAATGCATGAAAATCCTAACCTCAAAAAAATCACCCGATAGTTTATTTCATTAAAATATTTGATAACACAGTCTAGGGATAAGGGAGCTAAGACATTGATAACAATGGCTTCTGTTTTTGTTCTCGCGCTGGAAATGTGCAGAGCAATTTTAGAATCTGGTAAAATGCATTTCAAGAACTTATGACTGCAGTCAACGGATCGGAATCCAAAGTGGTGGACTACAGTGTGATAGGCGAGTGCACCTTCCGCTGCAGACACTTGGTCCTCCAATTTTGAATGAATTTGGAATGAGAAATTCTGTAACTTTTTTACAGGAACTTCCAGATTGTACATTATATTTGTGTTTTTCAGTTTTTAAATGCTGGTCTAGATCTGTTTTACCTTTGTTTGCCACAGAGAATGACGAATTACAAGACGGGCAAAAGACAATATGTCGTTCATTTGCATCGTTTTGTTTAAACATTGGGTAGTTTTTTTGCAGATCTTCATTAAAAGTACATTTACGCTTTGGCATTTTCTTTCTAATTCAATTAATTTTTCAATAAAACAGCACAGACAATAATCAAAACAAACAAAGTTAACCGTTTTAATCAAAAACACTCTATATGAAGATTATAAATCCTTCGTACGTATCACCCTTCAAAACCCATTTGTTTACATTGTTGTATTTGTAATGTGGAACAATTCAACGAGTAAAATTGACGTGTTTTCACGCATACATAGACACATTTACTGAGTTTTTAGGGGAAATTTCATGAATTAGAGGAGAAATTACACGCACACTAAGAAATACTTTATGAGGCCAGTTTCCGGTTTAGCTTGTAGGCAAACCAATATGGCTACCGAGGATTTATATCTTTACTAGAGTGTTTTTGGTTTTAATTTCTCTAAATACCTAAAAAACAACAAACAAGAGGTATGGACTAAGCTGTCAAATAAGAGGGTGTGTTCAGACGATTGTTGAAAAAACAACAATAGATGGCGTTGTGTTCAGAAGTGAATGAGTTCAGGTACAATTATATTTTAGGTCGTGTTCACACCAGAATTATGTAGAAAACTCCTGAATTAGTGTTGAAAAAATTAATTTTTTTTTCTTAAAAAGAGGACAAATTGGATGTTTTTTCAAAAAGATACCGGCCATTTTTTTTAGAAAAAAAGAGGACTTGTCCTCTTAAAAGAGGACGTCTGGTCAGCCTAACCAAGTAAAGCATCGTGACCATTTGGAACAATATATGTACATACATATGTATAATATTGCCTAAACAAGAGCGAAATGCAACTTGAGATTTCTTTGAGGGTAAATATAGAATAAGACGTCGAAAATCATTTTGAGCTAGGAGTGAGTATTTTGCACATGAGTCTACTTCGAACTTCTGCTTTTTGTTATTTAAAGTTACATCAATTAGGCATTTCGTGGTCAATAGATTCTATCTTGTAGAGACCATTATTATTCAATTGAATTATCTGAATAATGTAAAACATTTATGGAGTTTAGGAGATTGTTGGAGTTATATTTTTAGATAGGATTGAAAAATATACCTTGGGAACAGACCTTTTCTCTTGCAAGAACTACAACTGAATTAAGACTTGTCGCTCCGGAAAGAGGAAACTTTGTAATTGTTTCGTCCAAATCTTAAGCCTTCATCTAATACCAGTGCTTTATAATTGATGTTTTGAGATATTCAACTAGAATTCAAGTTTAAATTCTAAATGCTTTTTGAAGAATACTTGAAAATTTGAATGACTTGTTTGTCGTTCTTGCAATTTTTTTGACTTCAGCATGAATACTGGAAAGTATTGAATTTTTACACAATAGGTACCTACTCTGTTTTCGATTTTTGAAGCTTTGAAAGCTGTTGCTATGAGTAGAATATTAGCATTCCAAAATGTTTTCTTTGAAACTATCATCTTTATGAAATTATAGCAATTAGATTATCTAGTGGTAGACTTTTGATGGGCTTTTCTGGGCCAAGATATGCAGCTGGATTATTGTAGGGCAAGAAACCTATCGAAAAAACATAAAAGCTGTGCTTTTTTTTTGGCTACATCTATAACATTTTTCATGGTGCAATAATTTTCAAAACGTTTCAAATAACTTTAAAAATTTTGTTTTTCGTTTTCGTGATTTTTAAATACATTTTAAATACACTGGTCGACAAAACAAGGTTTTTTTTCTATTGCTCAAACAAAAGAATACTTTTTCAAAGTATTAAGGTGTCCTAAATTTGAATCTCTCTTTTAAGTTTTTCTATTACGTCTATGCCCCTTTAAAAATGCTAACAATCAAAAATTGGGTTTTTAAGGCTAAGTTTAAACCAAAAATACTCCACTTACCAAGATCGGAATCTTTCGTACGTTTCACTCTCCAAAACCCGTTTGTTTACATTGTTGTATTTGTAATTTTGACAATTAATCCATGAATAGATGTGAAAACAAACAAAAAAAACGATGCCGTGGTCTAGCGGCACTTTGCAAAGCAAAAACAAAATGGGGAGGTTAATAAGTTTTTTTTTCAGATTTTTCTTTTTACTTTTTTCGATGAACTACTCAGTTTTAAGCTTTAGTTTTGCAGTCATTTTGTTGATAGCAAACCAATGTACATTTTTTTCTTGAAAAAAGCATGTTCAACATCAGTTTAATAAAATTAATTCACTCATTTACAGCAATTTTTTAAATTTCATAATAAACCTCGGATTTTTGTATCAAAGATGCGTTCGAAGAACCATCAAGTTAAGGTGCGAGCGCAATTTATTGAATTCAAATATTTTGTTTGCAAGTAATTACAATCTGTATCAATTTAATTAATCCAAGTATATTTATAGTTTGTTTTTAATGATTTAAGCTTGCAACTATTTTTCAATTCCATTTTGATTCATAAATATTAAATTTAAAAAAAAAAATTATAATCGAAAAATACCTCATCCATAACATTCTTGATTGATGAAAGCATACATGTATTTGCTATCAAAAAAAATTATGCTTCAAAGGAACACCAATATTTAAAAAAAAATAATCAGAACGATTATAGCGAACTTGTTGAATAAATGCAGAGCAAATAAAATGCAAATTTTGACGTTTATCACAAAATGAAAACGTCAAAAAATCGTTCTGAATTCATGCACAACTCATTCAATATATCATATAATCGACATGAATGTTTATTGTTGACGTACAGAACTTTCTTTTAGTGAATTCCCACAGTTTAACGCGAAATACTTATTATTGTTTGAAGGGTATGTTTAGTAAAAATGCTGCTAATAATGAAAATAAATTAATGAGTTCTACGTATATGTTTTTGTTTTTCTTAATATAATAAATACTACCGTAGATTACTTTTTATAAATGCAGAACATAGAAGAAAATATACATAAACAATAGTTTTCAGATATAAAGCAGAGGTTAGCGTAGAAAAATATTTTTGAGAAAGCCAATAATATTTTATGTATGTTCATTAAAGAAATTTCCGCTTCGGCTAACCTTCATCAACTTTTTAGAAAAAAAATTAGCATTGATTGCAGCCAATTATTGAGTGTTCGGTTTCCCCATAGGTATTGGAATAAAAAAAGTTACTTAAATCTATTTATTGCACTCATTTAGTTGGTATTGTGTGTAACCATATTGCCTATTTATATTCCTTAAAGATGCTTTACACAAAGCTACTTCTTTTTAAAACATGGTTCCCTCAAATCTCTATTCCAAAATCTAACTACAAAAAAAAATTCTAACTCTAACATAGTCCCTTAAAAAGAAATTTTCAGGAATATTTCTGCAACAAACAAAATTAATATTTGGTCTCGCAATCATCGAACTGCTTAAATGATGAAAATACTAATCTAATTGAGGAATCTGAACTAGCTAAAGTTGGCAATGAAACTTCACAAGTATGCTTCTCGTAGCATTTTCTGTACAAAAAAATACGGAGGTACCCGCCTATTGTTTCCAACTGAACTTCTAACGTAGCCAAAAAAATGATCTAAGCAAACTACAGCTGAAAAAAATTTCTGTTTTGTTGTTTTACAAAGTATTGAGTTACACTTTTGTCCATTTCCAATGATACTTAACCAGTTGCAGCGCATATAAATCATTAAATATGTATTTGGTCAATTTTATTTGATTTAATATACATTTAACAACATTTATTTGGATTGAAATTAAAAAGCTATACAAATCTTCCAATTTAAGACCATGTCAGCACTTCAGATTTTGTTGGTTAGGATTGTTTAGTTTTTGAACGAGGGCATGAAACATTCAAAATGAAGCATTTAGATGGGGCTGATTACTATAATGAAGCATTTTAATGGGCCTGAGGACTAAATGTGAGAATGTGTTTGGTTTTTTGCATCATTTCACGCACACTTTCTCACATTAAGTCCTCAGCAAAAACACTCCATTACCAAGACCGGAATCTTTCGTACGTTTCACTCTCCAAAACCCGTTTGCTTACATTGTTGTATTTGTAATTTTGACAATTAATCCATGAATAGATGTGAGCACAAACAAAAAAAAAACGATGCCGTGGGCTAGCGGCATTTTGCACAAGATAACATTATTTAGCCAAGAAGTCTCGATTTTGTCGCGTTTATCGGTTTTTTTCTATCGGGTGTTCGGTTTCCCCATACTGGAATAAAAAAAGTTACTTAAATCTATTTATTTCACTCATTTAGTTGGTATTGTTTGCAACCATATTGCCCATTTCTATTCCTTAAAGTTGCTTTACACAAAGCAACTTATTTTTAAAACATGGTTCCCTCAAATTTTTATTCCAAAATCTAACTACAAACAAAATTCTAACTCTAACAAAGTCCCTTAAAAAGAAATTTTCAGGAATATTACTGCAACAAACAAAACTAAAATTTGGTCTTGCAATTATCGAACTGCTTAAATGATGAAAATACTAATCTAATTGAGGAATCTGAACTAGCTAAAGTTGGCAATGGAACTTCACAAGTACCTATGCTTCTCGTAGCATTGCCTGTACAAAAAAAAATACGGAGGCACCCGCCTATTGTTTCCACCTGAACATCTAACGTCGCCAAAAAAATGCTCTAAGCAAACTACAGCTGAAAAAATTGTCTGTTTTGTTGTTTTACAAAGTATTGAGTTACACTTTTGTCTATTTGCAATAATTATACTTAACCAGTTGCAGCGCATGTTGCGTTCGCAAATAATTTAAGTAAACAAAATAAATAATAATAAACTAATAAAGCATTAAATAATATGTATTTGGTTAATTTTATTTTATTTAATATACATTTACAACATTTATTTGGATTGAAATTAAAAAGCTATACAAATCTTCCAATTTAAGACCATGTCAGCACTTCAGATTCTGTTGGTTAGGATTGTTTAGTTTTTGAACGAGGCCATGAAACCATAGACACACCATATAAAGACCGGAATCTTTCGTACGTTTTACCCTCCAACACCCATTTGTTTACATTGTTGTATTTGTAATTTTGACATTACGTCCATTTTGAAATTTGAAATCCAACAACAATTCGATGCGGTGTATTTACTTGTTTTGACAGATATTTTTTTTTTATTTAATTGCTGTGGTGAACATAAAAGTATCAGCTGTTCGGGAAAATGAATTTCCGTCAAAATAAGAAATAAAATAAAAAATACATTTTTAGAGAAAAATAAATGCGCAATTCCACTTTTTTTTCTCAAAAAAATTCTTTGTATGATTCCCGATCGATCAGTATATAATTTTCATTTCTAATCAAAGGGAAACACCGTCAAATATCGATTCAAATTTTTAAATTTGCAAGTAGACACAATATGGTATCCTCATTTGAACCAATTTCCGCACCACATTGGAACTCACTTGGACGTGTTCTTATGTTTTTTTGATTTTAACAAAAAAGTGTGAATGGAACTTTCTTACTCACTCTTCAAGGATTCCAGGAAGGTATTAACCATTCCTGTAGGTACATTATTGTACCAAGGACACGACCGAATGAATTACACTGTTTGCATTTTTAAATATTTTTGATAGGAAAATGCACACATTGGAACGCACTTGGACGTGGTCTTATAAGTTTTTTTGATTTTAACTAAAAAGTGTGAATGCACCTTTCTTACTCACACTTCAAGGATTCCAGGAAGGTATAAACCATTCCTGTAGGTACATTATTGTACCAAGGACACGACCGAATGAGTTCTAATGTTTGCATTTTTAAACATTTTTGATAGGAAAATACAAATATTGCAACTCATTCGTACGTGTCCTTGGTACAATAATGAACCTACAGGAATGGTTTATACCTTCCTGGAATCCTTGAAGTGTGAGTAAGAAAGGTGCATTCACACTTTTTAGTTAAAATCAAAAAAAACTTATAAGACCACGTCCAAGTGCGTTCCAATGTGTGCATTTTCCTATCAAAAATGTTTAAAAATGCAAACATTAGAATTCATTCGGTCGTGTCCTTGGTACAATAATGTACCTACAGGAATGGTTTATACCTTCCTGGAATCCTTGAAGTGTGAGTAAGAAAGGTGCATTCACACTTTTTAGTTAAAATCAAAAAAACTTATAAGACCACGTCCAAGTGCGTTCCAATGTGTGCATTTTCCTATCAAAAATGTTTAAAAATGCAAACATTAGAATTCATTCGGTCGTGTCCTTGGTACAATAATGTACCTACAGGAATGGTTTATACCTTCCTGGAATCCTTGAAGTGTGAGTAAGAAAGGTGCATTCACACTTTTTAGTTAAAATCAAAAAAACTTATAAGACCACGTCCAAGTGCGTTCCAATGTGTGCATTTTCCTATCAAAAATATTTAAAAATGCAAACAGTGTAATTCATTCGGTCGTGTCCTTGGTACAATAATGTACCTACAGGAATGGTTAATACCTTCCTGGAATCCTTGAAGAGTGAGTAAGAAAGTTCCATTCACACTTTTTTGTTAAAATCAAAAAAACTTATAAGAACACGTCCAAGTAAGTTCCAATGTGGTGCGGAAATTGGTTCAAATGAGGATACCATATTGTGTCTACTTGCAAATTTAAAAATTTGAATCGATATTTGACGGTGTTTCCCTTTGATTAGAAATGAAAATTATATACTGATCGATCGGGAATCATACAAAGAATTTTTTTGAGAAAAAAAAGTGGAATTGCGCATTTATTTTTCTCTAAAAATGTATTTTTTATTTTATTTCTTATTTTGACGGAAATTCATTTTCCCGAACAGCTGATACTTTTATGTTCACCACAGCAATTAAATAAAAAAAAATATCTGTCAAAACAAGTAAATACACCGCATCGAATTGTTGTTGGATTTCAAATTTCAAAATGGACGTAATGTCAAAATTACAAATACAACAATGTAAACAAATGGGTGTTGGAGGGTAAAACGTACGAAAGATTCCGGTCTTTATATGGTGTGTCTATGCATGAAACATTCAAAATGAAGCATTTAGATGGGGCTGATTACTATAATGAAGCATTTTGATGGGCCAAAGCACTAATTGTGAGAATGTGTTTGGTTTTTTGCATCATTTCACGCACACTTTCTCACATTTAGTGCTTTTTAGCTTGTAGGCAAACCGAAATGTCAGTCTGAGATTCCGGTCTTGGTAATAGAGTGTTTTTGGTCCTCAGTAGCTTGTAGGCAAACCGAAATGTCAGTCTGAGATTCCGATCCTGGTAATGGAGTATTTTTGGTTTAAACATACATAACATTCTTACAAAATATTTCTTACCAATAAATTGTATGATGATTTTAAAAAATACAAGTATTTCTCTTTTAGATAGGTACAATTTAAATCATTTAAGTATCTTACTTAGTTTCTGTAAATCCTCGTTAGTTATGAGTCTTTGTCTCTACTCGTATATGAAGCAAAAACACTCTATTTTAGTGTTTTTGATATGAAGTTTCGTGAAAATCTTGAATTTGATAAATTGGGGCATTTCACTAAGCTAGCGGCTACGTAGTCAAGGCATTCTGATTGGCTAAATGCAATATGCAACTAAAAAATGAGTTGAAATTTCCCCTCCGACGACGTAGGTAGTGTAAAATTTTTAGCTACAAAGTTAGTGGTAGTGCACACAAGAGAGAAAAAACTAAATTATTAGTTCTTTCTCGATGGTGCACACTGATTTTGACGTTACACAGTCAGCTGCTCCGTAAGGACAAAAAAAAATCAAAATTAAATTAATCGTTTAATATTTAAAAACAAATATAAATCACTCATAGGTATTATGTCTACTATTTGGTTTTATTGAATTTAAAAACAAAAAAAAACTAAAGTTCTGAAAACACAAATGTTTCTTATTTTATACATATACATATGTACATATATTTGCATTTGTCTAACAGTTCCGGATTGATTACCTTTGTACTGAAATTTTGCATTTACAAAGCTAGTTGAATTTTGACTACCTACGTAGTGACTAGCTTTATGAATGCAGCCTTTAATATTTTTGGAATATATGTTGTGGACGTAATTTTTAGTGCTGATTTCGAATCCAAACTGTAATTTTAACTATTTGCTCAAGTTTTAAAAATAACCGTTTTCGACATTATTTTTATATATTTTAATATATTTCAAAAACTTGATATAATAGAATTGTTTAGACAACAGATTCGTTACAAGAACAAGTTACTTTCAAACCGTTTTAAAGGATTTGAATTAAGGCCACCAAAACCCCTTGGAAAAGTGCAAATTTTAATGCCAGTAAGAAAACTTTGTTGACCAGTGATATTCTGCAAAAGTTGGGTAATCATAGTCTGTGGACCTTGAAAAACTTTCAGAAATTGTTGAAATTCATTTGCATCCATTTTCAAAAACGTATGTACATATGTGTTGAATGCACGTAGATTTAATTTTCTTTTCTCGTCGTCAATTGTTGTATCCTATTAAAAAGCAATGGGATTTCTAACTAAAAAACTAAATAACATGTACCTATTGATAGAGAACGAATAATCAACCTAATCCCGAATTCTATCGTAATCGAACCCAGAAAAAAACTATTACCAATACGTAGTGGAAAATCTCAAACAATTTTACATAACAAACGGATTTCGTGATACGGTTTTTCGGAATTAGTAAAACATTCCGATTACGGTGGAATTCGTAAAAGGCATAGAATGGAAATTTATACAAATGAAAAGTTAATTGCAATAAGCTCAGTGAACTTATTTTAGTACTTTTCTATATACTAAGTCGAGTATACATATAATCAAAGTATATCATATATATTGAGAAATCACTTACACTAAGGCAATAAAATATCAAAATACACAGCTCAGAAATTCCGAATCATTGTAAATAAAAAATTATAAAACCAAAACAGACTTAATCTCAGAAAAATCACTGAATTATCTTCGATGACTGAATAATAGCCATAGAAACTTATTCTTCTAATCTGTGGAATAAAATCATTCAAACTCACATTATAGCTGAAATCTAACCAAACATTTATAATTTTCTTTCTTTTATTGTTATTGTTTTATGTTTGCGAGTTAATAAACTTTTCAAAAGTTGTTTGCTTTATTTTCTTAAAACTAAACACGGTGTCCTTACTTCTCTCGTTTTTGCATAACCAAAAATAAGACTTTTATATTTTAACCTGAAACTTTATAAAGTAACTCCATACTTAAGAAACATTTTGAACGCCGAAACATTACCGAATCCAGTTATACGGTTGTCAAAAAAAAAAAAAAAACAAAAGAAAAAAAAACAATAATAAAATATCAAAATAAACTTTACTGGAAAATATGAAATGTCAATTAAATAAAAATGAATCATTCTCTCTGTATTAGGTTATGACTGTTGTTGTTGTTGTTGCTGTTGAGGGGACGCAATAATAATCTTCAAACTTTTATCGGGAAACTCAAATTCAAGTTTCTCTTTAATTTCAATGCTAGGATTTAGAGAATTCTGGAATGTTTCTATCATCCTCGGCACCAAATCATCTGTGATCATAATTTGTATCCAATAGCCAAGCACTCCGAAGGGAAAATCCTTTGTAACCGCAGAACCCGTTACAGACTCCGCAACAAAAGTCAAGGCGAGATTCTGTGATTTGAAAGTAAAATGTCTTCCATGTCTAATACGATCTTTTATGGAGAGAAGAAGGAACTTAGCAGCATAGGGCGCTAATGTTATTTCGATTCCATCTAAAGGGATACAATTTGGAGCATTGGGCTGATAGTTAAGAGGACATGATTTTTGTAAAGAATTACAAACAGACATAGATTGAAGGAACTCATTGCTCTCTCTGATGGGATCATTTTGTTGCGTGTTGTTCTCCTGTGATAGACACTGTTCGTTTAAGCTCTCTGAATCAATTTCCTCTTTAAAATTTTGCTTGGGTATTTCGCGGAATGTGAAGTCAGCGTTGACTCCGGCCAAGTCCGATCCCTGTTTTTCTATATCATCAAGCAGACTTAATAAAGTCTCTGGAAACAGATCAAATACGCTCTGCGAACGACTCATGTCTGTTACAAGGAAGTCACCACCTGTTTTTGTATCCTGCATCAAAAAGTTTAAAACACCTTTACCATTCCAGCGAGATGCTTGTTCGATCTCTTCTTCGGTTACACCGACCACTTGACAGAACTCAACCGTCCCAAATGGAGATTCCAAAGGGCCAAATTGGGAATCTTGAGCCAGTAATACGTTTTGAATTATAGAATTGGACCCGTCTAAAGCCTTTCGCCATGGAACATTGTCACCAGCATAAAATCTGTTTCCGGTTTGGAAGCAATATCTAGCTAATGCTTGCAATAGATTTGCTGGCCAAGTTGGAGGTCGGTCTTGCTTTTCATCACCAGATGTGTTTGGTGTTTTCAAAAGACGAAAGGTGAGTTCGAAACCGAGTCCAGATGTACGAACTCCTTCGATTGCAGGTTCCACAACATGTACACGACCATCGCCATGTAGGTCACTCAAACCAAAACTAATATAGTGCCAGTGGGCGGGGATACCTCGTTCTTGATCACCTTTGTTAAGGTACATACTTATGTAGTCCAAGGGATCTTGGCCTCCTAACCAGTACTTGAGGACAGTAGTCACTTGCAATGGATTCGGTTGATCTGGATAAACACCCAAACAATGGTCGATTAGAGCCTTAAGGCCGGGCGGAGGTTCAGCTCTTACGGTGGTATTCATGCTTGCAGCCATTTAAATTGCAAAAGACTTATTAAGGAACAAAAATTTAACTAGTTAAACAAAAAATAAAGCTAAACATTTACTTTGCGGATGTAGTATAAAATAAACAAAAACATTTTGATTTTTGAACAAAGCAAAATGTTGATGGTTTGACTTTGACAGTTGACTTTTTGGCTTGGCTTTATTTGGCTTCAAACAAAATAGCTGCGCTACAATGCGCTTTATTTTAAATGAAAATTATAAATTAAATTAAAATAAATTAGATTATAAAACTCAAGTATTTCAAGCAATTTTAAATTAAACATTTTTGCAAGAAACTACTAACTTCTTAAGAGTCATCACTCAAAGTCTAGCTGTATTTAAGGACTATTCACATGAGAGCGACCAACGACCGACGAATAAATGTGATTTTAAACAATTTATAAACCTAAATTCTGTACAAATTGTTAACTAAAAGGTAGGAATATAGCTGAAGTTAATCTTAAGGTAAAATTAGCTTTTTCATTGCTGAAATAAGAGGAATATAAAGTGCCTTGCACATGAGAGCGAACAACGAATGAACGAATGGACGAACAAACGTGATTTTACATATTTCAAAAAGTCAATTCCAAACAAAAACACATTTAAACTATAAGAAACCAATTGACAATAATATTAGGATAATAAAATTTGCATTTTGTTCTCTAAAACAAGACAATTTTGTAAAAACAATTTGTTAGTAACGAATTGCAGTGTGGTTGCTACGAACTGTCAAACTCTATTCGCGTTCCACATACCATCCACACTGCAACGAATAAATTGTTCGCGCTCAACTTAACCTCAAAATTATCATTCACATGAGCGCGACCAACGAACGACGAATGAATTACAAAATGTGAGTTTATATACGTTTCAAGACATATTTCCAAACAAATTCTTAACAAAACGATAGCAATATAGTTTCTATTTGATTTATGATGCATACTTTTACTTTTCAATATCATATATTAATAAATTTAAGAAAACAAATTTATTCGTCGCGAAAAAAATTATAGTTGATACGAACTGTCAAACTTTATTCGCGTTCCACATTATCCACACGCAACGAATAAAAAAATCGCGCGTACTTAACCTAAAAAAATCGTTCTTGTTTTGGTTTCGGTGGTGAATGTCAAACTTCATTCGCGACGAATTAAAAACTCTCAGTGAAAGAAATGTCAAAATCGACGAATATTCGTTCATTCGTTGGTCGTTGGTCGTGCTCATGTGAATATTGCTTTATACCACTCTTGTTTTGTTTTTGTGTGAAAGATCATGGCTGAGGAAAATATGGAGAAAAGGGTTGACAATTCGTCGCTGTCTGCGAATAGAAATAAAGCTCATGTGAAAGAAAAGTCAAAATATGCGAACATCCACAGTTCGCAGTTCGTAGCTCATGTGCAAGATGCTTAAGAAAACAAGTCGATTGTCGCGTATTGCAATCTAATTGTAATGAACTGTCAAACTTAATTCGTGTTCCACATACAATCCACACTTCAACGAAAAAAAATTTTCGGGAGACTCTCAACATCAAAACAGTATTTGTCATGACGATTCTAAACAAGCCATCTAAAACAAACGTCATAATGGACATTTGTTGCCTCATGTGAATAGTCTTAATTTGAAGATTTTTATTATTTTTATTTTAAAATCTTTATCTCCACCTCACATGACATAATTTTGCCCAAGGCCTAAACGATGAGTAAACAAATGTTTTATATTTTTTTCTTCAAAAAAAAGTTAATCTTAAGAAGTTAGGAACTCTTTGGATCCATTGGAAAACCTACATTTTCCAAATAACTCGAAAGAAAACCTTACTTTCAATTATCAAAAGTTACAGTTCTTACATTTTATTGGCGCAAAATTGTAAACAGCTTATTGTTAAGGGTTAAACAATTTACAAGTAAGCATTTTACTAAGGGACCTTTTAAACCTTTCTTGTCGTTTTGCTAACTAGTACCAGTCTTATTTAAAAACGCTGTATAGAGCCTACATAAAGTTATGTAATCTCTATAATGTCTCTAAACGCAAAAATGCTATTTATAAAACTTATGCAAGGTTGCATAGTCCCATAATAAGCTAAACGCGTTTTGACGTTGAAAAGAGCCTACATAAGGAAATTATTGTTATTATTATTTCATAAATGTCAGTTTGATTTCTCTCAATTTTTGAAATTAAAAAGAAAACAATAATGCTTTTCCAGTTTAGCTCGTTTATTAATGATTTTAATAATTTAAATCGCGTTTTACCAACTCCGAGAATGCGGAAAGTTTATAAAAAAAAGGTTCAACCCAATGAGCTTAAGAAGCGAAGAATTTAAAAAAAAAATATAGATTTTCAAAAAAAAATATCATACAAATAATTGGAATTATTCGTTCGGACCTCAGCAGCGACAATAGAGGAGGCCACATCCCCATAGACATCCAAGTAATGGCTGCAATAAGATATTGGGGACGGAACGAGGTAAGTTTGTACTAAATGTTCAAACCAATTCGAAATCCGTACCTTTTATGATTTGTTTATAGATTCAAGACGATGGAGCAGACATCCACGGATTTAGCCAACCTACGCTTTGCCAAATTTGTAAGCGAGTGGCAAGAGCATCAGCTACCAAAAGATTTTTGTTCATTAAAATGCCACCTTCTTTTTCGGACCAGCTAAGAACTATGAACAAGTTCTTTCAAATACGGGAGTTTCCAAAGGTGGTTGGCCATTGACTGTACCCACATAAGGATCCCAAAAGTAGGTGGCCCATCAGGGCTGTACTATATAAACAGAAAAGGGTACTATTCGCTGAATACGCAAGTAGTATGCGACGCATCCGTAAAAATTAATGACATTATTTGCCGCTGGAGAAGCAGCACTCATGACTGACGAATTTTTAGGTAAAGCAGAATTAAACAACGATTTGATGATGGGGAGTTCAATGGTCGTCTGCTTGGGGATGGTGGGTACCCTTGTACTAATATCCTCTTTAGCCCCGTTTTTAATCCTCGAACGGATGCTGAAATAAGTTACAATATATCTCATACAGCTACTCGTAACACGGTGGAAAGATGCTTTGGCGTCTGGAAGCAAAGATTCCGCATTTTGTTATCAGGTATGAGGTGCTCCTTAGAAAATGCCAAAACAACTATTATAGCCTCAGCAGTTCTTCATAACTTGGCAATTGATTTCCAGGATGTTCTTCCACCCACAGGTATAAAATTAAACAAAATTGGAAACCTTAATAATGCTTTTTGTTTAAATAGATGATGATGTGAACGATGACAATCAAGCAGATTCCTTTGAAAATCAAGAAAGATCGCAACAGGAAGGAAGCAACCAAAATCTTACACGGTGTGTATTTATTGAACAATACTTTTCCACCCGCAATTAATAAAAAATAAATGTTCTTATCTATCTTTTAAATATATTTTTATTAGAAAACATAAAAAGAAACTTAAATTGATTCATTAAAACTCTGATTTGGCCTTCATTTTAGTGCCCCTCATCGTTGCGCTTAAACTGTTGAAACTGAAAATCATTGCAAACAAATTAGTAAAAAACAAAGATTATCTATATTTTTGTACATACCTATCGGTTATATTACGCCAGGCGTCTCGTTTCATACGGGACGTGTTGGTGTCAACGTTTTTATTTTCAATTATTTGAATTTTGTCTTCTATAAGCTGTCGAAGGAGTATCTAAAAGAAATGTTAGAAGTTTTATTGATTTCATTCAAAGGTTTTTATCGCTGATATAACTTACTTTATAGGACAAATCGCAATTCGCGGTACGAGACGTTTTTGTTTTAGTTTCCATTTTTAGCCTAGTACGCTGCTGATGCGAAACGAAATTTCCCATACAAAAATGACATGACGAAATCATAAACGAAAAATTTCGCTGTGCTTTTCGTTTTTCAGTACGCTGCTGAACGACGAAATATGTCATTTTAGTGGATAGCTGTACTATATTTCGTAGTACAATTCTCCACTCTTTTCGTTCTCAATTTAATTGCCCGGTATATTAATTGCTTGCGAAATTTTGACGTTTTATTTATTTATTGAAAAATTTTTCGAATATTTTCGTTTATGATTTCGTCATGTCATTTTTGTATGGGAATTTTTGTTTCGCATCAGCAGCGTACTAGGCTTAAAATTGAACTTCAACTTCCAGACAGAACTCTCCGCAAATATTTTTCCGCTGTGGTTTTCGTTTTAATTTCGCTCTGCACTTGGAGACTGCCCAAAAATTTCGTTTCGCATCAGCAGCGTACTAGGCTTTTGTAACAACAAAACAAACAAAAGCACAACACAAAGTTCTATATTTTATTTGTTATGACAAACAGCTATTCTGATATACAGAAAAATGAATAGATTGCTCCATTTTGGTAGTTTTTTTGATATAAGCATTGTATAACTAAAATTTATAGCAGAATTTTTTATAAATAGGAATTTTTGAAACGTTACATAGAGCCTACATAAATCCTTATGCACTGTATAACTATTCATCTGTTTAGCGAATTCTATTAAATAAGACTGTACATTTCTAATTGCCTTTTATTAAAAACAAGCTTCCAAATATGTCTTAAGCACTATTCACATGAGCACGATCAACGACGAACGAATGAACGAATATTCGTCGATTTTGACATTTCTTTCACATGAGAGTTTTTAATTCGTCGCACAGCCAAACACCATTCACCACCGAAACCAAAACAAGAATGATTTTTTTAGTTACATGGTTTAGTAGTCTCCGGTTGTGGTATAATAATATATATAAAAAAAACGAAAAATAAAAATAAAAACGAACAATTAAATTTTAATTTTGTATTATTATTATTTAGTTTTTATTTTATTTTGAAAAGAAACAATAAATCTCACAACTTTTAAATAGTTTCAGTCATAGTTAATGTAGCCATTACGTGATATTAACTTTAGCAATTGTTAAAGATAGTAAGATGTTAAAATGTTTTAAAATTATGAAAATCATCTTTAAAGTTTAGTAAATTGTTTAAAATGGCTTCAACATTTTGCTAAATCGTTAAAAATGTTGAACCATTGTATTTTTATTGAGTTCTAATTCATGCGATTGAAAAAATATATTTGAGAACAACTTCCCAAAGGCCAAAAGTTGCCTTGTGAGTGCCAACCCTTACTTCGAATTCGATATAAATTCATTCTAAAAAAGATTCAATGCCAAAAACACTCCATTACCAAGACCGGAATCTTTCGTACGTTTCACTCTCCAAAACCCGTTTGATTACATTGTTGTATTTGTAATTTTGACAATTAGTCCATGAATAGATGTGAGAACAAACAAAAAAAACGATGCCACGGGCTACCGGCACCATAGAGGAAATATATTATCTAGAGTCCCGACTTAATGGGTTTGCTCTCTTTCGGCCTACAAGCTAAATTGAGAGGATTTTGTCCATAAGGATAAGCATGTGTTAGTTGGCCCGTGCATTTCTTATGGGAAAAAGCCATTATGAATGTAGTTGGTATGGAATTTGTGCCCATATTGCTCAGCCGTGGGATAAAAAACTGTGAGGTGAACTCAGCCGTTCAAAAAAGAGATCCGTTGAATTCAAAAACTGAAAAATTAATGCAATATTTAAAGAAAAATTAATTTTGCAACTTCTTTTCAGTGAAAACTGTGCTAAAAATAATATTTGACTGCTTTTGGCAAACAAATTCTATGATTTTTATGAAAAGTTTCGCTAAAAACAAAAAAAATCATGCAGAAAGTATAGGCGCACCATAGAACTGCAATGCGAAAGTGGCCTAATTTGAGTTTAACCCAGTTTTGACAGATTAACAGCGAGGTGAGTATTTTGACAATTCTACGAAAATGAAAACAAAACAAAATCCATTCCCAGTAATGCAAAATAATGAAGGTAAAACAATTTAAATACAAAATATTAATTTATTGAAATAAAAATAGATAATGAATTTGCACCTAATTTAATCCTCAGATAAAGAAGGAACCAAGGAGAATGTTGCAACAGGAAAAGTGGAATCTCCCGAGAAGGAAGCCAGCTATAAGTTCACTCTTGGAAGTCGGCGTCGATGGAATTGAATCTATTCGTTGGTAGTGAATGGTAAGCAAGCAATTATTTTAAATATTTTGTGTGTTTTAAGCTTCTTTTATAATTTTATAGTGAGTTCGGCTCCAAAGAATGTTGAGTGGTTAAGTTCGTGTATAAAAGGCCATGCTCAAATGTACATTCATAAACATCTGGATGCGTCAAAAACAGTCCAATCTATTAACGACAACACAAAACTTCATCAAAACGATTATATTCTAACGTTAATTGGAAAAGCTCTACTACAATGGGCACCATGCTCAGGCGCAGCAGTATCTAGAAACAGCACACATGATAAGTCCATATAGCACAGAACATATTATGCCATTTGCCGTGGTCTATGAGAGGAATAATAATCTAGCAGAATTGAAAAAGCTGGCTAGCCAGCAATCGTATATCAATGAATTTAGTACGGAAAATTGGTTTGTCATGGCTGAGAGTCTATCGGCAAATGGAAAATACGAACACGCAAGTTGATGTTATTTTGTCTTTTTAATTTCCTAGAACCACAAATTCCACAAGCCAAACAATTTCTAACCAACACCAAGGTCCCGATAATAACAAAAAAACAACACGAAGAAGAAGCCAATGATCTCTCGCCGATTCGGAATGCGGTTGTGAAAAAACCACCACTGCCAGTTCAGCAGATCGCGAGTAAATTGGTCACCAGTACACCCATACAACGTGCACCTTTAATGTGAGTATAACTTAGTCATCCATTTGATTTAAGCATTAAATATATCTTTAACTCCCCAATAGTAGTCGTCGTGCCAAGCGAACCATTCCCAATGCAAATGGAGAAACAGAAGATGTCGCCAAACGTTTTAATCCCCGGAGAAAAATGCACGAGTACTTAGTCAAGTGGGAATCGTGTTCGCATGAGCACAATACTTGGGAACCGCAGGTTCACTTAGAAAATGTTCCAGAAATCTTGGAAACCTTCGAAAAACAACTTGCCCGTCAGAAAGAGCAAAGAGCCGCACAACAAGCGAAGCAACAGGCAGCCAGCCTCGCTGCCGCCATCAAAGTGGTGGACTTGAAGAAAGATGTCATAAAGGATCCGAATAAAATAGAAGAGACGACCAAAATGAATTTATCATCGCCCGGATTTGATTCAAGTCAAACAGTGGTGTGCGGATGAACCAGTCGAAAATAATGCCCCAGCAAGTGGTGTAGCAAATGTACAGACAAACACCCCACTGCCCATGCAAGCGGCACATCCCGTCTTACAAACAAGTAATTTCGGTCCTGGAAGCATTCCTGCTTTGAAGAGGAAGCTGGAAGATAGTGATTTCGATGACTCGGCGATGATTGGTGACGAAGACTTGG
Source organism: Eupeodes latifasciatus (assembly GCA_920104205.1). NCBI lineage: Eukaryota > Metazoa > Arthropoda > Insecta > Diptera > Syrphidae > Eupeodes > Eupeodes latifasciatus. The sequence continues at coordinate 208,796,242 of OV049924.1, read as the reverse complement.
AGGAGGACCTCATTCCGTCGCACACGGTGAAAAGAATGAAAAACGGCGACACTGTCTCGGTGAGGGTTGAGACGAAAAATGAGCGTGATGTTGAGGTTAGTTCTTAGAGCATTTTATTTCAAGGGTTTTTGTTCTAATTGATTTCCTTGTAGCCGAAAATAATCAAAGTCAATGGAAGCATGAAGAACACAAGCGCAACGGAACCGTTTTCAGCTGATGTGATCATCACTCAAGACACCAACACTTCTGGAGTTGTCAAAAAGGCTGGCTTCAATGGGACAACATCAACGAATGTAAGTAACATTAAACTTTAATTTGTTGATGGTTTCATCAAACTTAAAGCATATTTTTTCTTTCTTAAGGCTTCACCAAAAACTGAAGCTCACATTCGCGTTGTTTCGAAGGGAGAAACAAATAGCGGAATTGTCCGAATGGGTAGCGAAGTTGCTGCATCCTTGACTTCAAACGCCAATGAGAATGGCCCCATTCAACACAACATCCAAATCCCCACGCAAACTTCGAATACAATTATGACTCCAATTCATCGTCCTCAAGTTAATAAAACCTTAAGTTCTAATCCCCTGTCAAATATTGGAAACATTCAAATAACGCAGGTCCAACAATCGAACATGGCTAGAAGCTCGAGTCCACGACTTATCAATAATCAAACCACAATAGCACGTACGGCCCCATCGGCAACGTATCATCAACAGCAACAGCAGCAACAGACCAGAATTCAAGCGGGAACCCCCAAAACAGTGCAGACAAATACTCGTGTCCTCCAAAGTCAACCACGAACGGCGACCATTGCTCAAAGAAAATCCCAATCGCCAGGCATTCAACAGACATCGCCAACGTCTGGAAAAATGATTATTCCTCGAGGCAAGGTAGCACCTGGTGGAAACATACACCAGCAACAGCAACAACAACAACAATCAGCAGTTGCACGAACTCAAACTCCAGAGCAAAAGATTCTGCAACTTTTGAAATCTGGTGACTTGAAAGTGACAAAGAAAGTTATGTCGAAGGAAACTACTTCAAAACAACAACAAGTCCTTGCCCGGCACCAATCACAGGTTCAGATACAGAAAGTCCAACAAATTGCGCCACCCATGCGACATGTCGGGACGCCGAAACAGAAGCAGTCTCATGTGAAGACGGCGGTGATGGATGTTTCGTCATTTAACCATGAGGAACACCAGCAACAAGCCTTGTGCCCTATCACTGGTAAGGGTGTAAAAAAAAATGTCCAAAAATATTTATTCAATGTTTTTTCTTTTTTTAAGGTAAAATACTTGGACAGGTACAAGGAACGGAAATCCACGAAGAGCAACACCATCAAGTCGCAACAATGCAATCGGGCGTCCTGCAAACGCAGCTGCTCACGACCGCCGATCAGCAACATGAACAGGGTGACTTCCAGGAAATGGAGCAATCTGGCAATCTTTTACAGCTGGCTGATCAGCAACTCATGACCAACGAAGATGGCTCACCATTGCCAGTGTTATCAGACGCAACGGAATTTAAACTTCGCACTCTGAGGCAAAATTAAAAGAACGAATTTCTGACCAATGCTGTTGACCACATGAAATCACAAAGGAATACATACGAACGTGATGAACCAAAACATAAGAAAAATAGGATTAAAAATACTAAGTTTTTAATTTTGTTAAATTGAACATGTGTCAATAAAAAAAATAAAATCTACCTAAAACAGCTTATTTTTTTTTTATTATCATTTGAAAGACTCAATAAAGATAAATGCAAGAAAAAATATTATCATTTGCTAAAAACGAAATAAAAAAGGTATAATCCACTATAATAATTGACCTGAGCAGATCAAATTTGGGAAAACCAAAAAGAAGTGTTTTTCTTGGAAAAAGTACATTTAATATTTTTTTATTTACTCAAAAACTAAGAAGTTACATTTTAAAATCCTGTTTTTGTCTTTTAAATGAAAATACATTAATAGCTTTAAATCTAAAAGAAAATTATACTAAATTACACACAATTTTGAAAAAAAAACAACTTTATTTAAAAACTAGCTGCGCCTCGAACTTTGACTATTAATGGATGAGATTTAAAGAGTCCAATCGACTTCGAATCATCTTGATTGCAGGATTTGTTGCAATACCGCTTCGTTTTGATTTGTTGCTGAAAAAAAAAACAATTAGTGCTTTCAAAGTTTGTGGTTTATGTTACTTACTTTGAAGTGGTCTTGGCATTTATGAGTTTTCTGGTCAATGAACGTGCAATGAAATTGTAGCAAATTGATTGGTTTTGAATTGTACCATTCCCGGAATAGTGCTCGTAAGTCGATCCTTTGATTAAAAATTTGTGGCAAGTCGTTTGTGACATTCTTATGCGAGGCAAATTCCAAAATCCTAATCGGACCATGTCACAAGTGTACAATTTCCGATTGTATTATTTTTGGACATCTTCGGCAGGTGAAGGTTGCGGGTTCCCAATTCTTGGAACATCATTAGAGTAGTTTGTAGGGGTGTTCCCGTGTCGACGGTCTTCTATGTGAGTCCAGTTAGTTGTGTTCAGAATTCACTTAGTGTTATATATAAATTATCATATCTTTGAACAATGCACATGTCTAAATCTAAATCTGAATATTTATTATCTGTCTCTCTCTATGTCTTTTCCTATTTCACAATTCATTCCTTTCTTTCTACGTTGCAATCAACCAAGTACAGACGTACAATAAGTTATAGAGTAACTAATAGCAAGTTGTTTTATTTAGTTTTTAATGAAATAAAGATTTCCTAAATCTCTTTATTTTTTCCACTCAAAGCTTTTAGACACAACACTTAGTTTTGGTGATTCAATAGGCATTATGTATTCATGGAATTCAGATTTTATTTTTGCAGTCTATAAGTTTACCACCATTTCTGGAAATTTTAAAATAGTACATACGAAAATGATGAGATTTTCAATATTCAGAGGACTTACTTCCGACTTCCGATTCCCGTCATTTAGAAGGTGTTCTCACAGCAGGTTGCTTCTAAGTCGACTTTCAGTTCCTCATTTACTTGGTATGTGTCGGCGTAAGCGGCCGCAGTAGCCGCTGTCTCGGTCAGTTCAGCGTCCCCGCTATCATTTTGTGAGACAGTTGCACTCTATGAAACCAGAAAATGTTGCTTTAATTGCAGCTGCTTGTCGTTTTTTTTTGGTTGGCTTGCAGCATCATATTTCTTGGCGGCTGATGAATAGGCGGAGGACGTTTTGGAAATACTAAAGAACAATAGAATTTAAAATATCCATTACATTACTCGTAAGTAAATGAATTAATTAACCTGATTTGCCTGCATAGGTACTCAGCCGTTGCTGTTGCTGCTGTTTAGTCGTTCCAAAACTAGGCGGTTGACTATTAATGTCGAAGCTTTCACTTATAAAATTGACTTGAATCTCACAAAGTAACACAAAGTCGAGGGCATAGCTGAGGATGTTCGCTAATTTGGAATTGAATTCGTAGCTTTGGTGGGGTTGTTGGCTGCTGGTGTTGTTGCATTACAAGCATCTGACTATTTGCAGCGACGGTGACACCTCCGCCGTCAACACCTGCGGCAGCTATGGCCGTTGAGATGTACACACAAATACAATGGGCAGCGTCTATCGTCAAAAACATTGATATTATTTTGTTAAGAGAAATATAATATAAAAAACTTACCTGTAAATAAGTATACTTTGTCTTCCAGATTTCTTGATGGAAGTTGCTTCCTGTATTATGGTATGTAATGGGCAGCATCTAAAATAGAAACGAGTATAAAATAAATCGATTATTGTTGCACCTCCTTCGCTGCAATTTGACTTACTTTTTATTCAATGAAGTGAACTTGTATAATATACTCTTTTCATTATAAACGTTTTTGGTCTGAAAAATATCAAATTATATTAAATATCAAAGCAATTAACAAAAACTTACTCTTAAAATCCGAAACCCATTGTTTTGTTTTGCAAAATTGATTGTCATTTTTGACAGGTCACAAAAATTCCATAAGTTTCTATTTTAGCCCAATCTTTCATTTTGTTTTTTTTTCCCCACTCACATGTATTCACCGATAGCGAATTTGAGAGAGTTCACCTCGAATTTGAGAGAGTTCACCTCGAATAAAATTTGAGGGTGTTTTAGGTAGGACGGGTACCAGTCGGGACTCTAGATAATATATTTCCTCTATGACCGGCACTTTGCATAGCAAAAACAAAATGGAGGCGTTAATAAGTTTTTTTCAAGTTTTTCCTTTTACTTTTTTCGATGAAAAAGTCAGTTTTAAGCTTTAATTTTGCAGGCATTTTGTGGATAGTGAACCAATGTACCTTTTTGCCTTGAAAAAAGCATGTTCAACATCAGTTTATTATAATTAATTCACTAATTTACAGTAATCACTACGAAATTCTTTAAATTTAATAAACCTCGGATTTTTGTATCAAAGATGCGTTCGAAGAACCATCAAGTTAAGGGTGCGAGCGCAATTTTTGTATTAAATTCTAATAAATTTTCGTTAACGAACGGCCCAAATATTTTGTTTGCAACTAATTAAAATCTGTATCAATTTAATTAATGCAAGTATATTTATAGTTTGTTTTTAATGATTTAAGCTTGCAACTATTTTTCAATTCCACTATTATTAATAAATATTAAATTTAAAAAAAGAGTTATAATCGAAAAATATCTTATCCATAACATTCTTGATTGATGGAAGCATACATGTATTTGCTATCAAAAAAAACTATGCATCAAAGGAACACCAATGTTTTAAAAAAGTGATCAGAACGATTATAGCGAACCTATTGAATAAATGCAGAGCAAATAAAATGCAAATTTTTACATATATCATAAAATGAAAACGTCTTAAAATCGTTCTGAATTCATGCACAACTAATTCAATAGAACATGTAATCGTCATGAATGTTTATTGTTGACGTACAGAAGTTTTTTTTAGTGAATTTCCACAGTTTCACGCAAAATATAATTTTCATTCATTCCTTAAAAATGTTTAGTTACCAAAGTTCAAGTTTACTTATTATTGTTTGAAGGGTATGTTTAGTAAAAGTGCTGCTAAAAATGAAACAAATTAATGAGTCTTACGTACATGTTTTTCTTAATATAGTAAATACTTCCATAGATTACATTTTATAAATGCAGAACATAGAAGAAAATATACATAAACAATCAGCCCTATCAGGAGTTTCGCCCGAATGTGATTCCACCCGAAAAAAATTCCATTTTTCTTTTCCCTTACTTTGAGTTTCACCCGAAAAAAAGTGATGTTCGAAAAATTCCCCTTATCAGGAGCATTCTATTCGGGCGAAATATCACACACTTGACAGACAAAATGTTGACTTAAATTTTGGCGGCGAACAGGAAGGCAACAACGTTAAAATGTAAGTTTTTCGACGAAATTGTTTATTATTACCAAAAATGTATTAATTTTTGTTTTATTTTCAGGAGTAAACCAAATGAGAACACAGAAACGTACCAATCGGAAGCATTTTACTCATCCGATGAAAATGCATATGAAGAGGAACAGATAGAAGACATCGAGGAGATCACCATTGTTTCGGCTCCACCACCTGTTCCTTCTCAAATTATCGACAATAGTGCCTCCGCTCTGAGAACAATATTTCAAGAAGGCCAAAAAAAGAGGGTTGACAAAGTCAACGCGCAGCAAGTTCTTATTCTTATGGACGAACTGGAAGTCCAAAAAGCACTTTGTGTGAAGGTTGATGAAGCTATTGTAGTGATGAAAGAGCATAACAATCAAATGGAAACTAATATGAAGAAGTTGTACCGATCACTAGATAGCATTCATTATCAACAAAAAGAGCAGACAAAAGAACAGAAGCGGCACAATCATGAAATGAAGAAGTTAAGAAAAGAAGAAATTGAATTTAAAATAAAAAAAAAATAAAAAAATAATTGAGCTGAAAGAACTGAAAATCAAACTTATGGAAGGAAAATAAAATATGTGAAGTGTTTTTTATGTGTTAGTTGTTCTTTTAAAATTATTGTTTTCTGTTTGGAATATATATTTTAAGATTTCACATATTTTTGCTTTTTTGCAATACTAAAAAAGAAAACAAAAACTAATATTCAATTATTTTTTCGTCGATTGATCAGGGGCGGATCCATACTTTTAATTGGGGGGGGGGAGTTCATACACTTAGATGAGTTTTTACTCACCGCTTAAAAATGTTCTTTAATGTCTTGTAAAGGAGGCTAACAAAATTTAAATAACATAAGGTGCATCTTAACCTTACATACGTTTACACATTTGAAGGGCTAAACTGACAACTTTCGTTGTCAAATTATAATAGAACATTGTTGTACAATGCACAGCAATTTATAATGACTCCCTACATATGAAAGCATTCCAAGATTCCAACAGTTTTCTAAATATGCTATATTTAAGAGCTAAATCACAATATTTTAGAGGGTTTTTGGTGCATTTCACGCAGAAATGTAAGAATCTGTTGTGAAAAGTAGCTTTTTTTCCAAAAATAAAATATACTTTTTTTGTTTCCATTTATATTTATGCAAAGAACGCTACAGTCTGCTTACTCGTATTTTGCTTTTAGTCAACAAAACTTAGAAATAGTAGAGAAAAATGTTTGGTTCTTGAATTTAGCACTTAGTTTTACAAAAGTCATGACCCCTACGACCCCCCCCCCCCTGGATTCGCCATTGCGATTGATTTAATCCTTGTCAACAACAACTGTCAAAGCAAACATTCAGATGGTAGGTGTGTTCATTTTCTGAATACGAAAAGGCACCCTGCTTAAGAACGGAGGGGAAATTTTGTATGTCCGCTTACTCACAAAGTTTTTTTTTTTTTTTGAAGAAATCGATTGGAGAGGGATTAAAAATCGTACCATGGCTCTCAGTGGCCATAATTTTAACAGGAAATTGCAACACCTCATTCATTTTATACTTTTTTTATGTTCAAGAAAAAACTTAGGTTAAGATTTCATTCTCTGTTTCCATAACAGAGATGGGAAATTTATTGAGAGCTCAGTTTTTTGAACATACCTATTTTTCGAATTGTCAGTTTTAAATTCGAAGTGAAATTTTATTCGGGCGAAACTCCTGATAGCTTTTTAAAGTGTAGAAAAATATTTTTGAGAAAGCCAATAATATTTTAGGTATGTTCATTAAAGAAATTTCCGCTTCAGCTAACCTTCATCAACTTTTAAAAAAAAAATTAGCATTAATAGCAACCAATTATTTCATAGCATAATTAATTTTTCAGATTGTAAAATGTCTAGAAATTTTCATACGCTACAAAATTCGTAATTTTATGCGTAAACATAGTAGTAGAAATGGTGGCCACGAGCAGTCTAGCTCGGTGACACAATTAGCGCTGCGTTGCGCCGTTTTGATACCATAAAATACTCGGTTGACCTATAAAGATAAAAGGGGGATTATAAAGAGAAAAATACGCCTCAAATCCACTTTGTTGCGTTTAGAAAGGAGATCAAATCTTTGATCTCCAGTTCTGAGAGCTCATTGAGGTCGTTGAAAAAGGACTTTCCCAATGTTTTGGCTCTCGTTTTGGCTAAGGCGGGACACTTGCATAAGAAGTGAAGAACAGTTTCTTTTTCTCGCTGGTCCTCACAACTACGACAGAAAGTATTGTGGGGGATGCCCAGCTTAGATGCGTGTTCTCCAACAGGCCAGTGTCCGGTGCATGTAGCAACGACCCTGGCTATGTCTTGCCTGGGTCTGCAAATGAGATTATTAGTACGGGATTTGTTGTAGGTGGGCCATATCCTTCTAGATATGATACAGTTGGTTAGGCTGTTCCACCTGTGGTTTGATTCAGCGAGGAAAATAGAGAAGATCTTGCCCTTCATAGCACCAAGAGGAATGTTGACTCTTTCCGCGAGTGAGCTATGAAGGGCTGATCCTTGCCTAGCCAGCTCGTCAGCTCGTTCATTGCCCTCAAAGCCTCTATGACCCGGAATCCAGATGAGAGTGACCCTGAGTCCAATGTTCATGCTCGCTAACTCACTTCGGCATTGTTGAACCAGTTTGGAGGATGAAGTGGACGAGCCAATCGCTTGAATAGCCGCCTGACTGTCCGAAAAAATAGCTGTATTGCGGTTTTGATTTGGATCTAGTTTTAGTAACTTGCATGCTTCCTTGATCGCGAGTAGGTCATCCTGAAAAACACTAGCAAAGTCAGGAAGTCGCAAAGACCTGGATACATTTAGAGACTCGGAAAAAATTCCTGCACCGACCCCACACTCCATCTTCGAGCCGTCAGTGAAAATAGTTGTGTCGAAGCCTCTCGTCACTAAGTCATCATCCCATTCATTTCGAGATGGGATGATAATTTTAAAATCCGCACTGAGGTCCACAGTAGGGGTGCAGTAGTCGGTTTCTGTCGAAAAGATGTCCGCTGGGATGAGATTAGTGATATTACTATGACCAAAGGGCCTAGAATACCAACTATTCGATTCTCTAAGTCTCAACGCGCTGCAAGATACTAAGGATTTGATATGCAGGTCTATTGGTAAGAGGTAGAGAAAAACGTTTAGGGCGTCCGACGGACATGAGCGCAAAGCTCCCGTGGAGCCAACACTAGCTGTTCTCTGAACCTTTTTTAGTTTAGTTATATTGTAGGCTTTGCTAAGCGCGGGCCACCAAACAATCGAACCATAGGACAAGATTGGACGTACCACGGCTGTATACGTCCACAAAATCATCTTCGATTGCAAACCCCACTTTTTGCCAAAGGTTTTATTGCAGGCATAGAAAGCTATGCTGGCTTTCTTGACCCTTTCTTCGATATTAAGTTTCCAGTTTAACTTTGGGTCAAGTATTACTCCCAAATATCTAGCGCTGGAAGACAAGGAAAGAGTTTCACCGTTGAGGCGGGGAAGGGTGAAGGGTGGTACTTTTATTTTCGTGGTAAAGAGCATCAGTTCAGTTTTGCTTTTATTGACACCCAGGCCACAGCTTGTAGCCCAGTTGCTTACTTTTAGCAATGCCATCTCCGTAATCTCACTAATCACGGAAGTGTACTTTCCTGATACCAGTATCACCAAATCATCTGCGTAAGCAACGGCCTTCACACCACAACTTTCCAGTTTAACAAGAATTTTGTTCATGACCAGAAGCCAAAGAAGAGGGGACAGAACACCCCCCTGAGGTGTTCCCCTGTTTACGCACCTGGTCAAGTAAGTGTTACCTAAGGTAGCTTGAATCCTTCTATCACTGAGCATGGATACAATCCAACTTCTGATGTAGTCCTCTACACCCTGATCAACTAGTGATTCTTGAATAGATTCTGTTAAGACGTTGTTAAAAGCTCCTTCTATGTCTAAGAAGGTAGCGAGAGTATATTCTTTGAAATGTATGGTTTTTTCAACTGTACGCACTACCTCATGTAGGGCTGTCTCCGTAGACTTGCCCTTAAGATAAGCGTGTTGTGAACTCTCAAGGGGATTTACATCTAAAAGGCCTCTGATATGGTAATCAAGAATGCGCTCCATTGTCTTAAGCACGAAGGAAGTAAGGCTTAAGATAACATAATTTAGTCAAGAAGTATGGATTTTGGCGCGTATATCGTTTTTTTTCTATTGGGTGTTCGGTTTCCCCATACTGGAATAAAACAAGTTACTTAAATCTATTTATTGCACTCATTTAGGTGGTATTGTGTGTAAGCATATTGCCTATTTCTATTCCTTAAAGATGCTTTACACAAAGCAACTTATTTTTAAAACATGGTTCCCTCAAATTTTTATTCCAAAATCTAAATACAAACAAAATTCTAACTCTAACATAGTCCCTTAAAAAGAAATTTTCAGGAATATTTCTGCAACAAACAAAACTAAAATTTGGTCTTGCAACTACCGAACTGCTTAAATGATGAAAATACTAATCTAATTGAGGAATCTGAACTAGCTAAAGTTGGCAATGGAACTTCACAAGTATGCTTCTCGTAGCATTGTCTGTACAAAAAAAATACGGAGGCACCCGCCTATTGTTTCCACCTGAACTTCTAACGTCGCCAAAAAATGCTCTAAGCAAACTACAGCTGAAAAAATTGTCTGTTTTGTTGTTTTACAAAGTATTGAGTTACACTTTTGTCCATTTGCAATAATTATACTTAACCAGTTGCAGCGCATGTTGCGTTCGCAAATAATTTAAGTAAACAAAATAAATAATAATAAACTAATAAATCATTAAATAATATGTATTTGGTCAATTTTATTTTATTTAATATACATTTACAACATTTATTTGGATTGAAATTAAAAAGCTATACAAATCTTCCAATTTAATACCATGTCAGCACTTCAGATTCTGTTGGTTAGGATTGTTTAGTTATTGAACGAGGCCATGAAACATTCAAAATGAAGCATTTAGATGGGGCTGATTACTATAATGAAGCATTTTGATGGGCCTGAGGACTAAATGTGAGAATGTGTTTGGTTTTTTGCATCATTTCACGCACACTTTTTCACATTTAGTCCTCAGTAGCTTGTTGGCAAACCGAAATGTCAGTCTGAGATTCCGATCTTTGTAATGGAGTATTTTTGGTTGTGTGCCAACTGCCAACAAATCTGTCAAATTCAGCGCATCTGTCAAATAGGTCCACTCGCACTCAACTCAGTAGTTTTCGTTTTGCAAAAAGCTTCCCACTGTACAGAAAAAAATATTTGCGAAAAAACAGTTGGGCTGATTTCTTTTAGAATTTTATTAACTACTTAACGATAATGGAACCCTATGATGTTGTAGTTAACCAACCTGTTGTAATTGATAATGTAAGTTTAAAAAACAAGCTGTATTTCTCTTAGACCAAACTTTGAAATCAAGGCGGAGTTAAAAGTACAAAAATGGAAAAGGTCTAATGGAGTATAATGGCTAATGACATCACCAAACGGTTTCACCTCAAAAGAAATAAGTAAATCAAAAAATCTTGTATTTAATTTGGTTTTGTTATTTTTGGAAGTTCTTAGAATAATTAAATTGAAAATTATACTAATATTACAAATTTGTTGCAAGATGGTCTGTTTGCTGCATTAGTCAAATTGATTGGTGCCATGCCCGTTGTCATTGTCGTCTTGACGTGACGTCGATGCTCAAAGGATAAATTGCCGGAAAACGTCCGATGACGCATCGATTGACTTGCATCAAAGTGGCCATATTACGTTCCTTTAGGCCACAAATGTCTGAAGCTACAAAATCTTCCTTCTTTGATAGCTTTTGGTATGGATCCCGATAGAAATCTCTTTGGTTTTGGCAAGAAATGTAGAAATTATAGATTTCTTCGTCTCGTTTGTAGTCAACCATGAACAGATTTATTTTTGGTGTGAATTCTAAGATAATTTTACGGTGATTTCGTGAGCTTTTTGATACCAGAAGCATATCGACTTGAGGAATTGGAGTTGTTTTTATCATTTTCACTTTTTTTAATTTCGGAAACAAAGAAAAAATTTAATATATTTTTATTTAACAAAAACTTCACAGGGTTCTGGTGTTATCAAGGCTGGTTTTGCCGGTGAACATATTCCGAAATGTTACTTTCCCAACTAGTGAGTACCTTACTTTGGTTAGATTGTTGATTAACAAAGATTGATTGGTTGTCTACTTTTAGTATCGGAAGACCGAAACATGTACGAGTTATGGCTGGTGCACTTGAAGGTGATATATTTGTTGGACCAAAGGCAGAAGAACATCGGGGTTTGTTGAGCATAAGATATCCAATGGAACATGGAATTGTTACAGATTGGAATGATATGGAAAGAATTTGGAGTTATATCTATAGTAAAGTAAGTAAAATATTATTATTATTATTATTTATTGAACTATACATAAATGTACAAAACAATACTTAAAAGCTAATAGCTACCAGGGCTTCTAGCTGAAATGATTAAAATAGTATTTTTGGATGTTATGATGTTTTAAATTTGCCAGCTGTAGGGGGCGGTCGTAGTAAGTAAGAATAATATGTCTGACTTACTCCGACCGCCCCCGCAGGGGTTTTTAATAAATAAATGTTAAATACTCTGATGAAGATTTAAAAGTTTTAAAATTTTGAAAATATTTTGTATGTTTTGTTCGGAAGGAACCAAAAGGAGATTTTTTAGATTTCATTTAAAAAGTTTATTACAAATTTCATTAATTTTCGGGCAGTCTGTAGTTAAATGGTTGATGGTCAGCTGGATATTGAGTTGGCAGAGTTGGCAAATGGGTGGGGGATCTTTGTTGAGTAGGTGACTGTGGGTGAGCTGGGTGTGTCCAATCCTCAACCTGGTAAAGCATTTGTTCATGATTGCAGGCGTAGAGGTGGGGTAGATAACTGGGGTGCAATTTTGGTTGATGGAAGAATAGTGGTGATGATAACGAGACCAATCTATTATTTTTTGATTATATAAAATAGAGCAAGTCAATTTTAAAATATCGTTTTTGGTAGGTTGGTATATTGATATTGCTAAGTTTCTGTTCCTAGCGGTTATTTTGGCTACATTGTCTGCGTGCTCATTGCCTTTTACACCGATGTGACCTGGCACCCAAAAAATCTTTATCGCTTTTCCAAGTTTGATGACGTTGTCTCTGATTTTGCCGATGTAGGATGATCGATTGTTGACGTTTTCGATGGCGGCTAAAGTTGAAAGACTGTCCGTGCATATCACTGTTTTTTTCTTGGATTTGCAGGCAAATTGCGTGGCTTTTAAAACCGCTAAGGCTTCGGCTGAGAATACAGAGAAAAATGGTGGTAGCTTTTCTGAAGAAATTAGATTGTTGTTTGAGTCAACAATTGCGAAAGAGGTACCTTCCTCACACTTTGAGCCATCGGTAAAGAGGATATTCCAATTATTTCTGATGAAAGGATTCATTAAATCATGAAAATGCTGCAGATATACCTCTTTCGGAGTTGAATCTTTTTTAAATCGAGCGAGTGCAGTGTTGATGGATTCCTTCGGGCATAGCCAAGGAGGGTTACACTCGACATCTTTTTTTTTAATTTTTGGTTCAATGCCGATTTTTCTCGCATACATTAAAGTTATGTAGAGGGCTGATGGTTTTTTTGGTGTCTTTAAGCGTTTAAGGATTTTCGTTGAGTCCAAAAGAATTGGAGAGTCATAGGATTCAAGTATTTTTCCTACAAGTCTTGATGTAAGGACTTCTTTTCTTTTTGTGATCGACGAAAAACCTCCCTCAGCTAACATATTTAGCTTTGAGGCTGGCTCTTATTGCGGCGTGATATGCTGATTGAACAGGTTGGATGTAGGATTTTGCACATTTGTCATATATAACAAGGCCATAATCAATTTTTGATAATATTGCCTTTTTTAACATTAATCAATGAATTCGTATGGGTCAAACTATTTTTTGATGCTAAATATTTTATGATGTTAAGCCTGGTAGCCAAGTTAGTTCTTAGAGCTAAACAATGTTCCTTAAAGCTAAATTTACAATCAAATACAATACCTAGTATACTTAATTTGTTAACAGAAGGAATAATAATATTATTTATGTTAATAACAGGACAAGAACATGTATGTTTTCTACAAATGTGTAGGTGTTTGCTTTTGTTCAAAGAAATTTGAGCGCCGGATTGAACGCACCAAGAGTTTATTCGAGCAAGGATATCATTGAAGGAATTTTCTGTACGAGAGTTTTCTTTAATCTTTGAAAGAATGTAGAGGTCGTCAGCGTACAGATTGTGTTCAATGTTCTTGGATTGCAAAATTATTTCACTTATATCGTTGTAGGCTATGATAAAGATAACAACAGATAGAGGCGATCCCTGAGGTATACCGTTATTCAGGTTGTAGATGTCTGAAAAGGTGTTATTTACTCTAACTCTAAACTTACGATTCGTTAAAAAGGATTTTACAAAATTGAATATCTTTGGCCCAATTTTCCATTTTGCTAGTTTGTTCAACACAACATGGACGGTCGAAGGCTTTTACAAAATCAATGGATAAGATTGAGATGTGATTTTTTGACGAAATTGCTGTAGATACAGATTCGTCAATATGTAGTAACGAGTCAATTGTACTACGGCCGTGTTTGAAAGCCACTTGATTGAGGGCAATGAAATTATGTTTTTCTATAAACCAAAGTAGTCTCTTTGAAACAATTTTTTCTAACAATTCACTCATACACGATAGAAGGGATATAGGTCTGTAACTATTAGTATCAATATGGTTTTGTTTTTGTTTGGGGATGGGAATTATGGTTGCAGTTTTCCATGATTGTGGAATAACACCAGAGTTTAGTATATTATTATACAGTTGAATTAGGTGTTGTTTTACAGTAGGTGGGGCATTACGAATCATTGAGTAAGAAATTCTGTCAAACCCTGGAATCCGACCTTTGACGGCGCTGATGCAGCTTTCAAACTCAATAATATTTATAGGGGTTTCAATGGACTTGGCAGATGGGCTCAGGTATGATGGAGAGTAGGTGTTTTTCATAGCTTCGAGTTTGGATTCACGGAATGAGGGAGAAAAATTGGAGTTGCATGAATAAGAGGACCAACATTTGGCAAAATGATCTGAGATTTGGAACGAGTCTGTCAGAGTACCGGATGGAGATTTTATAACCTTGATGGTGTTAGGCGAATAGTTGCCAGTGAGGGTCTTTATGTCGGACCACATCTTTTTGCTTGGGGTTTTGGGATTGATACACTCTGTAAATTTTGGAAAGCTCTCGGCCTTTGATAGCTTTACTTATTTCCTAAATGCAGCATTAGCTTTTCGGAAGTTTATTAAGTTTATTTCGTAAGGATGTTTTTTATACAGTTTCCAAAGAGCCTGTTTCTTGAAACGCAGATCCTTAAGTTCGGAGTTCCACCATGGAACGAATTTTTTGTGCAAAACGTTTTTAGATTGAGGAATCGATACGTTAGCCGCTGATATTATTCATTTTTTTATATAGGCTGCTTCTTTATTGACATTTTGTGATTGCGTGTGAGATTCGATCAAGACGTTTGAAGTGCGTTGAAACACGCCCCAGTTAGCGCGGTCTGTTTTAAATTTTGGGATGGGTTTTGTGTGGGGTTGCTGGGTACCTAGATTGATTGAAGTTACTATTGGAAAGTGGTCACTACCATGAAGAAAAGAGTTTCTCTTCCAAGAAGTCGATGGCAAGAGTTGAGGAGAGATTAAAGTGAGGTCAACATGGGTAAACGTTCTATGTGTTGAAAAATGAGTAGGACTACCGTCGTTCAACAAGGATAAATCTGAGTTTGTAAGGAAGTTTTCTATAATTTTGCCTCTTGCATTAACAGCAGGGGAACCCCATAGGGGGCTCCATGAATTGAAATCGCCTGTTATTAGCACTGGTTTACTGACTGAGCTGAAAATGTTTTCCAAATCAGTGCACGAAAAGGTATGTTTTGGATAAATATAGATTGAAACAACCGTCATTTTGATTTGAAGTTGAATTTCTATTGCTATAACAGAAATACTTGAATTTGGGTTGAAATCGATAACTTTGTGCGGAATGGATCTATGAATCAGTAAGCCAACGCCTCCTTTGGCAGTGGTATTGTCAGCAAAATTATGAAAGTAAGATTGAACTGTTTTGGTGTTTTGGGATTAATTTGGGATGTTATGTGTGTCTCTTGTAATGAGATGATTTTTGGATTGAGCTCGTTTATAAGAAGTTCGAGTTCATGATAGTTGTTAAAGTATCCAGGTTCCATTGAAGGACGTTAAGGATCGATTTAACGAGAGGAGTAGACTTTTGACCAGTAGAATCAGTGTTATACTGGGAAAAGCCAGAAGGAGAAGTATTATCGGTGGTAAGGGTTTGACTCTGCCGAACCAGAGTTGGATCGTCCAAATTACCAGTGGAATTTGGATGTTCCAACCCTTGCTCGGCAGAGTCTGTATTTTGGAAAGCGGAATTAAGTTTAAATTTCGTCATCATCAATATTTTCGTAATAATTATCAGAAGTGTCGGTTAACATTTGTTTGGTAGTGTTATTTGTAATTGAGTTAATTTGTGGAGATGTTGAATTAGTGTTGAGAGCTAAGTTGGAGTGAACAGAATAAGTAGAAGTAGATTGTTTTGAGTGAGATGTGGGTGTTTGAGTGAGATTTTGGCGGGAGAGAGTGGGAGTGTTGAGTGAAGAGAGATTATGTGAGTTTGTTGTTGAATTGAGTGGAAGAGATGACGGTATAGAATTTGAGTTTTTTTTTTTGTTGGAAGAATCGATTTTGTGGAATCTGTTGAGAGGGGGTTAGAATTAGAAAGAGAGTGATTTATTGTTGTTTTACTAGTATTTTGGTTATGGTTATTAGAAGAATAGGAAATTGATTGAGATGAGATATGTAGTGAAGAAGGGAGATTATTGTTAGAGTTTGATGCGGGGGTTGCAGAGGGGAGCCGAGGGTGATCTTTAACTGCGGAAGAGTAAGCCAAAGAAGAGAATGGGATAGGGTTTTGATCGTTGTAGATTTGTTTAGCTTCTGCTAAAGTACATTTTTTAATAGTTTTAATTTTAATGATTTCTTTGTCTTGCATAAAGCGCTTACAGTGTTTGAAAGAAGCAGCATGCTCTTCTGAACAGTTTGCACAGGAGGTGCGTGTGCAATTAGAATCAGGGTGAGGGGGTAAATTGCAGTTTACGCAAGTTTTGTTTCGGTTACACCTTTTGGCAGTATGACCGAGGAGTTGGCAATTCTTACAACGCATCGGGTTGGGGAAGTATTCTTGCACTTGGAGGTTATACCATCCTATATTGACTGAGGTGGGAGGTCGGAAGCGGTTGAAAGTGAAGAGAACAAGACCCGTAGCACGTTATTCTTCGTTTAGTGTTTTTTTTAAATTTGTAAACTTGGGTTACACCTTGGTTTTGCATCTCAGACAAAATTTCTTCTTCTGAGACATTGATTAAGCATGGAGCGTAAACCGTACCTTTGGACGAATTAAGAGTAGAGTGCAACGTGACTGAGATTGGACAGATGTTGGAGAGTGTTTTTTTTGAAAGGAATAAATCGGCAATTTTTTGTGATTTGACGAGAATCAGAAGATTGCCGTCACGGAGTTGTGAGATATTTTCATATGAAGTACTAATTCCATCTATTGCTTTTTTGATAAGAAAAACACTGAATGAGGGAGGATAAGGGTTTATTGGGATCTAAAGAGGAAAGGAGGATAAATTTGGGATCTATGTGGCATGAGTTGATTGGGATAGAAGTACTTTGGCCGATAGGAGAGAATGATGGTTTATTTTTTTTACGTTTAGGGGAATTAGAAGGTTGATCTAGTATACTAAACCTGTTGCCCGAAGGCGAATAAGGCCCTGAGGCCATTTTATATTAATAGACGCACAAGATTTACATATAAATCACTTGCGCGACGCGAAAAATTAAATTAAAAAGTAAATTTAAATGAAAGTAAGAAAGAGAAGGAAAAGGCACCAACTTTGAGAGAGCAGAAAGAATAACAATCGGAAGACGATGTTGTCGGCTCGAAAGATAGTCGGTGACTGGTAAGTAAAATAACAATATTGCAATATTTTGTTAAAGATTTAAACTGTTTGCTTAGACAATAATTGTTGCCTCTCTAAATCTGAAGACTACAATAGATCATATCAATACATATTTTCTCTATATTCCAAATTTGTAGGTATTGTATATTTTTTATTTTAGTTTTCAAACTTATCATTGCAAACATTCAAGAAATTGAATCACATTCTGAAGCAGCTCACTTTAAATTAGATTTTTATAGTAGAAACTCGTCTCCATATTGACCTCTCCTATTTTTTTGAGCATATCTGCACTCGCAAGTAGACTGAAGAATGCACATCAATTATCAATATACAGTGTTGGAAAAAATAATAGAAACAAATGTCTTTATATTTTTTGACCAATTAAGTCTTTTCTCGTTAGTCTTTCTTTATAAAATTGTTGTGTGAAAGTAACTTTTTATTTTCACTTAACGGTAAAAAGTTTGAGGTCAATGATGATTTTGCCTGGAAAAAATAATAGAAACAAGCTAATTTAACTGTTATTCTAACGTTATTAATTCAGTAATTCAGTTATTAATTTATGGAAATCTTTTTTAATTTGTTTATTAGTTTATCAGATGTTTTATTTTCGATACTAAACGAAATTTTTAAAAGTCGTCTATAATTTTAATAAGTATGGGCCGTGAATTACATTGTACTCATATTGAATGCAAAATAATGATAAAACTAAGACAAGCTGGCAAAATCATTAATGAAATTGCAAAAACCATAAGCTGTTTGAAGAAAAAAATATTTAAAGCTCTACATTCAAGCCGAAAAGAAGAAACAAGAGGAAGAAAAAGAAAAACTTCTTCGCGTTTTGATAAACTATTGGTAAGAATATGCAAGAAGAAACCATTTCTTCCTTCAAGAGAACTCAAAAATGAATTAAAAAAATCAGTGACAGCTAGAATAATAAGAAACCGACTAATAGAAGCAAGTGTTCCTAGTAGAAGTCCAAGAAAAGTGCCATGTTTGAACAAGAATAATATTATGCAAAGGCCTGTTTTTGCAATTAAACACCTGCATCATTCTTATTGGAATAATATTTTGTGGTCGAATGAAACGAAGATCAATTTGTTTGGTTCCAATGGAAAAATATAAAAAAAAGACAGTGAAGCACGGTGATGGGAATATAATGAGAATATAGAGAATAGAATAGAGAATAGAATAATTTATTTCTGTTCAAATATAAAATTTACAATTAATGTTTATAAACATAATAAATAGAATTTGGCCTTGGTTTAAACCGTCTGCCAGATGCCAACTTATTTTTAACATGTTTAATTTTACACAAAAAAATTTCTTTAAAAAGCTTTAATAAAAATAACATAAATTTCCATTTTAAATTAAAAAATATTATACCAAAGTGATTTTAAATTATATATGCTATGTTATGGGGTTTACATAAGTTAATTTAAATTACAATGTTAATTAAAATGTTCATAAATTGCTCAAACAAAAATGGATATTTATTGAATATATGCAATGCGTTTAAGGAAAAAAAAAGTTTTATAAAATATGTCAATCGTCAACAAAATCTTTTCTATACTTTATGGTTTCAATGCAATATTGGGCGAGGACTTTCCAGTTTTCTCCATTTAGGACACATATCGACTCTGCTTCATTTAGTATTGTTTTTTGAAAGTATACAAATCTCAATTCTTTTAAAATGGGACACACAGATAAAAAGTGATAGGATGTTTCTTGCTCTTGCAGGTTACACAAGGAGCAAAATGTTCTCCGGTCGTTAAAGTAAGGTCTATAATTCAAATTGAGTAGCTCTCCTCTAACACGGAAAATATTTGAAATTTCAAACAAGCTCAATTCATCGGTGAAATAATTGAATTCGTTCAAATTATACTCAGGTTAGGTTAGGTTAGGTTAACCCTTTCGGTACGAGAGTGGTACAGAACAAAGAATATTTATATGTAAACGTCCCACTCCCGTCCCGAAAGGATTAAAGTGGCTGTTGGTTTGGGACGTCCAACACACTTAGACCAAAGTATGGTCCGTTGTGATACCACATGGATCAGTTAATCAGCTTAACTCGTTGAACCAATTGGAGCTTCGAATGAAGCGTAGGAGACAAGTAATGTCTGAATTTTTTAGATCACTGGTATCGTTAAAGTAGTAGTCTCCAAGGTGGATTCTACGTCTTTGTGATAAGGCAGGGCATGTGCACAGAAGATGAGAGATTGTCTCCTCTTCATCTTCGTCCATGCAACTCCTACAAAAATCATTTGCAGGGGCTCCAAGTCGAATAGCATGCCTTCCTATTAAGCAGTGCCCAGTCAGGACACCTATAACGTAGCTAATGTGCAATCTACTCAGAGAGATTAATTGTTTTGAGCGCCTGGCGCTAAGATTAGGCCAAATTCGTTTAGTCGCTACACAGGTGGTGGTGTTATTCCACCTGAAGTTTGTTTTCTCTATGGTATCTTGCTTTAGCATGAGTTTACATGTAGCTAAGGGGATACCTATGCTAGCATTGTGAGCCAGCAGAGGTAAATATGCTCCGCTTTTTGCAAGTTCGTCAGCTTTGCAATTTCCTGGAATGTCTCTATGGCCCGGTACCCAGAAAAGGTGAATGTTGAACTGTGTAGCCATCTCCGTAAGAGATGATCGACAATTTAGGGCTGTTAGTGAATTTGTAGAGACAGAGTCTAAGGATTTTAACGCAGCTTGGCTATCCGAGAAGATGCGTATATCATTAGTTGATATAACGCCAGGATTTCAGCTTGGAACACGCTACAATGATCGGGTAGACGAAAGGAGAGACTTAAGTTAAGTCTATCTAAATATACGCCTCCACCAACCCCATCCTCCGTTTTTGATCCGTCTGTATAAAAGTTTATAGGACCATTGTTCAAAAATGATCTATTCTCCCAAGAAGACCTGGGAGGTATAGTCACTTTGAAGCTATAGTTATTAAACTGAGGATGGGGTATGGTGTAGTCAATATTACTGTTTATAGTTCTGAACGAGTTCAATATAGTGGTGTGGCCAATTCCATTATTGATCCACAGAGAGGAAGCCTGAAGCCGTATGGCAGTATTAGCGGCCGTTTGTTTGCTGAAAAAGTCCAGCGGTATTAGATGGAACAGAACATCTAGTGAGGCGGAGGGGGTGGAGCGAAGTGCTCCTCCCACACACAGGCAGGCTGTTCGTTGGACTTTGCTGAGTTTATCGCGATTTGTCGCTGTATCTAGCGCCGTCCACCATACCACTACTCCATAAGTAAGGATCGGTCTTATGACCGAGATGTATAGCCAGTGTAGGCCCCATTTATTACCAATGGCCTTTTTACAGGAGAACAGGGCTACTGTGGCCTTGTTTATTCTCTCTTGAATATTAGGTTTCCAACTTAATTTCTTATCTAAAATGAGACCCAAGTATTTTGCTTGATCAGAGAATTTAAGTGGTACACCGTTTATGAGGGGAGGGTCAATGTGTGGGACTTTGTATTTCCTTGTGAAGAGGACAAGGTCGGTTTTTTGTGGGTTAACGCCTAGTCCACACCGATTAGCCCATCTGGTGAGCTTATTTAAAGCGTTTTGTAAGAGTTCTTTTAGTATATTGGGATGTTTACCCGTTACTGCAATAGCAACATCGTCCGCATAGGCAAACACTCTGTATCCCTCTCTTTCTAGAGTCGTTAGTAATTCATTTATTACTAAATTCCAGAGGAGAGGGGATAGGACACCACCTTGTGGCGTACCTCTGCTGACACCCCTTTGTGTAGTAAAATCGCCCAGTTTTGAATTGATAATCCTGCTTATCAGCATCTGATTGATCAATTCGCTGATCGATTTATCTACCTTCAGAGATGTCAATACACGTGCAATTGCAGATGTGTCGGCATTGTTAAATGCACCTTCTATGTCTAAGAAGGCAACTAAGGTGTACTCTTTATGATGGAGGGAATATTCGATTGTACGTACTATACTGTGTAGAGCCCTTAAGTGAATATCAATCAAACGCTCAAAAGTTTTGAGAAGGAATGATGATAAGCTGATAGGTCTTAGGTCTTTAGGGTTTACGTGACTGGATTTTCCAGCTTTTGGAATAAAACCAACTTTAACTTGTCTCCAAGACATCGGGATGTATGCCAAATTAAGGCAACCCTTGAAGATGTTTTCTAGGATGGGTATTAGAAAACTTGCATTTTCTTGCAGTTCGGCTGGAATTACACCATCCGGACCAGCAGATTTATATGGTTTAAAGCTGTTAATAGCCCATTTGAGTTTTTCCCTAGTGACTCGACCTTGTGGGGGTTGTAAAGTATTGTCACCGTTATTAAGTGCAATGTTATTAATAATATTAGAGCTACCAGGAAAGTGGACGTCTAGTAGCAAGTTGAGCGATTTTCGCTTGAATTGGTCCAGAGGCCAGAGGCGTTTTTCAAGCAGCTTGGCATGATTGGATTTTTGGAGAGGATTTTGCGCAGCCTGGATGCTTCGGAGCAATCTTCCACGTTGCTGCAGAAGTTTCTCCAGGACGATCGTTTGGTTTTCCTCAGTTCTTTTTTATATATCTTCAGTGATTCTTTATATGAATCCCAGTCAGACGTGTCTCTAGAAGCTTTCGCTCTGTTAAAGAGTTTTCTGCATTCTTTTCGAAGTGGATCCAGCCCTGAGTTCTACCAGTGTGGCTTCTTTTTACCTCTTACTTGTATAAGAGGGCATGCAGTATCTAGAGCTTTGTTTAGGGCTAATGTTAGATTATTGACTTTGTCGTCAAGATCTTCAAAGTTGGAGGGAGTATTAAAGAGTTCAGGTTTTACTAAACTATTTAACGTTCTCTTATATTTTGGCCAATTTGTTCTTTTTAGATTTCGAAAAATCGGTTGGCAAGGTGGTTCATTTAAAAAGTCAAACTGGATGTATCTATGATCAGAAAAGGAGTGATCTTTAGATACCTTCCAGTTCAAAATATTATTATTAATGAATTCGGAGACAAGAGTTATATCTAAAACTTCTTGTCGATTTTTAGTAATAAAGGTTGGCTCATTACCAACGTTACTTACGAGTAGGTTAGTGTTTAGAATATAGTCGAAAAGAGACTCACCTCTGTCGTTTATATCCGTGCTACCCCATACTGTATGGTGGGCGTTAGCGTCACTACCGATGATGAGGCCGATGTTGAGCCTTTGTGCTTCAGTTATCAATCTCTCCAGAGTGTCACCCGGGAGAGGGCCAAGATGGTCGTGGCCAAGATACGCCGACGCCAGCCAGAATGTTCCTCTGGCTGTTTCCAGACTTGCGGCGGTGATATCTCAATCGCTGAAATTAGGGAGTTAATATACATTTAGGCTGCGTCTTACTAATATGCAAGATCTGGGTTCATCCTCACCTGATGCATACAGCACGCAGTATCTGGGAGTCCTGATTCCTCGAACAATGGATTTAACAATCCAGGGTTCTTGAATCAGGACAATATCTTCATCGCTGCTGGATAGGCGAAGAAGAAGGGAGGCCGAAGCCTTTATGGAGTGTTGGAGGTTAATCTGGAGTAACCGCAGCATTTTTGCTACTGCACTCCCGATCAGCCTCCAACACAGTAATGTCGGAGTCATCCATATCAGAGGACGATTCTAAAAGAATGTCCTCATCTCCGCTGTCGTAGACCTCGGCCTCCATTGCGGAAAAACCTTGGTCGGTGTTAGGAGCTTCCTCTGTTACTGGGGATACCTGAGATGCATCGTCTTCCAATGAAGGAAGTGTGACCGATGCACCAGGTTCCTCAGCAGCAGTTTCCGCTTGTGTGGGTGGGGGAGGGGGAAGGGTTTGTGCCTCGACCCCATCTTTTTTATAGACCCTCAGCGTAATTTCATCGAACCCAAACCTAATCACACCTTTTGATTGCGCCAGAGGAGAAAGGGACTCTGCATTGATGATTACAATTGCACCCTTGTAGGGTCCCTTTGGATCCTCCAATTTCGCAACCTTCCAGTTGTGAGTAGGAAGGGTTGGATTGGAGAGCCGGATTACCTTCAATACGTGGTCTGCTTCCTTGAATATGGCCGGAACCGTGATGCGAGCTCTTGGTCTGCAAGGAATATCCTCCTTTGCTACAACCTCCAGCTTAGCACCAGGCCAGACCTCTCCAAGTCGGCTGACCGCCAGCGTCAGTAGGTCGCACGACCTCTGATCATCACAGACCATCAACTTGATGTGTCCCTGATGCCAACCGCCATCTTTTGTGATGGGCGGTGGTCCCGGATTGTCAGACATGATCTCGACAAAACTGAAGGCCAGCTGTCCTTTGGCCAATGTCCAGTTCTCGGCAGAGATCGTGCCATCTACATCACTTTTGTCGATAATCGCGACTACCATTTTGTCCTTCAGAACGTTACTGAAGGACATTTTTGCCTTGCGAGGGTCAAGAGCTGGTGTTTAGCACTTTGGGGCGTTTAGGTAGTGAAACACTACCTTCCATAGACCTTTGTCGCTTCGACGTTGAGTCTTGGCTGGTCTTCAAATTATTTTTGGCCAGGAAATTCTTGGCCCATTTTATCTTGGCGTCATGCTGAGAGTTTCCTCCAGCTCCTAGTTGTTCGCCAAACGTCTGGAGAATCCTCTTAGCATTACGCATGTCCCTGTAGTAGGGCTTGGAGGGTCTGAGCTTACGCCCATCTCCCCCAGGACCTTCTTTGGGATTATTTGCTTTGGAGGTAGAAGGACCTGGCACCATAGCCCTAATACCTCCGACTCGCGGTGTAGAAGAGTTGAGAGGTTTACTCTCTGTGGTAGTAGAGGAGCCGTTCTTCACAACTACCTCACTACAGGAAGAAGGTAATATTACCTGATTATCCGATATTCCACTGGCGACAACAGGGCTGTGAGTATCCACAGCGATGTCAGCACCAGTGGAAGAGGGATGAGCAGCAGACAACTTTGCCGTCGTACTGCTGGCCGGTACGGTCTTTTGATTTTGTTTTGCTTGTTTTGTTTATTTTGTTTGTTTCATTAGAATCCCACGAGTAGCGGATAAGGGGTGGTCCATCTGTACAGAGATCCGTGTATACAGATAAGGCTAGTTAATCCGGAGGTCGCCAGGTATCCGGATACTCCCGTTAGCGACTGCGCTTGTTTTTTAATTGGGCCCTCAGCCTGGCTGATCATCGGCACGGGTCGTATAACACCTTAGATCCAGCCCAATTGGGAAGTTTAAGGGAAGGATATGTTTTGGAAAAGGAGAGACGTACAGCAGTTAAACCATAAGCGTCCCAGGAAGGAAACTAGGCATTGACAGACAGTTATACACCATACAGTCAGGGGATAAGGAGACATCAGCCAGCATAATAGCACAGAGCTTGCGGAGGAGGGGGTAAAGGATTGGGAAGGGGGGGGGGTCGAGCGACCTTTGGTTTCAGGACTCTTCTGGAGAAATAATTCCCGAGAATCATTGACCTTACTCAGCTTCTACAACTCGACAAGAACGACGCGATGACCCCTTGGCTTCCTCTATTAGATCTGATCGTATTCGAGTATCTGTTAATTAATAAGTAAAGAGATATACAGGTGGCAGTCCGGTTTCAAGAAGAATCATATAATTGGGAGTTGTCTGTGGTAAGTAAAAAGTTTTTTTAAGGAAAAATCGTTGTAATGTTTCTACCACATCATACTGTTGATATCCCCATACTTGAGAGCCATAAGTCATTATTGACCTTAAAGCAGCTTCGAATACTTTGAACTTAACGCTATGTGCAACTTTTCTGTTTTTAAACAGGGATTTCCAAGTTGAATTTATAGCAGCCATTGATTGTTTAAATTTAAAATGGAAGTGCTTATTTGGGTTTAGGTTGGGTGTGACTATCATGCCAAGGTAGTTATATTCATCAACAACTTCTAAGTTTTCTCCATTTAAGACCCATTTCTCATTCCTACAATGCCTACCTCTACTTGGTTTGAAAATCATAACTTAGACTTTGCCGTATTTATCACCAAATTCCACCTTTCACAATATATACTTAATTTGTTTATCATAAGCTGTAGGCTTTCCGGTGTGTCAGCTAACAATAATAAGTCGTCGGCATATAACAAACATTTTATTGTTAGTCCTGCAGCTCGAATTCCGTTTGGCAAGGCATCCACTATATCATTTATATATAATGCAAATAGCAAAGGAGACAATAAGCATCCTTGCCGGACCCCTCTTAAAGTTTGGAACCATCCTGACATTTTCTCTCCATCCCAAACTGCCGACAAAGTATTTTCGTACATATTCTTCAAAACATTTAGAACTTTCGATGAAATTCCTAGCATACTTAATTTATAAAAAAGTGATCTCCGATCTATACTATCAAAAGCCGCTTTAAAATCAATCGTTGAATAACCTGCACGAAAGCCTGCTTGAAACTCGTTAAGTAATCTGTTTTCCGCTACCCAATCTTCAAGCCTGTGTAAGAGGATGCCGGTAAATATTTTAGCAATACTATTCATAAAAGAAATACCTCTATAATTCTCGACCCTATTTATATCACCTTTCTTATGTATTGGAAAGACTATTGATTTTATAAAACTTTCAGGTACTTCTCCCGTATGTAGTATTTGAGAATATGACTTAGCTAATTTCTCTATGAAATTATGAGGAGCATTTTTGAAAAACTCGTAAGGAACCCTATCATACCCTGGAGCCTTATTGTCCTTCGCCTTGTTTAAGACATTGCGTATCTCTTCTAAGCTTATATCTTCGTCTAACGCGTTTACATCGACGAGATTTTCAGCGTACTGCACAGAATTTGAAGTGAAAATAGGGTTAAGTAGAGTCTTAAAATAATGAGCTAGTATATTGGCATTTAAAATTTTACCAATCTTAAACTTTGTTCCATTAAGTTCCTTAATAATTTTCCAAAAATGGGTGGAGTCTCTTACATTATTTAAGTCCGTTGCAATTTTCGAAAAGTATTCTTGTTTTTTACTTTTACAAAGTTCTTTACAAAGTTCTTTGAAAGACTTAACTCTAGCTTTCTCGCAATCTAAATCGAACCATTTTTGTTTTCCTCTGACAACACACATTTTATCAGTTGACGTAACCGAATGTTTAATAGCGTTGGTAAAAAGATCAATTTGCTCATTAAGACTAACTGAGCTAAAATCGGTTTGTTGAATAATTTCATCCAGTCTCGCATGATAATTGAGCTTATCCCGTTCTTTCCATAAGAGTTTAGGCAGAAGAATGATATCGGTTTCTGGTCTTACTTTTTTTGTAGTAATGGTTACTGTTAAAGGCATATGGTCCGAAAAACTTAATGTACCCACATTAAAATCAAATATCTTTTGCGTCCAATTGCCACTTATTCCGCAATAGTCAGCAACCGAGGAACCTGGCCCTCCTATAAATGTCAATTCCCTTGCCATGTCACCGTTAATTGAACCATTTAATATAAAAATATCGAAACTTTGAAAAAGATCTAATAACTTTTTTCCGTTTCCGTTCACTATTTTGTCTTTTGAATGTCTGGTCAATTTAAAGTGCTCATAAAAAACCATCGTATCACTTTCAATCTGTTCCTCTCCTAACCGCGCATTAAAATCACCAATTACCATTATATCATTGTTGCTTACAGTATTTAATAAGTTACTTAAACTACAAAAATCTTCATCCCAATTATTGCAATTTAAATATATTGGAAAAACATAATAAAATTCATCTAATAAGGTAATTTTTAAAGCTGTATGGTTGTCAATTGTAATAAAGCTACAGCTTGTATCAACAGATTTATATCCTAAAAGATATCCACCAATTGCCCGCCCACGAGTATGTACTCGTGTTGCTGGGATCCAAAATAATTTAAAATCTATGAAAAACTTTTCAAATTCTCCATAATTGTTTGGCATTACATGTGTTTCACAGAGAAAAAAATAATCAAAGCTATTTATATAATTAAAAAAGATTGGAAAAAGTAGTTTATTTTTTAAACCCCCTACATTATACGACAATAATTTTAAATTACTTACTTCTAATTCTAAATTTTGAATCTGGCAGACGTTTCTTTCTCATGCAGAATCTAAGTTTAAATTTCGTTGCATATTTCTTGGCGGTTTACTATTTACGTTGACATTTCTCTCTTTGTTTTCCCCGCTTCCGTTGAATATCGATGCACTTTTTGTAGATCGTAAAAGCGCTTCATTTGACAGACTGAATCCCGCATACAATTCAGCGAGAATCACGCAGCCATCTGATCTGTCAGAAAGAAGCCCCTTCTCTCTGCACCAGTTGAAGTTTCTCCCTGCTGTCACCAATGTTTCACCTTTTATTTGTACATCCTCAGTTTGTTTACAATTTTTAATTGCCTTTCTAACACGTAGCAATGATTGTCGCACTTTTCGCTTTTCTAATGGAAAGTCTCGGTGAATTAACATGCCAGTACCTTTTAGTTTGCTTGAGTTTTGAAGCATTTCATCCACATAATCTTTCGAATTAGTTTCCACCAAAACATTGCAAGTTTGGTAATTTGACGGTAGTACACGCATTGAATATAATGATTTGGGGGTCCAATATTTTGGATCAAAAATAAGATATACGCTATGTATTATGCCCACGTCTTTTATTCAGCCATGCTTCCATTTACTGAAGACGATATGCCAATTAAATGCAAGATGATGACCTGAAGCACTCCTCTAAATTGTCTAAAAAATAGTCTTAACAAAACAAAGTCAAAGTAATAGAATGGCCATAAAAATCCCCCGACCTAAACCCAATTGAGCACTTTTGGGATATTTTAAAGCGAAGGATCGGAAATTTCAAAGCCATAAATAAAGACGAGTTCTGGTAAAAAATTCAAAGGAAAACTTGGCAGCGTTTTTGGCGACTTCCAATATATGCTACAAGAGATATTTTGTGATGCACAACCTAGAACTGAAATCTGTTCAGTCCCCTCGATGCACACCCATGGATAGTTGCATTGGAGAGGGTTACGCTTTTGGGACAGTAGAAATCATTGAGTTTTTGAAGCATTACATTCTATACGGTTTTGATTCCTCATTGGACACTGCCAATGTCAAGATTGTCAAGATCAGAATTTAATGAGCTTATCATACGCGGCCGTTGATAGTCGACATCCGAAGGAAACGGATGGAAATCTGAAAAGCTGAAGGTACTGCCATCAGCAAAACAATTAAATGGGTTAAAAGTTTTAGACAAAAGATCATTTATAAAAATTAGGAAAAGTATTGGAGACAAAACTGAGGCCTGAGGAACACCAGCGTTTATTTTGTGGATATCAGATTTGAACCCGTCCAATACGACATGAGTTGAACTTTCCGAAAGTCAATTTCTAACCCAACAAAGAAGAAATTCATGAAAACCAAATGAATGCGTTTTCGATAAGAAACTTGATCAAGTGCAATAATCTTACTTTCTTCAAAACGATGTAAAGATTTGTTCCCCGGTTCAGTGAGACAAACCATGAGATCAATGGTGGACCTATTGCTACGAAAGTCATACTACCGATCATTAAGAAGTTTTAAAAAATACTGGGGAATATTTATTAAACAATTAAAACTTTTTACCCTAAATTACTAAAGTTTAAATTCTCTACTCCATGGCATTTTGATTTGACTTTGATTTAACTTTTCTTAATTTTTAACAATTTTGCATTACTTTTCTTATTCAATTTTTCTGTTCAAGTACATATTTGAATTTTTTATAATGGAATATTAATTTTGCTTCATCTTAGTTTCAACATGTTTGTGAATTAATATAGTGGGTTTATGTATACATTTTTATTTGGGTCACCCCACCCGTATTATATATATTTTAAGTGAAATTTGACACTATTTTTTTATATCTAGGTATTGAAAATACAAAATGTCTTTAAATTTCTCTATAAATATTTAAGTTATCTGAATATACTTTTAATCCAAATTTTATGACAATTAAAAATGTATCTAAGTGCAATTAGACCATAGCTAGTGGGTGAGGGGGATTTGCCTCTTTTAGGGATTGATTTTGTTTATTATCCATTTTATGTGCTATTAAGGGTCTTATTTTTTAATTATATACATATGTATGTATGTGTATTTTTGATACATTTGTGGGGAAATATTTTATTTTATTCATTTGCTTATATTTTATAGAAAAAATATAGTCTTTTATTAAGCATCGTAAAAGCTTACAGATGTGTTAAGAATTGTGAATATAGTAGTGGTAGAATAAGGTTCTTAAGTGCAGAGGCCTTCGAAGAGGACATTTTATTCCTATACCTCGACCCTAACCTTCTATCACAGTTCATTTTTGAAATATAGTTTTTTGTTAGTTAAACCTCCTTGAATAACATAAACTTTTTGTAATAGCCTATTTCCAATTTGATCGAGATTTGAATCATTTGAATATTCGAAATGAACATTAATTTGGGAGATAGGAAATTTCTTCTGTACATAATACTTTTAAATTAAGAATAGACACAATTTCGTTTGGTGTTGAAAATATAACTTAAAAAAAAAAATTGGAAAGACAACCATGAATCGACATATGTATATGTCAAAGTGTTGTTAGCTACTCGATTAAGTCAAGAAATAAAACGAAAACTTATAAGGCAACGATTATCGTTGAGAGGGTTCAGACGACATAGGTGACTTGAAAGTAAGGCAAGTTTGTTTCTAGCATCTGGTTGACCAGCTGCCAAAAAATAGCGTTCCAATTCAAAAATTACGTTCAAGGAATGCAGTTGACTGCAAATGAAGTCCCTTATGTTGTCTTAACCTGCCTATTGTTGGAGTGTTGGTTAGTGTGGAGAAATGTCATGCCAGAGGTCTGGGTCCAATCTCTGCCTTTTTTCACGAATACTGCTTCTTGCGAGGAATTGACAAATCCTCCAAGTGTAATTCTTGTCATGAAAAAGTACTTTATAAATTAAATTGGCCATCCGAATTCGGTACAAGAACTATACGTCCCCTCCATTCCTGACATTACTCGTACACATGACTGGTTGAGTAAGTCACTAGGCCCTGATTATGTACGAGCTGTCGCGCCTCCTAATTTATTAAGTCCCATTTTCGGGATTCAAAATCATGTTCCAAAAATTTTTGTATGTTTTGTATGTAATTAATGATGGGCTGCTGCACGTGTCGGTAGAAGAATAGACAACTTGTTACAAAGTTACAAATATTAAAGAAAATATACCTCAATGAAAATAATTTTTCAATAACAAATTTAGAACTGTCTTCTATCTTTGAACCAATTACTTACTTATTTTAGGTAGTGCTATAGTTCTGTGTGAACTAGGGCCTCGCCCGACAAACTTCTTTATCTAGCTCAGTCTCTAGCTAGATGTCTCCAGTTGCGCACTCTAAGTTGAATGAGGTCACTTTCCACTTGTGCGCGTCACCTGATCCGCGGACATGTGGACGTGGATTCGAAGACTTTCCGAAACGGTTAAGTGTAGGAAAAAATGTAGAAGACATACATAATGTCACAAATCGTTTGCCTTGCAATTTTGATTAAAAGTGTTTACATGATTGGAGCAGACTTTCTATAACAACAATTTTTCATCTTCGATACGACTTTGTAGATCGCTGATGATATTCAATTTAACCCATTATGTAATAAACTAACTAATTTCTTCTCTAATATTATTCAAAGGAACAACTAGCTACATTCACAGAGGACCATCCTGTTTTGCTTACAGAAGCACCTTTGAATCCTCGAAGAAATCGCGAAAAGGCAGCTGAATTCTTTTTCGAAGGCATTAATGCTCCAGCCCTATTCGTTTCAATGCAAGCAGTGCTTAGTTTGTACGAAATATTATTTTGGTCAAAGTTAAAGAATTTTAAAAACTATTATTCATATAATTTTTCTTGAACATAGATACGCAACTGGACGAGTTACAGGTGTTGTTTTAGACTCTGGTGATGGTGTGACTCATGCTGTTCCCATCTATGAAGGCTTTGCGATGCCTCACAGTATTATGCGTGTTGATATTGCTGGTCGAGATGTTACACGCTATCTTCGAACGCTTATTAGAAAAGAAGGATTCAATTTCCGTTCGACAGCGGAGTTTGAAATAGTCCGATCAATCAAGGAGAGAGTCTGTTATTTGGCGAGCAATCCACAAAAAGAAGAAAATATAGAAACCGAAAAGGCTTCTTACACATTACCCGATGGAAAGACGCTTGAGGTAAGATTTAAATTTATTAAAGAGTATTATTACTGTCGTTTCTTATTTTTATATAAGATTGGACCTGCGAGGTTTAGAGCTCCGGAAGTACTTTTTAGACCTGATTTGTTAGGTGAAGAGTGCGAGGGTATACAGGACGTTCTAATGTATTCAATAGAAAAGTCCGATATGGATTTGCGAAAGATGCTGTATCAAAATATCGTTCTCTCTGGTGGTTCAACGTTGTTCAAAGGTTTTGGTGATAGGCTCCTCACAGAGATGAAGAAGCACACATCAAAAGACTTAAAAATTAGAGTAAGTTTCATGTCTTTTTTTACGTATTGATAATGTTTTTAAACTTTTTGTTTTTGTTTTTCAGATTGCTGCTCCTCAAGAACGTCTCTATTCAACATGGATGGGAGGTTCTATATTAGCTTCTTTAGATACATTCAAGAAAATGTGGATCTCAAAACGAGAATACGAAGAAGAGGGTCAAAGGGCTGTGCACAGAAAGACTTTTTAGTTTGTTTAAATTTGTATTTTTACTACCAGGCCTGCTTTCTATTTGATTTTCGTCATTTATTTAGTTGAAGAAAAAAAGTTTGACGTTGTAAATGCATAGTTGTGCATTTTAAAAAGTAAAAGAAATAATGGCTTGTAGGCATAATTATCATTAGAAAAACAAGCTAACACTTTGGTTTTCTCATGGCCATTTAAATAAAAATTTTCGCGTATTGTATTTATTATAGGACACAACTGAAATCCCAAGTTTATATTCTGTTTTTTATTTCATTTTTAACAATTAATAAAAATAAAGTCCGTAAATTTATTGAAAAAAAAAAAATAAAATACAAACGATGCATTAAAAGTATTTAGAAAAATAATATTTTAAATCGCACAATATGCTAGACTTTACATTTACAAAAGTAAGTGTCTCTTAAGCATCATTCACATGAGCGCGACCAACGAACGACGAATGAATTACAAAATGTGAGTTTATATACGTTTGAAGACATATTTCCACACAAATTCTTAACAAAACGATAGCAATATAGTTTATATTTGATTTATGATGCATACTTTTACTTTTCAATATCATATAATAATAAATTTAAGAAAACAAATTTATTCGTCGCGAAAAAAATTATAGTTGATACGAACTGTCAAACTTTATTCGCGTTCCACATTATCCACACTCGCAACGAATAAAAAAATCGCGCGTACTTAACCTAAAAAAATCGTTCTTGTTTTGGTTTCGGTGGTGAATGTCAAACTTCATTCGCGACGAATTAAAAACTCTCATGTGAAAGAAATGTCAAAATCGACGAATATTCGTTCATTCGTTGTTCGTTGGTCGTGCTCATGTGAATAATGCTTTAAACCGCTAAATACACGATAAATACTCATTTTAGTGAAATTAAGTTTATTTCAATCGCCACCGGTGGAACAACTAAGTGATTTTTTTTAATAAAATATAATTTTAACTACATAAATGTCAACAAGACTTTTGTTACAGAAACCGAACCCTCCAGTTCAAGTTTTTGAAAATAAACTCACTTACGATTATATTTATCTCAAAAATACTGAAAACCTGAGAATCTCAAAATGGTGGAGCGATTTTAAGACTTAAAACTAAGACATGCGAAAATATTCAGAAAAGAATGATTTTGTTTTCTGTTACAAATTAAATTTGGTTTATCTGCTTATAAATATACTAAGTGGGTTTGCAAAAGGTACTCTTCCGAAGTTTTCGATGAAATTTGAAAATGCCCATAACTTTTGTCTTTGTGATATCAAATTTTACAAACCGAAATGAGAGCCAAGGTCCTCGTGAATCTCAATTCCCAATATCAAGGAATACTTTCGACATATACAAATTCCTAATTTACGAAGGTGGGGAAATTTCACGGGAAATATTATTGACGATAGCTCCCTATGTTATGTATGTTTTTTGATCATTTATTACTCTAAATAATTCCTTTTATAATTAAAACATATCCTCGAGAATACAAATGAGAAAGAGAAGTTCATGGGTACTCACTGAAGAATATACGGGAGCATGAGAAAAGCCTTCGGAAAAGTAAACTTAGTCTTTACACCAACAATTTTCTTGACCCGTTTTGTATACATGTGTATATGTATGTGTATGTAAACATTTTAAAAATAATTTATTTTAGTTGACTAGCTTTGTTATGATAACGTTAATTAATGAATTAATTAATAAATTATTATATTTATTCCAAAAATGCTCATTTGAATAATGGTTTTTATTACGCTTTGCCTGATTACTGCGATTTTGAATACTAAGTTTAAGTTGTTTAATATATTCCCTGACCGGAGGAGATAGTTGATAACATTTTTTTAAGAAAAAGATAGATTGTTCTTTATAAAGCTGACGAGAGTACAATAACTTAGACGCCTAAAATTGAAAACCTTTTTTCTAGAGGGGTCAGAAACAAAAGAGGCAGCGGTATGTTAAAAAAAACAGCAACACTTACAATAAATTACTATAACGAATTCAAAAGCCTCAAGTATGTTCTCAATTTTATATTACATTATTTTAGTTACTGGGTTTTTAAAAAATTCAAAGTAAACATTAGACTTATTCGTTAATTTGTTTTTGAGAAAATTCAAAAATACTTTTCTATTCAATTTTTCTTCAAATTGGTCTAAACATACATTTTTAAATTTTTTGTATAAAACTGAGTTTGGATGCGAATTTTTCAGAACCTATTTAAAGGAGAAAATGTATTGTAATGTGTATACACTCTTTACCTCTTTTAATATCGGATTAATAGGAGAACTAGTTCCTTTAAACATCGAGAAACATCTAGTGGCTAAGAGGGGAACTCAATTCATTCAGCGCATACAAGAACCTCGAAAGGGGCAACATCTAGTGGAGAGGAGAACTAGCTTCGTTAAGCATCTAGTGATGAAGAGGAGAACTTCGTTAAGCATCGAGAACAACCTCGTAGATTCTCGAACCGATTTGAGGTATATAAATAGGCGCTCGGAAGCGAAGCGGATTATTATTGGTTGTAAACTGCGATAAGTAATAATTGAAAGTAAAGACTGTGTTTGAAACATTGAATAATTACAAATAGAAGTGGACACCGAACATTTACTCAAACGACCATGCGACTTATGAGCATCCAGTGAGTACTATTAGTAGCTTGAATATCATTTTCATGATTTTGGTTTTTGTATATGCTAATTTATATCCTCAAAAGGGATTAAAAAAGTCCTTTTGGGATCTTTTTTGAAAACAAACTATATAAATATTTATAGATAAAGACAATAATATGTACGCGTTAAATGGGATAATGTGTTTGTGTCGCCACAAAAAAAGGAATAGGTATACCTAAAATCCACATCTATATGTTAGGTAGGTATTTGAAAAGATACTACCTATTCGTTTTTCGTGTGTAAAAATTGCCATTTTCTTACTATTTTTATTTTGTTTTGGAGATTTGGTTAAATTGATTTACCAAATCGTTTACTTGGCGGTTTGTTGTTCCAAATAAATAAAATTGCAACTACTTTTTCATGAATTTTTTTATCGGTACTGGCAGATATACCATTTTACGAATACCTACATAGTTTTGTGAATGTTAGTACGATATAGCCAAGTGCATGTTGTAGGTATTACAACTCAAAAAATAAATTTCTTCAGTAAAGGCATTTAAAGGTTTTTAAACTTTTTAAATAAACTGAAACAAAAATGGAATACCTACATATAATTTATTTAATAGTACTTCATATATGCACTACTCTTTCTTGAAACTTTTTTTACAATTTGCAATGTCTTACTTAAATCAAATAAATTATTTTGTCTTAATTTTGTTAAGGAGACGTTGAAAATAATTGGAATGAAATAAATAAAAATGACGATGAAATGTACTTAACATATGTAGGTATTTTGTAGGATATATGTATTGCAAAATCTGTGCTAAAGAAAAATGACTGATTTATTGCAAATTGTCAAAATAACTATGAAACAAGGAAACATTTAATACAATTTCGTCAATTTGAAAATAAGATTAATGGAGACTTGACAATCCCCACAAGAGATTTCGTAAATTATGTAAAAACTACTGTGCAATGTTTTGTTGAAGAGTGCTTCAAAAGGACACTTTTCTCAGAATTCAACCACAACAGCACTTAATTATAAAACTTATGTTAAAACTAAATGATGAACAACAAAAATCTTATATCAATCAAAATTCGCTAGCAGCAGTTTCTCATAACGTAGCTTGGTCTTGATCATTTAGTTTCATACTAAATTTAACTCGATCGAGGTTAAATTTTAAATGAAGTGTTTTTTTTTCATTGTAATGTACATATGTACCAGTATACCTATCTGATCAATAAGATCAGATAGGTATACTGGTACAATACATATATTCATGTACATTATCTTTTTTACGCTGTTTTTATTTTATTTAAGAGTTTTGGTAAAGTGTTGCAACTATAATTTGATGTGGTTTGTTCGATTTACAGTTTTTTTTGCTAGCAAAACAAAAATTACTTAAAATCCTATGCTTTACCTACAAAGTAGGTATTTGAAGTTAATCAAAACATTGATAAACAACATAAATCGGCAAAGGTTCAACAAGATACCTTAGGTACATGTTAGTACCTTACTTACCTAACTCAAGAAAAAACTCAAAACTGTATGTTTTAAATATAACATAATATAACACCATAATATATATGTACCTTATGTAAATTGCATACATAGGTATTAACTAGGACCTAGATATACATAGGTATGTACAGACATATGTAGGTAAATACTATTTTTGTGTTTCAAAGACCAAACCAAATTTTGCACTTGTCAAATTTTTTTAAAATTTTTTTTTTTTTAAATTGCTATGGTAAAAAAACCACCCACCCAATTTTGTTTAGAGTCCTTTCTGTATAACAAAATTTATTTGAAGTCGATATCTCTTGTGCTTCTTGAGCTATGGACGACAAAAAAAACTTAGCGAACGTACGGACATACGAACATACGTACACACGCACGCACAGACATCTCTCTAAAAATCTTTTATTTCGACTCTAGGGATCTTGAAACGTTGAGAAATGTCAAATTTTTCAATTCGACAAATCGGACCGATTACAATAACTTCCTATATGGGAAGTTAAAATTAAAGCGACTACAAAAACTGCTAAACGTCAAAAGTACTTCCATGCCACCGGCAACCTAAAGCAAAACAATATCTCAAAAAAATACGTAAAAGCAAAAACAAAGTAAGAAAATAATTCTGAAAGCTATATACCTACCTACCACAAAATGTATACAAAAAAATTCAACAACGCGAGTAGAAATTGTATGTTATTTGTGTACGCGCAGTGCACTGGTAAATGTTAACAGCAGGCTTTAAGAATCCTTTTTTACTCCACTTTGATTAGGTATATCTTTTTTTCTTCAGTCGACAGTTTTGTTTAAAACAAAGAAATCTGCCAAAAATACTAGGTATGTAGGTACCTACCTACTAAAATAGTTGAAAAATCTGATAGGTAGGTACGCCTTCAAATTATGTTATACATGTGTATATACATATGTACATATATGTACCTTCATATTAACCTGTACTAACCTCCATTTGTGCATATGAATACCTACATACATATGTATATGTAATTACTAATTACCTACCTAATATTTGCCTAAACAATATACTTACCTATACTTATGTATGTATGTACACTTGCAATTTTATACTTTGTAGTAAAGTGATTCATCCACTATCCCTATTTTCAGAAACAAAAAAGAAATTTAAAAACAAACCTACCCCAACCCATATCAAACTAATAACGAAATTGAAGAAAAATTCACCGAAACTCACAAATCATCATCATGTCGAATGCACCGAAAAGCACTAAAATCATTTTGGTTTTATGAATGAGAAATTTAAAAAAGAAAAACAAACCTTCAAAATACATTTTCTGCAGCGAACGTGATTTGGCCTTGAATGCCACACTTCAACAGACATGCGAGTATGTACCTACACAGTTGTTATTGTTGTTTTTTATTCTAAATAACAATATTCCGTTATCTTTCTCGACTATAACAAATTGTGAGTAAATTTCCCATAAGGACCAAATCTGTAAAATTGGGTGTTGTATTTAATAGACAGATACAATAACTCGCCGTGCGATACTAGCGACTTATAAGCATTTGAAAAATAAGTGTCGCCATCTAGATCAGGATTTGCCCGGTGTCCCTTCTATTTGTAATTATTCAATGGTTTGAAACGTAATAATTGAGTGTTCAATAAATAAGTGGAACAATTTAAATAAAGTAAAAATCGTGTTTTATTTACAAGTGCGAATAAGTTTTAATTGTCGGACCAAGCCGAATATTACATTGGTGTCAGAATAAGGGATTAAAACTTATTGAGAATAAAAACAGTGAGTGAACTATTTTGTGTGAAGTAGTGAAGTTAAAAATAAAAAAAAATGAGTAAGGTTTTGAAAGACTTAACTGTCCCTGAGCTAAAGGCCGAACTAAGCAAACGTGGCTTAAGTGGGACAGGCGTTAAAACCGAACTCGTTAAACGGCTGCAGGAATATCTGGAGCAACAAAATGAAGACCCAGATACGTTTGCTTTCGAATTAGAAGCAAAAGTGGAAGAGGTAAATGCAAATGTTGCCTTATCTAACATGATGTCACTTCTTTTAACCAAATTTGAAGAGAATGAAAAGAATGTCCTGAAAGAACAGCAGAACGTGCTCAAACAACTAGAAGCTCAAAGAAGTGACCAAAAACAAGAACAGCAGAATGTTCTCAAACAACTAGAAGCCCAAAGGAATGATGTCCTCAAACAACTAGAAGCCCAAAGGAATGATGTCCTGAAACAACTAGAAGCCCAAAGAAGCGACCAAAAGCAAGAACAGCAGAATATTCTAGAGCGATTCGACGAACAGAGAAATCTTTTAGAAGACAGGTTTGCGGACTTCGAAGAGAAAATCAAAACTGTCGACGAGCGACAAAATGCACGTTTCGAGAAAATTGACGAACAAATCGAAACCATCACAAATGAACTAGAAAAAGTGCGAAAGATGAAAGCTCGAGAACCTTCTGGTGAGTGCTCAAGGAAGAGAGAAGTGAATCCTCCAAGCTTTGACGGGCAGATTCCGTGGTCAATCTACAGGAAACAGTTTGAAGCAGCAGCGTTAACAAACGTCTGGGACGATCACGAAAAATACATTGCTCTTACGCTTGCTTTAAGAGGATCTGCTGCTGAACTGCTACAAACCATCCCAGCAGAGAAGAGTGGTGACTTCACAGTTCTGGTAAACGCAATCGAACAGCGGTTTGGGGATAGCCACATGACAGAAGTCTTCCGAGTTCAGCTTAACAATAGGACACAGAAAAGAGGTGAAACTCTGCAGCAGCTTCAGGCAGATATCGAGCGATTGGTTCACCTGGCATATCCAACAGCTGGTAACGAGATAATAAATCAACTTGCTGTTGAAGCCTTTGTGAGAGCTGTGGGCAATATAAATCTCCAAAGGGCTATCCGCACTGCCGGAAAGCGAACATTACCAGAAGCATTGGCTTTCGCTCTGACGATGGAAGCTGCAGAACAAGCTGCCCAAAAAGTGCATCGCGTAAGAGAAATAGAAGTCCAAGAATGTTCTTGTCAGAAGGCTACTGTGGAAAGGAGTCAGCGAGAAGGACCAGCACGATGCAGGAACTGCAATAAGACTGGGCATCTACAGCGACAGTGCAGATTACCACGAAGAAGAACCACATGCCAACACTGTGGAAATAGAAGTAATTCAACCGTTCAAAGCAACACCAACAACGTTGCTTCCGAAGTTGTTTCCCACCCGGGAAACGAATAAGAACCAACTTCGAGGGGCAGAAGTTGGTTTCTGGTATCGATGGCCCCAGAAACAAAATCCAGGTTTCTCAAACGAAACGTGACAACAAGAGCCTGACCGTGGAAGCAAGTATAAATGGCAACAAATGTGTGGCTACCATTGACACCGGTGCCACGGCATCCATCGTACGGCAAGACCTCGTCAAGAAGGCATGGCTCCACAACACCAACAGCTATCGTCTAAGGACTGCAACTGGAGAGGCCGCAAAAGTTTATGGTGAGGTACGTCTTAAGATCCGGATGGCAGAGTTGGAATTCTCTCACCTGTTCCTGGTAGCAGATATATGCGATGAGTGCATTGTCGGCGTCGATTTCTTGAAAGATCACGGAGTGATATTGGACATCGGGAACCAAGTCCTGAAATATCGAAACATCGAGATTCCGATGATCTATGGGACTAACTCGTATGAGACCTCGCCATCTATGAAAACCGTCATCAAAGAAGATCTCACCTTGCCTGCTTCTTCAGAGGTATTCGTGTGGACGAAATTGAAGGGTAAGCCTGGCAGCCATCGATACCTCATGGTTGAACCAGCGTCTGAAAAGTCCTCCCAACACGTCACTATTGGGAAGACTCTTGTAAGACCTTTAAAGAACATGGTTCCGGTAAGAATACTGAACATCAAGCCGTATGAAGTTAAGCTTAGAAAAGGTGAGATTGTCGGACAATGCGAACCTGTATCAGCGATAACAAGGATCAACGAAGAAGAGTCAAAGCAATCCTTGAAGTCCGAAGAGCTGAAATCCATAAAGACGAACATTCTCAAGTCATCTAATCTTGGCCACCAACAACGAAGAACTGCAGAAGGTCCGCTCGAAGAATTTGCAGACATCTTTTCGTCATCGAAAGGGAAATATGGCAGAACGCAACTGGTGCAACATCGAATCAATACCGGGGATGCAAGGCCGATTCGTCAACCTGCAAGACGCCTTCCACTAGCCAAACAAGGTGAGGTTGAAGAACTGATAACCACCATGAAGGAAGAAGGTCTGATCGAAAACTCTAAAAGCCCTTGGGCGTCTCCAGTGGTACTGGTAAAGAAGAAAGACGGATCAACCCGCTTTTGCGTAGACTATCGAAGGTTGAATGATGTGACCACGAAGGATAGCTACCCTCTGCCTAGGATCAGTGATACTCTAGACGCAATAGAAGGAGCACAATGGTTCTCAACTTTGGACTTGAAAAGTGGTTACTGGCAAGTCGAAATCCATCCTGAAGACAAAGAAAAGACAGCATTCTAAACAGGAAACGGATTGTGGCAGTTCAAAGTGATGCCTTTTGGACTTTGCAATGCTCCAGCGACTTTTGAGCGCCTAATGGAATGCGTCCTGCAAGACTCACATGGAAATCTTGCCTGGTCTATTTAGATGACGTCATAGTATACGGAAAAACATTTGACGAACACTGTACAAATCTGAGAGCCGTGTTTCAAAGACTTCGAGAAGCCCACCTCAAGCTTAACCCAGAAAAGTGTTCACTCTTCAGGACCGAAGTGAAATATCTGGGACATATCATCTCATCCCAAGGAGTAAAAACGGTTGACACCGTGAAGAATTGGCCAACACCACAGGACAAACACCAACTCCGAAGCTTTCTGGGTCTAGCCACCTACTATAGGCGCTTTGTGAAGGACTTTGCTGGAATTGCCAAGAGTCTACATCAGCTAACGGAAAAGGGAAAGCAGTTTAAATGGTCAGGTGAGTGCGAGCGCAGCTTTCAAGAGCTCAAGCAACGCTTGTGTAATGCACCAGTGCTGACCTACCCAACTCCAGGAAAACCGTTCATAATTGATGCTGATGCCAGCAACGTCGGGATAGGTGCTGTACTATCGCAGGTGCATAATGGCGAAGAAAAGGTGATTGCCTATTACAGCAAGGTACTCTCGAAGTCGGAAAGAAATTATTGTGTGACCAGAAGAGAACTTCTTGCACTGATTTTGGCAACAAAGCACTTCCATAAGTATCTCTATGGACAGAAGTTTCTTCTCCGAACTGACCATGGAGCACTTAACTGGCTTTTGAATTTCAAGAATCCAGAGGGTCAAGTGGCAAGGTGGATTGAGAGGCTGCAGACGTACGATTACGAAATTCAACATCGAAAGGGTAAGCTTCACTCAAATGCAGATGCACTTTCTCGGAGACCATGCAATCAAGACTGTAAGCATTGCAGACGACAAGAAGAAAAAGAAGTGGTTACTGTCCAACGAACAAGAGCCGATCCCATTGATGGCTGGAGCAACGACGAGTTGAGGAAGGCTCAACAAGAAGACTCAGATATCGAACCCATCCTCGCTTGGAAAGAACACCAGGAAAAACCAGAATGGGCTGATATCTCCGATAGAAGTTCGACTCTAAAGGCCTATTGGGCACAGTGGGACTCGTTTCATGTCCAAGAGGGTGTCCTTCGACGTAAATGGGAATCAGCAGATGGAAAGTCTTATGTAATGCAGCTAGTCTTACCGAGATCGAAGGTTATGGACGTTCTGCGAGAGATGCATGGTGGAGTTTCGGGAGGCCATCTAGGAGTGAAGAAGACGCTAGAAAAGGTTCGACAACGATTTTACTGGCTACATGCAAGGGAAGATGTCGAGAAGTGGTGCCGAAAATGTGATACCTGTGCTGCTACCAAAGGCCCGAACAAAAAGAACCACAGCCAAATGCAGCAGTATAATGTCGGAGCACCCTTCGAAAGGATTGCAGTAGACGTGGCGGGTCCATTTCCGGAAACAAATAATGGAAATCGTTATATTCTGATCGTCATGGATTACTTCAGCAAGTGGCCTGAAGCATACGCCATTCCAAACCAAGAAGCCAAAACAGTCGCAGACCAAATTGTCTTCAACTGGGTTAGCAGATTCGGCGTTCCATTAGAACTGCATTCTGACCAGGGAAGGAATTTTGGATCAAACATATTTCAGGAAGTTTGTGGGCTTCTTGACATCAAGAAGACAAGAACAACACCACTTCACCCACAATCTGATGGCATGGTCGAACGATTCAACCGAACCCTGAAGGAACATCTTTGCAAAGTTGTGGATGACAACCAGCGAGATTGGGATCGACACATTCCACTGTTTTTGATGGCGTATCGAAGTGCAAGACATAGCTCAACTGGTCATACACCGTCTGAGATTTTGATGGGAAGGAACATCAGACTGCCGAGCGAAATAAAATTTGGATGGCCCACATCGGAGCTGCAAGCCGAGGATGACTACATTGATGACCTCAGAGAATGACTCCTTCAGATCCACGACAATACCAGGTTGAAAATAAAGATGTTCAGTGACCGAATGAAGACACGCTACGATATACGAGCGACAACAACAGAGTTCCAAGCAGGAGATCGAGTGTGGCTTTACAATCCCCATCGACAAAAAGGGTTGTCACCGAAACTTCAACGGGACTGGGAAGGTCCATATACAGTCATTACAAAAATCAACGATGTCGTGTACCGGATACAAAAGGGAGTCAGAGGAAAACCTAAAGTTGTACATCGCGACCGGCTACATCGCTACAGTGGTGATGAGAACGATGGATTTGTTCGGGACGATCAATCCTAAGGAGGGGGCAATGTAATGTGTATACACTCTTTACCTCTTTTAATATCGGATTAATAGGAGAACTAGTTCCTTTAAACATCGAGAAACATCTAGTGGCTAAGAGGGGAACTCAATTCATTCAGCGCATACAAGAACCTCGAAAGGGACAACATCTAGTGGAGAGGAGAACTAGCTTCGTTAAGCATCTAGTGATGAAGAGGAGAACTTCGTTAAGCATCGAGAACAACCTCGTAGATTCTCGAACCGATTTGAGGTATATAAATAGGCGCTCGGAAGCGAAGCGGATTATTATTGGTTGTAAACTGCGATAAGTAAAGACTGTGTATAAAAAGTAATAATTGAAAGTAAAGACTGTGTTTGAAACGTAATAATTGAGTGTTCAATAAATAAGTGGAACAATTTAAATAAAG
Source organism: Eupeodes latifasciatus (assembly GCA_920104205.1). Taxonomy (NCBI): domain Eukaryota; kingdom Metazoa; phylum Arthropoda; class Insecta; order Diptera; family Syrphidae; genus Eupeodes; species Eupeodes latifasciatus. The sequence continues at coordinate 208,752,787 of OV049924.1, read as the reverse complement.
TAAAAATCGTGTTTTATTTACAAGTGCGAATAAGTTTTAATTGTCGGACCAAGCCGAATATTACAGTATATTTTTTTGAGTTGCGTCCCATAGGAGTAACATATTGATGCCTACATGCATACATATATCGCTGGAAATGTCTCAATGAATGCAGCGATGGTTTGTATGAGCAAATTTCTGGATTGCGTGCAGGAAAGGAGTTATAGTGGTTAGAGGTTTATCATTATTGCATTTTTATTGATTTAGTTTAATTTACGAAGTCGACAAGAAAATGTGCAAAGGCTATTTCCCGTCCTTCAACCTGGTCTTGAATTGTTATTTTTTGCTATTTGAAGCAGCGCACAGTGATTTAAATTACATTATAGACATTTATCATTTTATTTACCACCAGTTCTAACAGTTTTTGACATTATATCGCATGAAAGGTCTTAACAAAAACTATCTGTTTTTGTATGGGCTTAAGTCTGCAACACTTGCAGGGAAAGCAGTATAAGTGCTTTAATTAAATGACATTTTTTAATATTAACTAAAAATTAATTTATCAATTTGAGGTTTGCTTGCATTAAGTATTTTGCGAATGCATGTGTTCAGGGAGGGTTTCATTTTACAATTTAATCATTGTTGATAATGGCTAATATACCTATGGATTTTTTGTAGGAAATTAAATTTCTTTAATATTGCTCCGTTCCTTCTTTTTCGGTCTCACCATTCACAAGATATTCGACCCTATCAAGGTAACGAAAACTCAATTTCGTTTCGAGGTAACTTTCATAGAAAGAAATTCTAGAAAAATACGATGACGCATTGCGATGCGATATGTCGAAAATGCGTCTATTGTCGATATATTTTTTTAAATAGACGCCATTATTAGCGTTTTAAATCATACAAAATCAGTAAGAGTGTAATTTAATGTTTATAAAGAGTAAAGTAGCGTTTTTAACAAATAATGTAATAAGATGAACCTATTTTTAAATACAAACTTTTAAATAAAGTCCCTCCCTATTTGCAAAATCGGTCCAGAGATACATCATCTGCTCATGGTGTGGTGGATCGTCCATTGTAAATAATACAAGTTAACGTAAATAAAGTTTATAACTACAATTTATTTATTTATTTCATGCGCCACTTTGGAAAAAATCAAACTTCGCTCCGACGACGGTTACATCGATCGGCCCGATTAATGTATTTAAACGGTCCAGGTGAGATCATGTTTTCCAATTAAGACTTATGATAACATCTTCTAGTTGATCTTACTATATTGTCAGATTAGTAAGTTAAAAATTGTCCAAAATGTTTTTAAGTTGGTTCACAATTACTTACAATTTTTCATTGTCATATATCTAGGGCATATCGAGTATGCTTTTAGCAGAGTTTGAAAGCTCCAATGTACAGTGCCAACCACAAGGATGAATCCACACATTTTGGAATCGATTTTCGCTTTTTATATCTATGAATTTATAAGTACATATTTCACCATTATAAATTTATAAAATTAAAAGATAAATTGGAAACAAGCGTTGAATTTCCCCAAGATAAAACAAAAACTACTTAAAAAGGGTTTAAAAAAGTGCGTCACTAAGATGAGGCAACATGCAAAATTTCAGAAAATAATAATTAAAATATTTAGATTTTATGGTTAACATTATATTTATAACGTTTTTTTTTTACATTAGTAATGACTATTTCCGCCATTTTCGGATACAACCTCTATAAGACGGTTTAGAATAGAAACATTCAATTTTTGTAATAGTCACAGGAAATTTGGACCCAAGAATCACGAAAAGCTTTAATACAGGTGTCCTTGTCTTGAAAATTGCCTGCCAACTGCATAAACCTTACGAGGAAGCCATGGCCAAACGTTTTCAATTATGTTAAAGAGCGGTGAATATGGGGGCCATGGCAAAAGTTCTACGTCTTCTGATTGAATTTAACTTCGAACAACCTCTAAGTTCGAAGTTTCATTTTTCGAAATTACCGTCCCAGCAAACGATTAGAGTTGTTCCCGTCATTAAACTCTAAAATTATTTTATGTTCTTACTCATCTTCTAACTTGGACGCAAAGTGGAGTCGGCTTATCATTTGAAGATCAAAATGTAAAACTTGAGACAAAATCTGCTCTGAAAGGTATTTATATTGAGATACTACATAATAATATAAGAACTAGACATAATAAGTCAATGATAATAAGGTATGATATGTATTTGGATTTTGTTAGCTAATAGGTATCTATTTTCAGATACCAGTTAGCTAACCGATCTGAGAACATTGTACAATCTGACAATCTATACTAATATTATAAAGAGGAAAGATTTGTATTTTTGTATGTAACGAATAAACTCAAAAAGTACTGGACCGATTTTAATTAGGGATGCAAACGATACATCGATGTTTTGAAAACATCGATGTTTTTGTTAAAAACATCGATGTATACATCGATGTTTCTTAAGCCGATATATCGCCGATACATCGACGTTTAATCTACAAAACATCGACATCATTCAGAACAGAACTTGAACTCTCAAACTCAATCTTTTAGTGTTCAAAGTTCAAAGCTTCAGAGTTTTTTTAGTGTTCATTCAAAAGACTGTTTCTTAGTGTTCAGAAATCAGAACGCGACCAACATTAACATGCTTGTGGGCTCCGTTCAGAACCCTGAACGTTTAAATGCACCTATAAAAGGTGTGATTGTCATCTTCTGATGAGCCCAACCATCACACCGGGGCGAAACGCATATATGAACACTTGCTGGTTTACATTTATTTTTCATGATTTTCATGATTTAAATCATTTTATTAAAAATTGAATACGTTTTTATATACTCATCTCTTTTTTCCATTCCTATTTTATTTGTGTGTACTCGTTGTTTATTTTCTTTACATTACTCACGACATTTCCAAAATGCTGAAAATAAGTGATTTAAGTAGACACTAAATAAAAAGACCGTCAACTTGTTACTTCTGTTGCCAATTTTCATTGCATAAGATTTGTGAATAGGTGATAAGCTATTCTTACTGCTTTCCCCTAAGGTAGTGTGTTGCTTTTAAAGGCTTATGTACATAAGCCGAAAAGTACGTTTGTACAAAAGTAAAAATATTTGTATTCTCGCTAGTTCAGTGGTTTTGTGAAAAGAATATACAAATTTGTTCTTCAACCAAAATTTAAGTCTTATGCATCGTTTTTATAAGTTTTCCAGTTCTAACTATTTATATCTTATCTTTCAGTTATATAGCGACAAGGAAAAATCTGTCAGGGAAAGTTCTAACTACAGTTTTTCTGAAAGTGCATTGTGGCTTATTCATAGATGTTTGCTAAACTTTTTAGGCTATTCATAAATAAATGCAAATCAAAGTTAAGGGCTAAATCTGAATAACTATAAACATAGAAAATGCTGTGTTCAGTAATTATTATCACAGCCAAATTTTATAATTGATTTTTATGGTGTATAAAAAAGTTGAAAAAGTAATTCATGACAAATAAATGTTACGTTAACACTAAGTTCCAGAAAATATCGATTGATACCGCAATTGCAGAAGATATGGATATTTTATATAAATATTCCCGGTAAACTATAGAACTTTATTATTTTCGCCTTTTATAATTCAATGTAAAATAATTCAATGCAGTATATTTTAGATAATACAGTAGTTAAGTTAATAGTTAAGGTATTACTATTGAAATAAACATAACATTCATTTATAAAAAACATGTACTCGTTCATATATACAAATAAAGTCTAATCTAAAAAGCCTTAACGTTGTTAAACACTTTCTGCACACATCCTTTCTTGTTTTGGTTGTTCCTGCCATCTATCTGTAACTTAGAGAAAAAGAAGAGAAAAACAAATTCACCACGAACTACCGGTATAACTTCTTCCGTTATTTATTGACAAACAAAAATGTTTTGCTAGAATTAATTTGAATTATAGGAGTATTTTTGTAGATATAAAAACGACAAGATGTTAGCAAAATTAAAAAAAAAAATTATGAGAATTACAAATATTATAATGAGACTTTAAAAAACATAGCCTTCTTGGCTATCAATAAACAAAAATGAAAAATGTCGCATTTCCCGGAAATGATGTCTTTTTGTGTACTCTTCTCCGAGGTGAAAACATGTATACACCGATACAAATTAAACACGCTATAAAAAATGAGAGTAAGAGGTTTCGAAGAGACGGAGACGAGGAAATTTGGTTCTCTCATTTAGTTTTTTTTCTCTGGCTACATTATCACTGAGTAACACATAGAGGAAATATCTAGAGTCCCGACTAAATGGGTTTGCTCTCTTTCGGCCTACAAGCTAAATTGAGAGGATTTTGTCCATAAGGATAAGCATGTGTTAGTTGTCCCGTGCATTTCTTATAGGAAAAAGCCATTATGAATGTAGTTGGTATGGAATTTTGTGCCCATATTGCTCAACCGCGGGGGAAAAACTATGAGGTGAACTGAGCCGTTCAAAAAAGAGATCCGTTGAATTCAAAAATTGAAAAATGAATGCAATATTTTAAGAAAAATGAATTTTGCAACTTCCTTTCAGTGAAAACTGTACTAAAAATAATATTTGACTGCTTTTGGCAAACAAATTCTATGATTTTTATGAAAAGTTTCGCTAAAAACAGAAAAAATCATGCAAAAAGTATATGCGCACCATAGAACTGCAATGCAAACGTGGCCCAATTTAAGTTAAGCCCAGTTTTGACAGATTAACAATGAGGTGAGAATTTTGAAAACTCAACAAAATGTAAACAAAACAAAATTCATTCCCAGTAATGCAAATGAAGGTAAAACAATTTAAATCGAAAATATCAATTTATTTAAATAAAAATATATAATGAATTTGTACTTAATTTAATCCTCAGATAAAAAAAGAAAACAAGGAGATAGTTGCAACAAAAGAAGTGGAATTCCCCGAGAAGGAAGCCAACATATCTATTCTGGAACGAAAAATCCGCAGCCACGAAGAGGTACAAATTCAAGGTAAGTGCGTTCGCCACTTTCATTTAAAACTCAAGTTGTATGAATATTGTTTTGTTTTTTTTTTTTAGTTGAAATTACAAGGGAAAGATATTGCAGAAGAATGAAAAGCTTCGCGATGAAACTGGTCTGACATGCTTTATTTGTCGAGAGGGATATACACGTCGAGAGTATTGCTATAAAGTTGAGGGATCTCTTTATTTGTTGACATTTTATTTTTAATTCGAAAGGCCTTTCGAGGCTGTCTAAATTCATAAAGTAGTTTTCTTTTCAAAAAAATGTGTACATTTGCAAATGTTTATTATTTCCAATTACGAATTCGTAGTATTAAGATTATAATATAAAATTCTTGTAATGTATTGAAAAAAAAAATACAAAAACAATGTTGAAAACGAGTATTTCTTAGTTTGACCACATGTACCTAGCTGAAATTGGAGTTCGGATTCGTAATCAGAATCAAAAATTAAACAAACTATTTAAAAACATCATAAACTCTACTTCAGGTAGAGTCAAATGAAGACTTATGAGTCTTTCATAACTAATAAGAAATTACGAAAACTAAGTAAAATACCAAAATAATTTAAACTGTACCTAAAAGCAAAGATATCTACTTTGCTAAATCATCTTGCAATTTAAAGCTAAGCCGGTCTTTGAAAAGTACCTTAGAAAACAAATCGAAAATCTCTCAAGATACCCCGCAACCGTTTCTAATAAAATTCGAAATCGTCTTCATTAATCCGGTAATACGATAAAAATCTTAAAAAATAGCAAAAAAGTTTTTATTTTAATTTTCATTACTTACGCTCCATCACCAATAGCTATTGAATTAGATGCATCCGTCAGCAAGCAACTTTTTTATATCATACTTTTGCTTTAAAACTTTGAACTTGCAAAACGGTAGAAATGAATACAGCACTCATATTTTGTATGTTTATTTTTTTAAAGAATAAACAAAACTAAAACAATTAAAAGAACAAAACAAAATAAATTATACAAATTATGACAGTCAATCAAAATGTTTTTTGGTATATGTATGTACATATGTATGTATTTCATATAATGATAGAACCCTGAAAACAATGGGCAGGTTCAGCCGACATAAGGGACTTGAAAGTAAGGCAAGTTTCTTGCATCTGATTGGCCAGCTGCCAAAAAATTGCCTTCCAATTAAGGCAGCTTTATTGGAAAGTTGACTGGAAAGTTAGGCAAGAAAAATCTCCCTTACTATCAAGTCAAGTCAACTTATGTCAAAATGAAAATTGATCATATTTTTTAATTCAACTAAAAGCTGAACTTTATTACTCAATGATTTATTTATTATCTGCACAACTTCATTTAATGCTTTCTGTAAAAAGGTTCCTTGTAAATTTGGAAAAGAAATAAGTAATATTTCTTTAAAATACAAAATACAAATCATGATGGACTTGTAGCTTGCCTGAGGAGCGTTTTGTAGAAAATAATGATTTTGGTAATTTTTGTACTATGAACTTGAAGTAGAGGTTTGTGAAGTAAAGTTCTGAATTTAAAATTCATGACACTTGAAAAACTAACTAGTTGCCTTGGTCAAAATTTACGTTCAAAGAATGAAGTTGACTGCAAATGAAGTCCCTTATGTTGTCTGAACCTGCCCATTTTCACTTGATTTTCAATTTAGGTTTAATTTCACTCAATTTGGGAATCTAGCTGTAATATACATTTTAAAACCTATACCTAATCTATAATGGCATTGAATTTTAAAAACAAAAATTATACTCAATTACATACAATTTTGAAAAATTACAACTTTATTTAAAAACTAGGTACGCCACGACGAATTTTTACTAATTATGGATGAGATTCTAAGCATATCGTCGAATCAACTGAACGGCAGAACGGCAGAAGTCAAATCGACTTCTAAGCTTCGTTTTGATTTGTAGCTGAAAAAAACACATCAATTAGTGCTTTTAAGTTTTGTTGTTAATGTGAAACTTACTTTGAAGTAGCCTTGCCATCATGAGAATTCTGGTCAGCAAAATTGTCACAAATGCAGATTTCTGGAATATGGTAAGTTGATGCATTGATTGAAAATATGTGGCTTCTTAAGTCGTTTGCGTTCACATTCTTTTACGAGGCAAATCCCAATCGGACATTTTCGCTACGTGAAGGTTGCCGGTTCGCGACCATATGCGCATCAAATCTTGAAACATCATTAGAGCAGTTTTTAGGGGCATTTTTGTGTTGATTCCAGTTAGTTCTAAACAGAAGCTTTGGTGATTCAATAGGAATTATGAATTCGTGGAATTCAGATACTATTTCGTCAGTCTTTAAGTTTCTTAAAATTGCAGGGAATTCTAAAATAGTGCATACAAACTGCTGAGATTATTTTATATTTAATTTATTTATAATTCATTTTTTAAAAAGGCTTACTAATGATTTGCGACTCCCGTCATTTAGGAGGTTATATATTGTCCCAACAAGTTCCTTCTAAGTCGGAATTCGTATCAGCTACCTCTTCTATGCAGGCTGTGTCAGCCTCAGCGGCAGCGGGAAGCCCTAAAGAATCATATAATTTTAAATATTCCTGTTTGGATCACTCGTAAGTTAATTTACTAACCTGAATTGCCTGACTGCAGTTGCTGATACTGCTGTTGAGTCGTTCCAAAAAAGATTATTTTCTAGATATAGAAATAAATCTAGGCTTTTTTACAACAACTTTCGATGATAATGCGTGTTTTTTTCTTTTCGGGCATGTTTGTGACTGTATTCACATAAGTATATTGCACCAAGAAACCAAGAGTAACATCATCGCCTGGTTTGAGTCCTTCTTCAGGTGTAAAGTTCAATTTGATTGTTACTTTAGTGGACTTTCTCCAAGTGATGAATCTATAAAAAAAATTTGAGAAACAACATAGAATAGGAATTTCCAATTAGATTTTTCTGTTATTTACTTTGGTTTCTCTCGTTGAACTTGATCTTCTTCGTCAAATTCCGTTGAATCGTTGCGTTGATTTAGTACAAACGAAGAATCCAACACGTCTAGAATGGCGTTGGTGGGACTCTTAACACAACGTGCTTCCTCGGTCAGTGATGTCTGCCTCGATAGACTCGTGTTTGATGGAGTCGATATTGCTGCAGGCACGGTCGCCTGTTGTTCGAAATCGATCGTTCGCCGTTCCTCTTTAGTAGTTAGCTTGATGACATTGTGTTCGCATTGTCGACAACGCAGGTTTATATAAGGAAATCTCAAATGGAAGCTGACTTACTGTTTTTGATGTTGATTTTCTGTGTGAAAATCGATGGATTCAACTCGCCGACATCGTCAGTAGCTGCCGAGGGACGGATTTAAATCTGTTTGGCCTTTTGGGGATTCTTGTCGGGCCAGCCCATTTGCCTCCGAATGAGTGCTACCGTCAAGCCAGTGCGATCCTTAGGAGCAAAATGAATGGATTAGTTTTAGATTTAATATTTGAATTCACTTAATTTACAGTCAAGGTTGGAAATTTTTTGGAGTCTTCCTGCCAGCGTTGCCAATTTTTTTTTTGAAGTCGGGCCACTTTTGAAAATAAATCGGGCCATTTTCGTCATTTCGGGGCCAAAAACATAAATGAAGGAGATGCTCTACTGCATCTTTTTAAATTCATTTTTTTAGGCACAATTTTATTTATAAAAATAATAAAATATATATTTATAAAAATATATAAATATATAAAATAGTAAAATTCATAAAAACAAGAAACATAAGTAAATATTAGTAAATAAATCGAGCTCGTCATCGTCAGTGAAGGATTGAAATCTTAGTGTATATAAATACATGTTCTGTATTTGGTTCAAATACTTTTTAGAGGGCCATTTTGAAATTTTTAGGGCCACCGGGCCATTTCAATTAAATATGGCCAAAATGGCCCTATCGGGCCATTTCGGCAACGCTGCTTCCTGCGATTGTTGTCTTGTTTTTCTTGCTTCTCTTGCAGAACTACCGACTGGTAGTACTCTTTACACCTAGAAAATGAAGATTAAGCGAGTTGACTACGATATGAATGTTTCGATTCGTACTTACACAATTGATCTCCGCGCGCTTTTGCGTCGTTTTTTTTGAGCCGCTTGCATTTTATTTCTTGGCAGCTGATGAATAGGCCGAGTTGGCAGTTGCTGCTATTATGTATGTCGTTCCAACACCAACACTCAGCTGCTGGGCGAAGGGCGTTAGCGGTCGAATATTGCATGGCAAAGCTTCCACTTGCATCATTGACTTGGTGGTGTTGTTGCTGCTGGTTTTGTTGCATTGAATGCGTTTGACTATTGGTAGAGATGGTGACACCTCCACCGTCAACGCCTGCGGGAGCTATGCCGTTGAGATGTACATACAAACACAATGGGTAGTATCTGTCGTTAAAAACATTGATTATATTTTCTTAAGAGAAATATAATATATAAAAGCTTGCCTGCAAATCAGCGCCTTGTTTGCTTTGTCTTCCAGATTTCTTCAGGGAAATTGCTTCCTGCATTATGGTATATTATTGGCAGTATCTAAAATGAAAACACAGACTATAAAATAAATCGATTATTGTTGCACCTCCTTCAATGCAATTTGACTTACTTTTTATTCAATGAACTGAACTTGTATATACTTTCTTCATTATAAGGAATTTTGGTCTGAAAAATATCAAATTATATTAAATATCAAAACAATTAACAAAAACTTACTCTTCAAATCCGAAATCCATTGTTTTGTTTTGCAAAATTGATTGTCATTTTTGACAGGTCACAAAAATTCCATAAGTTTCTATTTTAGCCCAAACCCCATTTTGTTTTTTTTTCCCCACTCACATGTATTCACCGATAGCGAATTTGAGAGAGTTCATCTTGAATTTGAGAGAGTTCACCTCGAATAAAATTTGAGGGTGTTTCAGGTAGGACGGGTACCGGTCGGGACTCTAGATAATATATTTCCTCTATGGAGTAACACATAGAGGAAATATATTATCAAGAGTCCCGACTTAATGGGTTTGCTCTCTTTCGGCCTACAAACTAAATTGAGAGAATTTTGCCCATTAGCATAAGCATGTGTTAGTTCTCCCGTGCATTTCTTATGGGAAAATCCAGATTCTATGTAGTTGTTATGGGCTTTTGGTGAAGTCTGCACAATTAGGGGGAAAACAATGTGAGGTGACCTCAGCCGTTCAAAAAAGAGATCCGTTGAATTCAAAAATTGAAAAATGAATGCAATATTTTAAGAAAAATGAATTTTGCAACTTCTTTTTAGTGAAAACTGTGCTAAAAATAATATTTGACTGCTTTTGGCAAACAAATTCTATGATTTTTATGAAAAGTTTCGCTAAAAACAGAAAAAATCATGCAGAAAGTATATAGGCGCACCCTAGAACTGCAATGCGAACGTGGCCCAAATTGAGTTGTTCCCAGTTTTGACAGATCAACAGCGAGGTGAGTATTTTGACAACGAAAATTAAAAGGAAAACAAAATACAATTTCTGCGATTTAAATAAATCATAACAAAAGTCAAAATTAATAAAAACAAAGTTGTTTTGTTAATAGTACTCCTGATCAAATGTTTTGTCTATATTTTATAAACTATTCATACAAAATGATCCGAAGTCAACTATCTAAAACGTGCCTTCATCATATCTGAAGAAGTATTTCCCAACGTAACTTATTTGCTCTAGCTGATAGAGGATTCTTTCCGGATCTTTTTCCAGACACCGCTGGGTAAGTTGTATATTGTTTTGTAAGTTTATAAAAACTACAAGAAATCGTAATGAATTACATTCTGTTCTTCTTAAAACGGTAGTCCGGAAATGACAAAACTTTTCACAAGTAAACAACATACGATCTACGCCGGCTTTGATCCAACTGCCGATAGTCTACACGTTGGCAATCTCCTGGTAATAATGGGACTTCTGCATTGCCAGCGAGAAGGACACAATCCAATTGCGTTAGTTGGAGGAGCTACGGGTCTTATCGGTGATCCTAGTGGCAAAAAAAACAGAACGAAACCAACTAGGGTCGTCGGTCATTGAGACAAATTAATTGCTATAGAAAAACAGCTTAATAGAATATTCAAGAATCATCAGGATGTACTTTTGGACACTAGTAAAAACAAAAGTGACCTATCTCCTATAAGGTAACTATAATAGAAACCTAATGCGCTTTAAAAACTCAATCGTTTTGATAACCTTTCTTTCAGAGTCGTCAACAATGCATCATGGTACGAAAATCTGAATGTAGAGGACTTTGTTGCCAATATGGGAAGACACTTTCGAATGGCATCACCATCAATGCTCTCAATATCATCAGTCCAGTCGCGACTTGAGAGTGCAGCTGGAATGAACTTTACCGAATTCACATATCAAATTTTCCAAGCTTATGACTGGTTGCATTTGCTTCAGAAATACGATTGTCGCTTCCAAATGGGAGGCAGTGACCAAATGGGCAACATAATGGCTGGCCACGAACTCATCAGCAGAGTAGAAAAAAAGAAATCAGTATTTGGAATGACACTGCCTCTTGTTACCAACCATAGAGGAAATATATTATCTAGAGTCCCGACTTAATGGGTTTGCTCTCTTTCGGCCTACAAACTAAATTGAGAGAATTTTGCCCATTAGCATAAGCATGTGTTAGTTCTCCCGTGCATTTCTTATGGGACAATCCAGATTCTATGTAGTTGTTATGGGCTTTTGGTGAAGTCTGCACAATTAGGGGGAAAACAATGTGAGGTGAACTCAGCCGTTCAAAAAAGAGATCCGTTGAATTCAAAAATTGAAAAATGAATGCAATATTTTAAGAAAAATTAATTTTGCAACTTATTTTTAGTGAAAAACTGTGCTAAAAATAATATTTGACTGCTTTTGGCACACAAATTCTATGGTTTTTATAAAAAAATTCGCTAAAAACAGAAAAAATCGTGCTGAAAGTATAGGCGCACCCTAAAACTGCAATGCGAACGTGGCCCAATTTGAGTTAAGTGAGTTTTGACAGATTAACAGCGAGGTAAGTATTTTGACAATTCTGCGAAAATGTAAACAAAACAAAATTCATAATCAATAAGGCAAATGAAGGTAAAACAGAAATATTAATTTATTGACAAAAAAATATATAATTAATTTAATTTAATCCTCAGATAAAGAAGAAACCAAGGATAATGATGCAACAAGAAAAGTGGAATCCCCCGAGTAGGAAGCCAGCAACGCCGACATATTTATTCTGGAGCGAAGAGGTACAAATTCAAGGTAAATGTGTTCGTCACATTAATTTTAAACACAAATTATATGAATATTGTTTTGTTTTGTTTTTTAGTTAAAATTACACTTCTCAACAAGACTTTGTTCCTGGAATGCAAATCGCTCAATTCTGATGGCTTATATCCTCATTTTTAACCCTGTAGGAATGAGAAGGGCCGATTACAGCGAAGGGGTCGATGTCGCAGAAGACTGAAAGGTTTGCTATGAAACCTATGTGACATGCTTCTTTTGTCGAGATGGATATACAAGTCGAGAGTTGCTATGTAGTTGAGGAATCTCTTTACTTGGTGGTCATTAATAGCCAAGCCAACTTGAACAAATACAAGTTGAATCAATTGCAGCGTTTGATAGCAGTAGCACATTCACGTCATGTGTCATCATCTGTGCAATGCAAAGCGCTTCTTTCAGCCTGCTACGGATAGGCGATAGATTGAAATGTATATGCAAGTCCTTCCTCATGATGTGAACAGTAGTTAATTTAATCTACAGTCAGATTTTCAAGACAGTACCTACCACCGAGGATTGTCCAATTGATCTGTTTCACTATGTTCTTTTTTGCAGAAATTCACATTTGAATATATTCATTTTACATTTTTTGGCGAACTCTGTGATGTAGTTGGTGAGGATGTGTTTATTATAACAATAAAATAAGAACTATATTAATTTTTGCTTTTTCTAATTTAAATTGTAGGTCTCTGGAATTCAATTGAAATACCTTTCTTCATTCATGATTTATTGCTTTCGATGCCGTCAACATCTTCAATTCAAACCCGAATCCAGAATTACTCTATCAATTTACGCTCTTGAGATATTATTTTGTTTGTAATTTGAAAGCAATTATATACATATATAAAAGGTTTTCGATGCTATCAATTTCATGAAATAGTTGTTTTCTATAATATCTTCCTTCAATATTTTCTTCCTTTACAATTTTTTACTATTTCCTATAACGAATTTATAGTCTTAAGATTATAACATCAAGTTCTTGTAATATATTGAAAAAAATACAAAAATTAATAATAAAATATAAAATAAAATAAAATCGGAGTTGGAATTCTTAATCAGCATCAAAAATTAAACGAAGTATTTTAAACCACAAAAGAATTACAATCTAGTTTTTTTCAAAACTTCAGGTAAAGTCAAAAGTCTTTCATAACTAATAAGAAATTACGAAAACTAAGTGAAATAGCAAAATGATTTGAACTGGAGCTAAAAGCAAAGATATGTACTTTGCAAAATCATCTTGCAATTTAAAGTTAAGAGATACGTCATGCTTTACCGGTTTTAAAAACCTGATGTAATAGAAAATTTTGAAGGTGAGGTTCGAAGTCAGGATATCTTAATCCTCTCAAAAAAGAACGAGTTTCTGACTAATGCTATTGGCCACATGAAATCACAAAGAAATACATACCAACGTGATGAACCAAAACATAGGAATATGATTAAAAATACCAAGTTTTTAATTTTGTTAAATTAAATAATGTCTGAATAAAAAATGAAATCTACTTAAAACAGCTTATTTGTTTTTTTATTATTATTTGCTAAAAACGAAACAAAAAATAAAAAAGGTATAATCCACTATAATAATTGACCTGAGCAGATCAAATTTGGGAAAACCAGAAAGAAGTATTTTTCTTTGAAAAAAGTACATTTAATATGTTTTTTATTTACTCAAAAACTAAGAAGTTACATTTTAACATCCAGTTATTGTTTTTTAAGTGAAAATACATTATTAGCGTTGAATTTAAAACAAAATTATACTAAATTACATACAATTTTGAAAAAAAAAAATTACAAATTTATATAAAAACTAGCTGCGCCGCGAACCTTGATTATTAACGGATGAGATTTAAAACATGTCGTCGACTATAATCATCTTCACTTCAGGATTTGTTGCAATACCGCTTCGTTTCGTTGCTGAAAAAAAACACATCAATTAGGTAGTACTTTCAAAGTTTGTGGTTTATGTGAAGCTTACTTTGAAGTAGTCTTGCCATTATAAGCCTTCTGGTTAATGGACGCACAATTAAATTGTAGCAAGTTGATTGGTTTATAATTATAAAACTCCCGCTGGTAATTCGATCCGTTGATTAAAAAATTGTGGCAAGTCGTTTGTGACATTCTTTTGCGAGGCAAATTCCAAAATCCCAATCGGACCATGCCATAAATGCACAATTTAAGGTTGTATTATTTTTGGAAATTTTCGGCAGGTGAAGGTTGCGGGAAATTCTTAAAACATCATTTGGACAGTTCCCGTGTCGATGGTCTTCTATATGATTCCAGTTAGTTCTTTTGGTGATTCAACAAGCATTGTGTATTTAGAAATTCGGCTTCTATTTTTTCTGTCTATATAAGAAAATTCTAAAATAGTACATAGGAAAATGATCAGATTTTCATTACTCAAAAGACTTACCAATGATTTTTGATTCCCGTCATTTAGGAGGTGTTCTCCCAGCAGGTTGCTTCAATGTCGACATTCATTTCATCATCTACGTGGTCTGCGTCGGCCTAAGTGGCCGCAGTAGCCGATGACTCGGTCAGAAGTGTCCCTGCCGTTCTTTAGTGAGATATTTGGCGTTACAAGCATCGATTTAGATCTAGAAGGTGAAGATTAAGCAAGTTAATCACGATATGATTGTTTCGATTTGTACTTACACAACCGAACCTTATGTGCTGTTGCACTCAATGAAACCAGAAGATGTTGCTTTAGTTGCAGCTGCAAGAGTCGTTTTTTTTGGTCGGCTTGTACCATACTTCTTGGCAGCTGATGAATGGGCAAAGGACGTTGGAAATCCTAAAGAACCATAGAATTTAAAATATCCGTGTTAAGATTACTCGTAAGTAGATATTTCAGATGCTTTAACACAGCAAATAAATAAATACATTTCTTTTGTTGTTTTCAAATTGTTTGAGTTTGGTTTTCTAACAAACATTCCAAATATCCATATGCAATTGTATGGATTTTTTAAGAAGCATTTTTTGAGAAAGGCCATTCGATGTTTTCTTAGTCATATGCTAATTGAAAATAGTCCATTTTAAAAGCAAATGTAGTTTCTGTGTTTCGTTCCCATTTTCATATTCAAAACTTTAAGACCAATGTGTACCTATCTCCTCTTAAATCCTTTCCAATTTTCCTAACGCTCACACTGTCTTTTAATAAAACATATAAAGGTATTTTATAAACCCTTCAAAACCTGTAAGTTATAAAAAAAATCTTTGTAACAGCTAATAACTAATGAAAGATCAGCTTTTATATAATTTAATTATCAAAAAAGTACATTTTTTATTAATGTTCCCTTAAATATCAAAATTCAAACAACTATATTATATTCCATTCCTGACAACATTACTCGCACATAGGAATGGTTGAGAGTCATAAGTCACAAGGCCCTAGTTCTCAACGAATTGTTGCGCCACCTAATTTATTTATTTATTTTTATTATAGCTATTGAATATACTCGTAACATACGTATGTATAAGGCTTTTAGAGGCCATCAAAACTCATGAAGTAACTATTTTTCAAAAATGTTTGTGATGGTTTTCCAAATCCGTTTAAAGTTTTTCAAAACTTTGGGTAGTCAAATAAAAACACATGAGTCTTCTCATAACGAATATACAAATTACGAAAACTAAGTCAAATACTAAAATGATTTAAACTGTAGCTTAAATGCAAAGATACATTGTACTTTGCAAAATCATTTTGTAAAGTTAAGGGATACGTTGTGTACGAACGTGATGAAAAAAAAGTTTTTAATTTTGTGGAATTGAACACATGCTTCAATAAAGAAAAAAATACAATCTACTTAATTCAGCTTTTTTCTTTTATTATTTGCGAGTTGATCACCATATACATATTTGAATTCTTTTCTTTTACTTTCACTCTGTGGAATCAGAAGATGCTATTGTTGCTGCTGCAAGTCTTTTCTTTAGAGCAGCGGCTTGTATTATATTTCTTGGTGGATGATGCCTTGGCCGATGATGTTGGAAACCCTAAAGAATTATATCATTTAAAATATTCCTGTTTGGATCACTCGTAAGTTAATCAATTAATAAACCTGAATTGCCTGCATAATCTGGAATTGCTGTTACTGCTGTTGAGTCGTTCCAGCACCAACACTCAGCTGCTGGGAGAAGGGCGTTAGCGATCGACATCGGAAAGTCGAAGCTTTTACTTGCACCATTGACTTGGTGGAGATGTTGCTCCTTTTATTTTTATGACACCTCTATCGTCAACGCCTGCGGCAGCTATGACCGCTGAGATGGGGGCAGATGTCGCCGATTATGGTACAGCAGCAATTGAGGACAGAAAGATGCATGTTTTAGTTCACAATCCACAAAAATTGCATTCTTATTCTTTCAACAAAAATGTACACACAATGTCCAGCGTCTGTGATTAAAAGCATTGATATTATTTTGAAAGGGAATATGAGATAAAAAACTTACTTGTAAACAGCGGCCTTGATTTGAGCAAAGCTTTGCTTCCGGATTCCTTGAGGGAAGTTGCTTCCTGCATTATGCTATAATTGGCAGCATCTAAATGAAAACAGACTATACAAAAAATCAATAATTGTTACACCTGCAATTTGACTTACTTTATCGTTTATTCATTGAAATAGACTTGAATTGCTTCATTATAAAGGTTTTTGCTCTAAAAAATATCAAATTATATTAAATATCTAAACAATTTACAAAAAACTTTCGATTCGCACTCACTGTTGTACTTTGTGGAACCAGAAGATGTTGCTTTTGTTGCCACTGCAAAAGTCGTTTTTTTTTTTGCGGCTTGCATTATATTTCCTGGCAGCTGATGAATAGGTCGAGTATGTTGGAAGCCCTAAAGAATCATAATTTAAAATATTTCTGTTTGGATCACTCACAAGTTAATTAACTAACCTGAATTGCCTGCTTACTCTGCAGTTGCTGTTACTGCTGTTGAGTCGTTCCAGCACCAAACCTCAGCTGCTAGCGTTAGCGGTCGGCTACACTGAATGTTGAAATGCCTACTTGCATAATTGACTTGGTGGTGTTGCTGCAGTTTGTTGCATTGAAAGCATTTGGTAGAGATGGTGACACCTCCACCGTCAACGCCTGCGGCAGCTATGGCCGCTGAGATGGAAGCAGATATGTACATGATACAGCAGCAATTGGTTACTGGACAGAGAGATGCACCTCTAAGTCTACAATCCACACAAATTGTTTAGAAGTGTTCTTGCGCTTCCAACAAAAATTAACACATAATGGCCAGCGTCTGTCGTTAAAAACGTTGATATTATTTTGTTAAGAGAAATATAATATAAAACTTACCTGTAAATCAGCGCCTTGTTTGCTTTGTCTTCCAGATTTCTTGAGGGAAATTGCATTATGGTATGTAAGAGGCAGCATCTTTAATGAAAACACAGGCTATACAAAAATCGATAATTGTTACACCTTCTTCACTGCAATTTGACTTACTTTTTATTCAATGAAGTGAACTTGTATATACTCTTTTCATTATAAACGTTTTTGGTCTGAAAAATATGAAATTATATCAAATATCAAAACAATTAACAAAAACTTACTCTTAAAATCCGAGACCCATTGTTTTGTTTTGCAAAATTGATTGTCATTTTTGACAGGTCACAAAAATTCCATAAGTTTCTTTTCAGCCCAATCCCCCATTTTGCTTTTTTTTCACCACTCACATGTATTCACCGATAGCGAATTTGAGAGAGTTCACCTCGAATAAAATTTGAGGGTTTTTCAGGTAGGACGGGTACCGGTCGGGACTCTAGATAATATATTTCCTCTATGGAGTAACATAGGCTATATTTAGTACTAGATTACTACAGAAATCTTTTGAAATTCCTATTAAAACCAACCGAATTTAAACTCAGACTCCTCAAACTCAGAAAACAGTTATTCAAACTCAACAAAATAGTTCGTACAAAGTACACTTTGTTTAATCAATCATTTATTTTAATTTATGTAGTAAGTAAAAAGTTACAACCTGGTTACAATATAAAATATTCTTAATAAGCAATTACATACAAAACACGTCTGCGTTGTACCACGATCTTAACAGGAGTGATGTGCGAATGTGAATGGTGTTGGGAGGCGGGTATTTTAATTCTTACCGGTATATTCATCCCTTTTCCTCATTGGTCATCGTCACAGATTCGACCATCCTGATAGTGTTCGTCGTCCTCGTCGAAGTCTAGATCCAGGTCAATCCAACGTTTCATTCGATCCGCCGACCATGTAGCTGAATATGGTTTCTGTGTCCTAGAAGCAAACGGCATATCGGCGACCTGGTATCTATCATGTGGAAGGATAGCAGTCACACAATATGGTCCCCGGTATCTGGTCTCAAGCTTGCGAGAAGTTCCGGTCGCTGCAACTCCGTCATTTATTGACATCACTAGATCGCCTACCTGGT
This sequence comes from Eupeodes latifasciatus, assembly GCA_920104205.1. Taxonomy (NCBI): domain Eukaryota; kingdom Metazoa; phylum Arthropoda; class Insecta; order Diptera; family Syrphidae; genus Eupeodes; species Eupeodes latifasciatus. Next base: position 208,734,161 of record OV049924.1, on the reverse strand, counting down.
ATGTTTTTGCTTTTTCATGCTTCATATCGTGCTGGCGTTTTTGGATTGCTTGCCGTTTTTCGGTGGATTCAGCAGCAGCCGTTCGGAGAGTGTCAATGCTGGGAATCGTTTGGTTCAAGTTTACAAATGGGGCGAGAACATCCTTGAGTGGGTCACGGGGCACGTAACCCATTAGTAGTTGATGTGCGGTTTTACCAATGGTTTCGTTTTGAGTATTATTGATACCCCACTGCACATATCGTACCTTCTGGTCCCATCTGGTTTCGTCATCAACGGTTGCCGATAATGCATGGAGAATGGTTCGATTATACCGTTCGACCTGACCATTTGCACGTGGTGTTTTTGTAGCATTCTGGATGTGCTGAATCGAGTAGCCTTTAACGAATTCTTCAAAAGCGTGTGAAGTGAATGTAGTTCCCTTATCTGATATTATTCGACGGGGAATGCCAAACGTAAAGAATAAATCCATAAGAAAATTTATCACCGGTTTGGTCTGGGTGTTGGGCAGAGCCTTGATGTGGACGAATTTGGTGAATGCATCAACCAATACTACGAGGTAGGTATTTCCTTTTGTCGATTTAGGAAAAGGTCCGAGATGGTCGATATGGACTGTGTCGAATGGCACGTTTCCCTTCGGTATCGGGAAAAGTTCTCCTCGGGGTTGGTTTTCCTTTTTGTTGAACGCACACTCAACACATGCTTTCAGGTATTTTTTTACAAACTGGGTCATCCGAGGAAACCAGTATCGTAGTCGTAAATGTGTCATGGTTTTCCTTTCGGAGAAATGTCCCATCAAGTCATGGCTGTTCCGTAATACTCTATTCCTCGATCCTTTTGTCACAAACAGCCTGAATTCGCCGTCGATTTTCCGATAGAGCCGTCCGTGTTGAAGAGAGTAATCATGATGTAGTTGTTTGTCGGTTTCGCTGATTGGTGGGCTTCGTAGGACTTTGACTATATCAGCTACGTCTTTATCCTGTAGTTGTAGAGAATATACCAAATCTGTTTCTTCAATGTTGATTTTGAATACGTTCATGTCTACTACTTCAGGTGTCTGTGCTGATTCGAACGGATTTCTAGACAAGGTATCAACATGTAACATTTTCTTACCGGCTCGATGAGAAACCTCATAATCATACTCCTGCATACGTAACCACCATCGGGCGATTCGTGAAACCATTTCTTTCTTTTTACTGGCAGTTTTTAAAGCTTCACAATCAGTGACTATGAGAAAGTGCTTACCAAGCAAGTACTGCCGGAATCGATCTGTTGCTTCAACCACAGCGAGGGCTTCCAGTTCATAGCTATGGTACATTGATTCTTCTTTGGTTGTTTTGCGACTGTAATAAGCGACTGGGTGAAGACTTCCACCTTCTTTCTGTAGAAGAATGCCAGCGAGTCCCTTGCAACTGGCGTCTGTGTGAAGTTCGTGTTCTGCATTTTGATTATACAAAATCAGCACTGGCTCACTAGCCAACGAATTCTTGAGCTGGTCAAACGCAGCTTGTTGTTTTGTTCCCCATATGAATTTTTGGTCTTTTTTTGTCAGTTCTGTCAGTGGCGATGCAGTCAGAGCATAATTCTTGATTAATTTCCGGAAAAAGCTGGTGAGCCCTATAAATTGCCTCACTTGGTGTTCGTTGGTCGGTGTCTCAAATTCTTGGACGGCAAGCGTCTTTGCCCTCCCAGGCTGCATTTTTCCATCTTTAATAATGTGGCCCAGAAACTCAATCTCATTTTTGAAGAACTCACATTTCTTTAGGTTCAGTGTTAGATTGGCTTCACTTAAAATAGTAAGAAATTTCTCCAGCTTCCGCATTCCATCCGGGAGGGATTTAACCGGTATAACAAAGTCACCCATATTGCTAACGATTTTCTCTGGAAGCATTTTTTGTTTGATGATTCTCATTAACTTTTTGAAATAAGCTGGGGCATTGACCAGCCCGAATGGCATCACCTTAAACTCAAACACTCCGTCCGGGGTGATAAAAGCTGTATACGGCATATGCTCATCTTTGATGGGTATCTGATAATACCCTGACGCCAGATCTAGCACAATAAAGTAATTGTAGCCTTCCATATTGTTAAGCTCCTCTTCTATATGCGGGGACGGGAGCTGACCTTTTTTGTGACAGTATTGAGGCGTCTATAGTCTACGCACATTCGGTCTTCGCCGTTTTTCTTTTTAACTAGTACGACCGGTGCTGCGAAGTCAGACTTAGACTCTCGTATGATGTCGCACTCCAGTAATGTGTTTACCATCGAACTCAGGACCTCTCTTTTAGCATAAGGAACTTTATATGGGTGTTGTGATATAGGATCTGCCTTTGTTAATTCGAATTCCATTTCAACCAGGCTTGTTCGTCCGAGTTCTCTTTGTTCCATGGAGACACACTTCTGAAACTTGTTGAGTAAGTTAACTAGACCCATTGAATCAAGACCTTCGTCAATCTGAAGGTCACCTACAGTTATCAGTTGACGGCTGACTGTATCATTCTTCCTGATAATAAGCACTTCGCCTTCCTTGGAAACGTCACAGGCTGGGTCGCTTAATATGTCCTTTCCAATTAAAATTGGTTTTGTGAGTCTATCATCTGGGACAACTACCGCGTCGACACTAAAGCTGGCATCGTCAATTTCCATAGTAAAAGGTATTCTTCCCAATGCTGTACAATTTCAATTTACAATTACAATTAATTGTGGATTATTCAACCCTGTTAAAATATACTGTATGATGGTTCTATCTGCAAGATGGATTCTTTTCCCCATCATATTCATTTCAAAACAGAAATTTTCAATTGATTCATTCTGTCGTCTAGTTCTGCGTGCCATCTGTTGATGTATGTCAATTTCGTTCTGTTGATAAGGGAAATTCGCCTTGAGCCCCATTGCTAACTGTGTCCAGGATCCGGAACCCTCTTGGGTAGTGTCCCACTAGAATCTTGCAGGCCCTTTCATTTTTGATGCTGCTGCCATAAGAAGCGCCCGTTCATCCCATTCATATATCTTAGTTAGGGTCTCATCTCGGTCCACCCAATTATCAGCCGACATTGATGTCGAATCGCCTGGAGTAAACATCGGCAGTACATCAGCAATGTCCTTTATGCTACAGGGAATCCTTTGCCTTTGAATTTCCACATTTACAGAGCCGGGCCCTTCGAGACGTTTGAGTTTGTTGGCGAGTTCACGTTCTTTCATTAAAAGAGTCCTTTCGTTCTCCAATAGGTTCCTTTCTCTCCTCAAGATGTCCCACTCTCTCTCACGCATTACTCGGTCTTCACACGTTCCTGCTTCCGATACAGTTGGTATTTCATCAGTGGATGGGGCTCCAGAATCGGCGACTGATGAGTTCTCATTCGATTGAGGCATAGACTGACCTTGTTTTTCTTTGTCGTAGGTAAGGATTCGTTTAACCAATGTCCTTTTGGTTCCCGATGTCGGCAACCCTCTATTCCTTAACTCGCTTTGTAGTTGTTTTGTGCTGAGTTTTTCCATTTTAATTTATCTACAAGGAAAAAAATACCCATATACATATCGTATTCTATGTTTTACTTCGGAATTTATTTTAATATAATCAATATCACTATCGAAACTGACATTGGACAACTCTTTATTTGTGCAACAATAATTTTACATAATAAAAAAAAACCCTCATAAACCAATAGTTCGTATATAAGATTTATAGTTTTCACCAAATACATTATGTATGAAGAAGCTCATTTCATAACTTTTTTTATCCTGGTAACACCTTAAGCCATAGAAGTTACCTTAATTTCTCTTTCTACTGTACGTATACTAACTGTGCTTAGGAAGCAGCCTGTATTTGTTGCTTTCAAACCTTCCAAGTTCCAATATGTTAATTTCCTGTCTCCCTTTATTATTATTTTTCGTCGAAGTGCGATCATCTTGTTCATGCATCTTCTTTACGTTTCCCTACCATACATCTGATACTCTTTCGTGTACCGAAAGACTATCCAGTTGTATTCATTTATACCTTCATCTTATCTCTTCCAACCCATCGTGTTACTCTTTCGTACACCGAAAGTATACACGGATGTATGGAAGTATTTATCCGTCCTCTTCATATTTTTCACTCAACTTGGTGTTTGTGCAAGTTGAATTCGAAATTTTCGTACACCAAAAATATCGTCTTCCACATGTGCATTGTATTCCACCAAGTTGATTATCCATCTACTCTCTTTGCACACTTATATAGGTACCTACACATTGACAAAATACAACTGTTTCCCTTTGCACACATACACCAGTTTATAACATAGTGTTGATCAGACTGACCGTTATAATTCCAAAACGGTATGTCCCAACGCTTTATAACTAAGATAATTAGTCACACTATTTCTACCATTTAGAAATCAATATTGCTGACCAAATTAATATTATAAACTCAAAACAATATAAATACGTTGCTGCGGCTACTGCTGCAGTTCGTAAATCAAATAATTATAATAAGTTACCATTCACTTAACTTCACAATTTACAGGTTCATCCCACTTCTGATTCTTTAAACTCAGACTCCTCAAACTCAGAAAACAGTTATTCAAACTCAACAAAATAGTTCGTACAAAGTACACTTTGTTTAATCAATCATTTATTTTAATTTATGTATTAAGTAAAAAGTTACAACCTGGTTACAATATAAAATATTCTTAATAAGCAATTACATACAAAACACGTCTGCGTTGTACCACGATCTTAACAGGAGTGATGTGCGAATGTGAATGGTGTTGGGAGGCGGGTATTTTAATTCTTACCGGTATATTCATCCCTTTTCCTCATTGTTCATCGTCACACGAAGGTGTAAAAAAATTAGCCATAAAATCAAAAACACTCTAGTAAAGATATAAATCCTCGGTAGCTATATTGGTTTGCCTACAAACTAAACCGGAAACGGACCTCATAAAGTAATTCTTAGTGTGCGTGAAAACACGCACACTAAGACACAATTAATGAGGTCCGGTGCGTGGAAATTTAGTTTATCAGTTATTTGAATTTCACATTTATTCATGGACAGAATGTCAAAATTACAAATACAACAATGTAAACAAATGGGTTTTGGAGGGTGATACGTACGAAGGATTTATATCTTCATTAGAGTGTTTTTGCATAAAATGTCTTTCATCGCATACGCCATAGAGGAAATATATTATCTAGAGTCCCCCGACCGGTACCCGTCCTACCTGAAACACCCTCAAATTTTATTCGGGTGAACTCTCTCAAATTCGAGGTGAACTCTCTCAAATTCGCTATCGGTGAATACATGTGAGTGGGGAAAAAAAACAAAATGTGGTTTGGGCTAAAATAAAAACTTATGGAATTTTTGTGACCTGTCAAAAATGACAATCAATTTTGCAAAACAAAACAATGGATTTCGGATTTGAAGAGTAAGTTTTTGTTAATTGTTTTGATATTTAATATAATTTGATATTTTCAGACCAAAATTCCTTATAATGAAGAAAGTATATACAAGTTCATTTCATTGAATAAAAAGTAAGTCAAATTGCAGTGAAGGAGGTGCAACAATAATCGATTTATTTTATAGTCTGTGTTTTCATTTTAGATGCTGCCTATTACATACCATAATGCAAAAAGCAACTTCCCTCAAGAAATCTGGAAGACAAAGCAAACAAGGCGCTGATTTACAGGTAAGTTTTTTTATATTATATTTCTCTTAACTAAATAATATCAACGTTTTTAACTACAGACGTGTAAGAACACTTTTCTAAACAATTTGTGTGGATTGTGGACTTAAAGGTGCATCTCTCTGTCCAGTACTCAATTGCTGCTGTATCATGTTTGGTGACATCTGCTTCCATCTCAGTAGCTGCCGCAGGCGTTGACGGTGGAGGTGCCACCATCTCTACCAAAAGTCAAATGCTTTCAATGCAACAAACTGCAGCAACACCACCAAGTCAATGATGCAAGTAGGCATTTTAACATTCAGTGTAGCCGACCGCTAACGCCCTTCTAGCTAGCAGCTGAGGTTTGGTGCTGCAACGACTCAACAGCAGTAACAGAAACTACAGAGTAAGCAGGCAATTCAGGTTAGTTAATTTATTTGTGAGTGATCCAAACAGAAATATTTTAAATTATGATTCTTTAGGGCTTCGAAAATGCTCGACCTATTCATCAGCTGCCAGGAAATATAATTCAAGCCGTTAGAAAAAAAAACGACTTTTGCAGTGGCAACAAAAGCAACATCTTCTGGTTCCACAAAGTACAACAGCGAGCGGAGACCAGTTGTGTAAGTGCGAATCGAAACATTTATATCATGATCAACTCGCTTAACCTTCGTCTTTAAGGTCTAAATCCAGGCTTATAGTGCCAAATGTCTCACTATCTCGCTGCCAATAAAGGGCTACAGGGACACTTAGGTGGCTGAAGCAGCGGCTACTGCTGCCGCTGAGGCTGACACATACGACATAGAAGAGGTAGCTGAACCGAATGCCGATTTAGAAGCAATTTGTTGGGACAATATAGAACCTCATAAATGACGGGAATCGGAAATCATTGGTAAGCCTTCTTAAAAAATAAATTGAATAAAAAACAATCTATCATCAGTTTTGCATGTACTATTATAGAATTTCCTGCAATTTTTGTAAACTTAAAGACTGACAAAATAGAAGCTGAATTCCATTTCATAATGCCAATTGTATCACCGAAGCCAAGTGCATTCTGCTTAGAACTAATTGGAATGGACACAGGAATGCACCTACAAACTGCCCTAATGATGTTCCAAGAGTTGCTGTGCAAAGAGTCGCGAGCCAGCAACCTTCACCTGGTGAAAATGTTTGATTGGGATTTTGGAATTTGCCTCGTAAAAGAAAGTCAACGCAAACGACGTAAGAAGCCACACATTTTCAATCAATGTATTGACTTAAGAGCCCTATTCCAGAAATGGTATAATTATAACACATCAATTTTTAACAATTTCATTGAGGGCTTACTGACCAGAAGCTCATGATGGCAATAACTGCTTCAAGGTATGTAAGTTTTACATATACCATAAAACTTGAATTCACTAATTGACGTGGTTTTTTTTCAGCAGGAAATCAAAACGAAGCTTGAATGTCGATTTTACTCTGCCGTTCACTTGATTCAACGATATGCCTAGAATCTCATCCATGATTAGTCAAGATTCGTCGTGGCGTAGCTAGTTTTTAAATGAAGTTGTAATTTTTCAAAATTGTATGTAATTTAGTATAATTTTTGTTTTTTGAATTGAATGCCATTATTTATAGATTATAGGTTTTGAAATGTATCTCAGTTTTTAAATAATTAAAAAAAATATTCAAGTACTTTTTTCCAAGAAAAACACTTCATTTTGGTTTTACTAAACTTGATCTGCTCAGGTCAATTATTATTTATTAAGTAGATTTTATCTTGTTTTAATTGAGGCATATGTTAAATACAACAAAATTGAAAAATAAAATATTTGTAATCCTTATTCTTCTTAAATGTTTTGGTTCATCACGTCAACAGCATTAGTTAGAAATTCAGTATCTTCATCTTGCATCAGAGTTAAAACAACGTATCTCCCTTAACCTTAAATAGCAAGATGATTTTGCAAAGTACATATCTTTACCTTGTAGCTACAGATGTAATCATTATAGTATTTCACTTAATTTTCGTAATTTTTCATTAGTTATGAGAAAATTCATGCCTCTATTTGACTCTAGCTGAATTTTTGAAAAATTTCAAACGCAATATTGAAGAAAAATAATGCAGTTTGGAAAATCATCACAAGTTTTTTTTGAAAAAAAATCTACTCCATGAATTTTGATAACCTTAAAAAGCCTTTTATGTATATTATGTCACTAAGGGGCCTATTATGTAAGACAACTAAATACAAAGTTGAGTTGTAATCCGGTAATCGGTATTACCGATCACAACTAGTTGACTGTCACAAGTCAACCAGTAGTCAACTGAGAAATGGTTGACTTTTTAAGTCTGTTTGGGGGTATTATGTAAGCCAGTTGAGTTGTCTCTCAGTTGTGATTGTTATCAAAATTCAACAACTGCTATTTACCGGTTGTGTAGTGCATTTGTGTGTACAAAAAAATATCGGTACGCACCAACAGCGAATTGAAAAGCAATTTTATTAAGAAAATGGAGAAAAAAATTTAAGTTTTACAAATAATAATATAAACGTTTGTAAGAAAATATTTTTTTAGACGAATATCACAAAACCTGCCCAATTTGAGAGGTTGATTCATCAGCAGAAACATACACTTATAATCATGACATTCAGACTGTAGTAACCTTTTCTATTTATATAAAGATGTTGAAGATTTTTTTTTTGTGCTATGATTCGAACATGAAATCTGGTTTTCTGATAAAAATGAATCTTCGATAAATTCAAATTGGTCAGATATGTTCTTCTACTACGTCTAGCACTTCTACTACCGAAACTGTTGGTTGAGCAAGGCCCAAATTAAAATCATTACCACTGCACTCTTGGCAACTTCCTTCTACCATGAAATGTAGGGCAGCGCAGAGTTTGAGAATTGGTGGGACTGCGGAGGAACGCTATGGTTGTTTCAAATAATCTTTGATTTCGTTTAGCACATAAACAAATGTGTCTTTGTCGAGTCTAAAATAACTTATAAATCTGCAACAAAACGGAGTCATTAAATCAACACTTCTCACCAAAGAATTTGTTTACAAAAAATACTTTTTGTTTGGAAGTTCCAATGGATTGGAGCGATCTCTAATATTTTTTCTCATCAGCGCAACATTCAGGGGATTTTCTTTTTCAGAATTTACAAGAAAAAAATCAATACAAGTTTCCATTTCGTATTATTTTGTCTTTTTAATAAAATTTTGCACTGAATTCAAAACTTTGAAATACCTACGATTTTACTTTACACAGCTGATTTTGACACAAAACAAGCACATAAAAGTAGGCAACGTATTTGGTCTACTCAACTGAAAAAAGTTGTCTCCCATAATACGAATTTTTTTTTCAGTTGCCTTTAAATTGAGTTGTCTTGATTACAACTCAACTAAGTTGAGTTGTGATCCATAATAGGCCCCTAATTCTTCTACTCTGAACGTCGAACTTGTCGAGTTGTAAAAGCTGAGTAAGGTCAATGATTCTCGAGAATTTTCTCCAGATGAGTCCTGAAACTAAAGGACGTTCTTATCCCTCTACCTTCCCAGAATCATCATCCACTCCCACATAAACAAGGCATACCAACCTACGTTTATGTCACCAACTCCCATCCCACCTCCCACGTTGTAATGGCGAAAAAGCTAGACAGCGCTCCTATCTCCTATGCTCCTTCTCACTCTAGATAAATAAGCTGAATTGCTGTTACCGAATCCCAATCTTTTCCTCACATATCAGAATGATGAATTAACATCAACTGATTCCTCACCCTATCTCTTCCTTCCCTACCACCTCTCATCTTTATTGGGCTGGATCCAAGGTGTTAAACGACCCGTGCCGATGATCAGCCTGGCTGGGGGCCCAATTCAAAAATAGCCCAGTCTCTAACGGAGTATCCGGATACCTGGCGACCTCCGGATTAACTAGCCTTATCTGTACATGCGAATATCTGTGCAGACGGACCTCTTTTCTTCGCAACTCGTGGGATTAAGATGAATAAAAAAAAATAAAAATGTAAAGGATGATGAGACCGGTATCTCTTCAGGACCGGGCGGCAGTTTGGCGTCAAAGCCTGTTGCCGTTTCTCTTGCGGCCAACACAGAGAAGGGAGTAGTGGCTAACCATGGACCCTCCTCTGCAGTTGGTAGCAACGAGGATAAGAAGGTAGCGATACCTTATTTCAGTAGTGGCAGGGTTGTGAAAAATGGCCCTACCACTACTAATGAGAGAAAGGGGAAACTCTCTAAAAGCCAACATAGACAAAGGCGGCAAGCGGCGAAAATCCTAAAGGCCTCTGGTGCATCATCGGGGGCTGAAAGGACACCGCAGCAAACCGCTAGCGTCGAATGGGTTAAAAGCATACTTGCTACAACAAAGACCAATAAGGACTCTACGTCCAAACGAGAAAGGTCTCGTGAGGGGGCCGTACCGACACCAAAACGGCTTCGGGTGCACAACACCAGCACTCCCCTCAATCCCATCAAGAAAGCCAGTTTCAGTGACGTCGCGAAGGGCAAAGTCGTAGTTGCGGTCATTGACAGGAGCGATGATGATGGAACAATATCGGCTGATCGTTGGCAGTTGGTCAAGGTTAAGCTCTCGGGTGGCTTTTTAAGCATTTTGAGGGAGCTTCCAGGACCACTTCCTTCCATAAGCGATGGGGGTTGGCATCAAGGCATGTCAAACTCATGGTTTGTGGCGATCAGAGGTCTTGTGACTTATACAAGCTCGCTGTCAGCCGGTTAGGTGAAGTTTGGCCAGGTGCGAAGCTCGAGGTTGTCGCTAAGGAAGACATTCCTAGCAGACCTAGAGCCCGCATTTGGATCCCAATGGAACCTGCTGGTATCGAGGACATTCTCGAGATGATCAGAGTTTGTAACCCGTCCCTTCCGACTCATAACTGGAAGATAGCCAAGCTAGAGGAGGTGAAGAATCTTTATAGGAGCGCCATTTTGGTACTCAATAAGGAATCTTTGGCTCCTCTAGCCATAAACGAGGGCTCCATAAACTATGGCTTCGAAACAATAAAAATTCGAGTCTATAAAAAAGATGAGGTTAACGCGGAAAGCGGGCCTCCAAAAACAATCGAAGGTGAACTAGCGGTTGGTGGGCCTGGGACATCGTCTTCTCTCTTAACAGAGGGTGACGATGCACCCATGCCCTCTCCAATAGCGACTTCACCCTCTACAAAAGTCGTAGACAGTCCATCCTCAATGGAGACTGAGGACGACCTCAACATGATCCTTTTGAGAGAGGACGAACTCTTGGGTTCATCCTCAGACTCAGAGGATCAGAACAAATCCGTGGTGGAGGTTGATCTGCCTAATTGTAGCCAAAATGCTGCAGTTAGTACAGATTAATCTCCAGCACTCCGTAAAGGCCTCGGCCTCACTTCTTCTCCGGCTGGCAAGAAACGGGGAAGACATTGTCCTGATCCAAGAGCCATGGATTGTGAGATCCGTTGTTTGAGGACTCAGGACTCCTGGGTACTACACACTGTGTGTGACAGATAAAGGTGAACCTAGATCTTGCATACTAGTGAAACGTAGCATTAATGTATTTTTACTCCATCATTTCAGTGACAAAGATACCACCGTAGCTAGGCTGGAAACAACCAAAGGAAGTTTCTGGCTAGTGTCGGCGTATCTTTTCCATGAACACCTTGGCCCTCTCCCTGGAAAAACCGTGGAGAAAGTCGTCGCTGAAGCGGTAAGGCAAAGGATCCGCCTAATTATTGGGAGCGATGCTAACGCTCATCATACGGTATGGGGAAGTACCAATATCAACGACAGAGGTGAGTCTCTTTTTGATTTTTTTTTTTTTTTTTTTCTTCTTTTATTGCATACATATACACACATGGATAAAAGTATTGGCACACCTATAATTTTTAAAATAAAATTATTCTTAAATAAAACCAAAACATGTTTCTAATTAAATTGATTTAAAACATTTTATTTTAACTTGTTTTACAGCTAATGTAACAAAAAAAATAACTTTTATTCGGTTATAAATAAAAAAAACCTAAAAATTAAAAACTACTTCAGTTTTTTAAGGGAAACAAATATTGGCACATATTCAATAAGGTTAACAAAAATATGTTATATAATATATAAAAAAAAGTTCAATATCGGGTAGGCATACCCTTATTCTTAATTACTTCTCTGAGCCTATTTTGCATCGAATAAACTAACTTTTTTGTTGTTTTTTGGTCAATTTTGGCCCACTCATCTGCAAGGACCGTTTTAAGATGAGCCTTGCTGGTAATAGCGTGTTTCCGAATACCTTTATCCAACACGTCCCATAGATGTTCTATGGGATTCATGTCTGGAGACTGTGGTGGCGTCTTCAGAGTATGGGGAGTGTTGTATAACAGCCATTCCTTTACTATATGGGCCGTATGCTTTGGGTCATTATCTTGCTGGAAATGAAAATTTCCAGCAAGACCCAATTTATCTGCACTTTTGTGAAGGTTTTCCTTCAAAATATTCAAAAAAACCATTTTATCCATAATTCCATTTATAAAAACTAACTCCCCTACTCCAGACGCCGCCATACATCCCCAGACCATGACTCCACCACCACCATGTTTAATTGTTGGAAGTAAGTTTTGTTTTTGCAGAGCCGTATTAGGCTTCCGCCATACTAGTTCTCGGCCATCATTCCGGAAAATATTAAATTTACTTTCATCTGAGAAGATTACATGGTCCCAAAAGTCCGTTTCTTTATTAACGTAACGGTTTGCAAATTCTAAACGTTTAGCTTTATTCACTTTGTTGATAAAGGGCTTAGGTCTTGGAATCCGAGAAAAGTAACCAGCCTTGTGTATGATATGTGATATCTGTACTCAGTGTAAGCCGTCTAATCAAATCTTACGTCCACCTATGTCTAGGGAGTTTAGCGTCGATCGTCCGTTTCAAAAGTTATATGTAGACTTTTTAGGTCCGTATCCACGTTCTAAGTCTGGTAACTGTTTTGTTTTTGTCGTCCTCGACCATTTGTCTAAATTTGTTTTCTTAAAGTCCATGAAAAATTCCAATTCTTCAAACGTTATTAAGTTTTTACAGGAAAATGTTTCCACATGTTTGGTGTTCCTCAAATTATACACTCTGACAATGGAAAACAGTTTTTGTCAAAGGATTTCCAAAATCTTATGAAGTCCTATGGAATTCGACACTTCAAAACTGCGAATTACTCACCACAGTCGAATGCGTCAGAGAGAGAGTGAATCGCACACTTCTAGCTGCCATTCGGTCCTATCTTAAAGATGACCAGCGCGAATGGGATCTTCATTTAAGCGAAATATCTTGTGCTCTTAGGAGTGCCGTACACTTTTCAACTGGTGTGACACCATATTTTGCACTCTTCGGCGTAAATATGATGACCCATGGTAGTTGTTACGAGTTAGCTCAAAAACTGAATTCAGTCGAAGATGGTGAAGTCATAACTCTCTCAAGACAGGTCAAATTACAGAGTTTGCGAAATAAAATCAAAGAAAGTATCGCTAAAGCAGGAGAGAAAAGTGCGCAAAAACATAACACACGAACTCGCAATGCACGATTTGTACCAGGTCAGGAGGTATTCCGAAGGAATTTTGTCCTTAGTGATAGCTCAAAATATTTGAATGCTAAACTGAGTCCTAAATTTGTTAAGTGTAGAGTCGTTAAGCCCGTTGGCAAAAATTTATATGAGTTAGAGAACTTATCAGGAAAATCAATCGGTATTTTCCACGCTAAAGACATCAAACAGTGAAACGAAACTCGTTTGCTCAACTCTCAACCTGTAGCTACTTTCATGTTCTATAAGTATAAATGATGATTACATACATAAATTATATTTCTTATTTCAACCTATGATATTTCTATTATCCATTATATACTATTAGCACAGATAAGAAACTATACAGATGTCTCATCCCCATAGAAGAAAATGTCCCATATTTTTTTCACTACTCCTTGGCTATCAACTGACAAAAAGCTTTTTGTCAGTTGATCTTCAAGCACAAAAAGCTGTTTTTGATTGCACATATTGGCTTGCCAGTATGCCTGTTCAAAGCTATGTGTATAACTATAAAAAATTCTAAAGTTGTTTTTTCTCTCAAGTCAACGTCCATAGAGACAAAGAAAAAAAGAAACTGTTTTGGTTTCGATGATGTTTTGGTGCCGATGATGTTACCATATTTCAGTTGCTATTGTTCAAGCGATGTAGGTATTTTATGCTATTTATGCTATTTATTATTGAATATGAAAATAAAAACCATAGTTATTAATTTTTCCATGTTATATTTTACTATATCAAATAAAACAATATACATATATGTTGAAAATACATTTAAGAAAGGAAGAGAAGATGAGTTAGGGTCAAGACATTTTAAAAATAATTTGTATGGATTCCTATGGTAACACTGATGCAAATGTACGTGCGCCGCTGGTGAGCGTATGAGGCTTAGTTTTGGTTGCCTTCCTTATTTTGATTTTTTTTGATACATATATTGAACGCATGTGTGTATGTCATGTATCCATAGATATATGTATATGACAAAAGGGTAAGTTTTAATTTCGGTCTTTTTGTTGTTTGTTGATTGTTTCTTTGTTGTCCTATGCAAAACGTAAGTTGCGTATTTTGTGA